>BPLQ01001670.1:0-364332 GCA_021605075.1 Caerostris darwini
TTCTTCTTACTTTTTGAGCCAGTAATAGCTATTCCCATAATATGTGCAATCGAATGCAGATATAGTAAGCTTAATATCACAAAACACATTAGAAAATCTGTTGACAGTAAATAACTATAGAAATTTAAAACTCGCACAACATACATGTATTGTTATTATATGTTTTTAATCGAATAAGAGAGTCGATTCAAATTGCAGATTACTTAATCTTGCATAATTAGCATATAAGTACGCGCAAATTCTACTTCAATCGTATTCGAAAACTGAAACGATCATATCTATACCAAAGGCTTGAATTGTTGTGGACTACTTCTCAGTGGATTGTATGTAACCTGTGTCCTAGTGCGTCAATTTCTATGCATGTCATTCCCGTGGTATATTAATTTCGCTGTATCGAAAGACTTTGAAAAAATCTTGATGAATAGATAAAATTATGTAGCGTCACGAACAATGTCAGAAAAAGTGAGTGATGCTTTCGATGATTGGTAAAAGAACTAAAACTCCCTACTGCAGCTGTAAGGGAATATTCATAAAATTTAGAATTTCAGAAAATCTCTCCAGATCTGATAATCCTTGATATATATATGCTTCCATTTCGCCCATTATAAACGGCGTACGAATGTTTAATAAATAACCAAACACATGCTTTTAACATATTCTAAGTTTGACATCGGTCTTTGCCTTATATCATTGCCTGTACACAAATGATGCAAGAAATATCGGTGCTTTTAATACTGCTGCCACTCGACTGTGCATAAATTCGCATATTTTGAATGAAGGCCTGCATAAACCACGCCTTCTTTTTCTCTGATTCGTTAGCACCTTATCGGTAAATGAGATGTCGATATCGTTTTGATATCGAACGTCACTATCAATATTTGAAGCTATTGCTATTATTAACCGGAATTTACTATTTATTTTTCATTGAAGAGGATTGGCCATTTACGACAATATGAAAGAAATCTAACGTTTGATATCTCTACAGTATATATAATTTAACTTCTTTTTACATATACAATTACATATATCTATTTTTTTATATATAATTTAACTTCGTTCTTCATGAATAAATATTGTACTAATATAAATTTTCTAAAGGTATGTTTTTATCTTTTAATGAGACACACACATATATATATATATATATAAACACTTTTCTTTGATGTCTGTGTTATTATCTGAGAAAAAAAATATTTTTTTCAGAAATAAAAGAGATTTCATTTTATCAGTTCTGCAATAAAATCCATAAAAAACTGTTTCTATTATGTATAGGCCAATGTTCATGCAGAAATCTTCAAAGAAAAATAAAATATAATTAACATTTGTAATGATTATCAGAGACATTTTTACAAAGCATTAAAAGAAAATAAAAAATGTTGACAAGCAAAACTAGTAGCATATGTAAGTTTAGTAAAAATAGTAAAGCATTAATTTAGAAAACAAAGTTTTTTTGTAAATTTATCTTAGGCAACTTGGAATTTTTAATGTCGTATTAAGCATTAAGATTCTTACAAAAGAACTTTTACTTAAGCCAAATAAATTCCTTTTTTTTTTTAATTTTGAAGAATAAGAAAAAACTCTTGCCTTTCACTCTTGTTTCAAAGTTTTTAGAAGTAATTCAATTCAAAAAAAAGAAAAATAATAACACGATTTGTTTTGTAATAAATAAATTTGCTGCTTTTACTTGTTTTCCCACTAGATCGTGCCAAGAGTTCAGATCTGGGATGAAAGCCTCCAACTTGGAATAGTTCCTATTCCTAGAAGCAAAAGTCTTCTCCTTTTATTTTACTTTTGAACTAGGATTACGAACTTAGACGTCTACTTTTCTAAATGTTGTTTGTATTCCTAAGGACTTTAGAATGTGGAGTATTTTAACAAAGGGTTGCCAAGTTAAAAATTGAAAATACGAGAGCAAAATTACTTTTCATCAAACATTTCCTGAAGATGTAAACAAAACTTTGAAATATTTGTTTCTGTTAAGCTTAGTTTAAGATGCAAATAATAAAAGAAAAGGGCACGATGTATTTTACAAAGAATAAAAGATTAGTTGAAGGAATATCATTAAAATAAAAGTATTAAATCGCACATCCTTTATTTCCTATTTTTATGTTCTCTGTTATTTAGTTAAAGTTAAAATATAACCATATGAAGAGAAGTGAGTTAAAAAAATTAATTTTAACGTCAAAATCTGCTCTAAATTAATGACATCTCAAATTCATCTGTTAATTTTTTGTTATGAAATGTACAAAAATAGCATTATAGGTTGAGAATAAATATTTTATTTTATTTTTCTAAAAAATATTATGATTTTTTTGTTATTTAATTAACACTTCGTATAAAATTTTCTTTTATAAGAAAGTTTTTTACCTGATTTTCATCATTTAAAAATTGAAGTTAGAAATAATTAAATTCTTCTATCTGTCAAAAATTTACTATAAATTGCAAATCAATCAATAACAAATAATACTACTGTGTGAATTAAATCTTCTTCATTGACGCAATAACCTCATGGTGGGCCAAATCCGTTTGCCTACTAGCAGATTTCGAGACAGCAGATGCTTTCATTTTTTAAGCAGTAGGGTTGTCATCCCTAAGCCCAACAGTCATATTAGACTGGTACCTACCGTATAAAGAGGATTTTGTATCACTACAAGCAGCCGTGGCATCGCAGGGACTCGAACCCGAAAGTTATAAATAAATTAAAAATAGCCTGCACAGGTGTTTATCATCCATAAATAAATTAAAAATAGTTTGCACAAGCGCTTACATGCAAATAAAATATTGTTTGCACACATTTCATGCTGTTTTAGTGATAACTAGTAACTAATCTCTTTCATAGAAGTCTTTGCTTTAAAAATTAAAAAATAAATAAAAATATTATTCTTTTACTATTACATTTTAAGTACTAATATTTTTCATTACATTTTAAAGTACTTATATTTTACTATTGCATAAGTTCTGAGTATTCTTTTGAAACTTTCGTAATAGTTTTTAACTATCTTGATGCATAATGCTGCTACACTCCGGATTTTCTGAGACAGTAAACGGTTAGAATATTAATCTTTCAAACATAAACCTGCCAAATGGTGAAAATTTCGAATCTCCTTTTATAAATTCCACGTCCTTCTTGCATGTCATCACGCTGGATGATTTATGCTGAATATTCTTATCTGCTTTTAACGTTCTTGCTGGAGGGAAGTACATTACCACAATTTTATAAATCTTTTTTTTTTGGCGATACTTAAATAAATATTCTAGACGCAGAAGAAACGAAAGCGATTATATCTTACACATATTTTTTTTCTTGAAAGAAATATATGCTTAAGTAATTTTATAACATGATGTATAAACTTTAAGGTTGCTTAACCACGAAATGTAAATCTTTGCAGAATTCGAAATGACTTCGCCGCTATATTTTTGTGGGGCCAGTAGTAACAAATGCAAAGTAAAGTACGAATGGTTAAGGGTTCGTGCGTTATAATCTCTTTTTTTTTTTCAAAAACGGGGAACTGTATGATTCTGATAGTGTGAGTGAGCATCTTTACCATTAAACAGACTTCCTAGTCGGACTCTTACACTATACTGATCTACGGAAAAGTTAATCTTAGAACTATTTTTACAAAAGGAATATTCTGTTGTTGTTGCTTCTTATCCCATTTGGTAGACAGCACCATCTAGACCAAGTCCAAGAACCCATGTGGTATCATGGAAGGAGAGAGGGCAGTTTTTGTTGTGTTGGAGCACTCTTAGGAAGAATTCTGACTTGGCTCCGTGTCACTGACTTTTCACAGGGTACGGTTGTCAGCCCTACTCTCTAAAGTCATATTAGACCGGGACCTACTGCTGAAAGTAGATTCCAAATCACTACAAACATCCCTGGCACCATCGGAATTCGAACGTGGAACATGTGGCACCGAGCGTTCTAGATATGCCATTTCACATGCGACGTTTCTGATGTAAAAAAACAACATTAACATAACCAGGTTTGCCAGACTTCAACACCTGCAACTAGCGTGAAAGAAGGCTTAGGTTCGTATCCACCGGCAGCGCCCATTACAGTTATTGCTTTCAGAAACGAGGTGACGCGGTAGCATTTGCGATAACGTACACTGGTGTCCAAAAGTTAAGCATAAATCGTAAAATGCGAAAAACATGTAAATATTCGTAAAAGTATTCCAAATTTCTTGAGGATATTAATTGGGCGAAGAAGAAACATTGGCTTTATGGCATCATGAGGGACGGCCGCACAGACCTCCATTTCTTTGACACGGGGTCTGTGACTGGTCAAAGATACAGAGACGAAGTTCTTGAGCTTTATGTCCGCTTGTTTCGAGGTGCTGTCGGTCCTGACTTCCTATTCATGGATAATAATGCGCCATGTCACCTATCGGTGCTGGTTGCTGACTTCCTTGAAACGGAAAACATCCAGCATATGTCGTGGCCTGCGAACTCCCCTGATTTAAATCCTATCGAGCATGTATGGGATATGCTCGGGAGACAAATCGCAACCCTTTCGCACCCACCAAGCTCCGTTACAGAACTGAAGAGAGCTCTCCAAGAAGCTTGGAACCGTTTGAGCCCACAACTCATTCATCATCTCATAGCAAGTATGGTAAATCGCTGTGCAGCGTGCCTGGCTGTCAGAGGTGACCACACGCCTTATTAAACTGCAGCATTATTATTTTATTTAATGTTTTCTTTCATTTTTCTTTAAAGTGGGAACCCTTGCTATGCTCAGTTTTCTTTCAAACTGCTACTTTGGATAATAAATTTAATTATTATCATTTTTTTTATTTGCTTTCTTATTTTATAACTATTTTACACTCGCATATCACGTTTCCCGCCATTCTGATTTACAGTTCCTTCTTTATTCACATAATTATCAATTATGCTTAACTTTTGGACACCAGTGTATGTTAGAATCTTGCATCAAAATTAAGGTTGTCTGGCGGATCTCCGTGTTTTCTTCCATATTGCAAACACATACAAGAATGTTACCCCTAAAAGTTTCTCTGAATGTAATTTCTCACTGAGAAGATAGTTACTGAGAAGAGATAATACTGAGAAGAATAATACTGAGAAGAGAGTTACAAGTCTATTAACTCATCAACAAACACTATCGCAACAAAAATAGGGCTGTTACGCCTGAAAGTCTTATAGGATGGCAATAACATCATTGGTTAAAATGAAAGGTTTATGAAATTCAAAAACTTGATTTTGTTGATTGTCTTCGTAAGATTTTGTTAATCAAGTCTTCTTTTGAATTGTTCATTTTTCTGATGAAGAGTTTTCCATCGATAATGCAAAAATGTTCTTCATCATAATTAATGTTATTTTACTTGCTAAAACAAGAGTATTTTTCACTGAATTTTTTTTTCTACTATGTGGAAATTTAGTTTTCAACCGCTTTACACGGTTTTTTTTAATTTATTTATTTATTATTTTTTTTTTCGGAAATTATATTTTATAACTTTGCACAGGAGTTCAGGTTTCTGTGTATAGTGTATATGATGCAATTTTGATTATCATCTCATAATATTTTATTGTGAGTTATTGCTAGACAGTGTGTTAAAAAAAATATTGATTTTTCATGCTTTAATACTATCCAGAATCAATTATGTTGTCATTATTCTTAATTACGCTTATATTAGGTTGGGGAAAAAGAAATCCATTATTTTTTCGATAGATGGCTGTAGTGATCGATATCACGTAAAGTATCAATTAAACAATTTCAGATTTATGCTCGTTAGAAAGGTGGCACTTCGTACTAAAATAATTCTTTTTCTGTTTTTTGTTTGGTCCATTCAGTTGGGAGTTACAGGGTGTTAAAAATGGAAGTGAACAAAGAGAAAATTCGGTACATTTTACAGTTTTTCTTTGACAAAGGCGAAAATGCAAGCCAGGCGGCTAAAATTGTGAATGGTGTTTATGGTTCCGATACTGTAACAGCCAATTATGTGCAATTTTGGTTTCGTAGATTCCGTTCAGGAATTTTTGATGTTAAAGATGCACCTCGCACAGGTAGGCCGGTCATCGAAAATGTCGATAAAATCGGAGAAACGTTCGAAGTTGACCGGCATGTTAGCAGTCGCAACATCGCCCAGGAGCTAAAAATCGACCATAAAACAGTTTTAAACCATTTACACAAAGCTGGATTCAAAAAGAAGCTCGATGTTTGGGTGCCACACCAATTAACAGAAAAAAACATGATGGATCGAATTTCCATCTGCGAAGCCTTGGCCAAACGGAATGAGATAGACCCATTTCTTAAACGGATGGTGACTGGAGATGAGAAATGGATCACATACGATAACCCTGTGCGAAAACGATCGTGGTCAAAGAGCGGTGAAGCACCTCAAACGGTGGCCAAACCAGGACTAACGGCCAGGAAGGTTCTGTTATGCATTTGGTGGGACTGGAAGGGGATTATTTATTATGAGTTGCTTCCATATGGCCAAACGCTAAATTCTGATTTCTACTGTCAATAACTGGACTGTTTGAAGATAGCGATTGACCAGAAACGACCAGAATTGGCCAACAGGAGAGGTGTCGTGTTCCACCAGGATAACGCTAGGCCACACACATCTACAGTGACTCGCCAGAAACTTCGGGAGCTTGGTTGGGAAGTTTTAATGCATCCGCCATACAGTCCGGACTTGGCACCAAGCGATTATCATCTTTTTCTTGCATTGCAAAATTTCTTTAATGATAAAAAATTGGCATCTAGGGAGGATTGTGAAAATCGACTACTAGAGTTTTTTACAAATAGAGACCAGGACTTCTATGAGAGAGGCATTATGAAGTTACCTTTAAAATGGCAACAAATCATACAACAAAACGGTGCATATTTGACCCAAATCGAACAATCCGAAGCATGTTAAATAAAGTCCTGAAGTTCATATAAAAATAATGGATTTGTTTTTCCCCAACCTAATATTTAGGGAAGTTTTGAAAAAGAAAATGTCTGTACTTATGCCTTTAATTTTGGTTTCGATATGTGGAATATCCTAAAAAGTCGTTTACAAATCTAACGTGCTTGTCGTTGATTCAATGCCCGCCGCATATCAAGGACTTCGTGTATTTCCACAGCAATAAATATAGCGGGTTAAATCAAGAAATCATGGTTGCCATGTGACTAGGTCGTTATTATCAATCCGTAAATGAGAATATGTCCTAATAAAATAGTCCCAAACATTTGCCTATCGATAGGTCCTATTGAATAGGCACACATGTGCCGAAATGTACAAACATTCCATCATGCTGAAACTAGATGTGCCGACATCCTACCACAACTGTCTATCTAAATACTGGAAGGTAATGCACAACAGGGCAAGTTTGTAAACGACATTTAGGCATTTACATCTTGTCCGTCTTTTTTTATTTGTCAGGTGATACAATAGGAGCATGTTTACATGTGAATGAACTCGGCTCTTGGCTCAGTAGCAACGCGTGCCGCTGGTGAGCGTTAGGGCGGAGGTTCAAACCGCTGGTGACATTGTTGATTCAAAAACACTAGGAGAATCGATGGCGTTTGTGATGTTCAATATCTTATCTCGTGCGACGGACTATTTGGTGGTGGTGTTCCAGGTTTCTCCAATACGATCCGCAAATGCGGTGTAATTCCTCCTGAAAGTCTTCTCGGATTCACTGCACTCCTTCTTTAACGTCACGGAGCCAAATCAGACTTTTACTTACAAGTGTTCCTTTACAAAAGAAGTTGTCCGTCTTTCCCTCCTCCTATGAGTCCACATGGGTTCTTGAACTTGGTCTAGATGTTACTGTCGATCAAGTGGGATAAGAAACAACAAACAACACATGTGAATGAAACAAGAACGAACTTGATGTAAAGGATGTTATTATAATATCTCTACATCAAGTTCGTAAGCTGAATTAGAGCTACAGTTTAATTATTATTATTATGTTGTTCTGGTAGATCACTATTTTCAATAGTAAAAACTACTAAAAAGACTTAGTGTTGAGTACTATTTCTAAGCAATGTTTCTATTATTATCAGCACACATTTCAGCAACTTCATTTATCTTGCATATGCTTTTTTATTAAAATAGTCATAATATCAAAGTTAGCTACATATTTAATGACTTAATTAACTTGACGAAAGATTATTTATTTTACGTAGGCTTAGATTCGAGATTACTTAACATGTTTAAAAATTTACGAAACTAATTTTAAAAAGTAGTTATGCGTTTAAAAAATAAATAACTGAAAAAATCGAAAGCAAGCCATTAAAAAATAATAACATTCAGGATAAAAGCAAAGAGAACATAATAAACAATTCATAGAGAATTATTTGTGTTTTCTCCTACATTTATTTTTAAAGAAAAACAAACGGAAGAATGTTTCAAAAAGGAAATTCTATTTCATTCGCGTAAAAACTACGTTGCATAAGGGATTAAAGGAAATTACTTTCTACAAAAAAACCTTTCAAATATAAAAAATAGAAAGAAATACAAAGCTGGGAATTAAGTTTATTTGCAAGCTGAATTGTTGATAAAAAATGTAAAAGTATAAATATTTCCCATTTTTATTTTGTAATCAACGTTTGTTTGTTCAACGAGTTTTATTGAAAAAGTTTAGTTTGATTTAATTTTATTTTCAGAATTTTGTTAAACATAAGGTTTACTTTAAAATGTTATTTTTAATTGATATCACTTTTATTAAATATCAACAACGTGATGAAATATGATGTTAGTGGGCAGTGTGGGTCGGACGTCCCATGGTTTGTTTTATACGATCATTTTGCTCACACTTTAGGCTAATTAGACCAAGACCTACATTTAACGTGTATTCCGAACCACTCACAAACATTCATGCCACAGACAGAATTCGAACCTGAAGTACCAAGGGCGCTGGCCAACCGTTGGCCATCAGGGCATCCCATGAGTAGTCTATTCATGTATGGAGAGAAGGGAGGCAGCTTCTGTTGTGATGGAACACCCATAGGTAGAAGTCTGACTTGGTTCCCAGTCGCTAAAGAAGGAGGGCGGTGCCTTCTGGGAGGACTTTTTAGGGGGAACTACCCCACATTTTTATCATATGGGAGAATTTTTCTAATGCAGCTGGCAAACACTTAGCCAGCTGTCTTGGATACCTTAAGGCAAGCGCTGCACAGACGTTAGTCACTTTGCATTACCCAGGGGGGCGCGTGTAACTTGAAGATAAGCCACAGACGTGGAGTAACAACGCCTCTGCTACGCTCTACGATCACATTAGACCGGGACCTACGGCTTAAAGTGGATTCCGAACCACTACAAACATCCATGGCACCGCCGGGACTCGAACCCGAAACCTGTGGTACCGAGCGCCAGAGCGCTAGCCACTCGACCATTCAGGCCCCTAATAGTTGTATTACTAAGGTTTATTAATATGAAAACAGTTTGATTGATAGTATGTTTTGAAATGTACTTGTCTTCTTTCTCTCTATGAAACCTGTCGGTTGTATATTTTTGTTTCACGAATATTTTATTTTTATGTTTACTTAAAGTTTTGTTTTTAATTCGGCCTCACCATAAAGGATCACCTTCAGTTCGAAATAAAATCGACCAAAAATGGCCGTGTGGTTACATCATGTATACTGCATTAAATCTATAGACTGGAAAGTGCTTTCATTGGGTTAAACAAAGTTTTCCCAAAAATGACGCATCTGATAACAACATTGACTCTTCTAAATAGAGCTCCTATTCTAAAGATTCAAGCTTAAAGGATTGACAAACTTATAGAAGCCAAGAGCCAAAGAATAATAAGGTTTTTTTAAATATAAATCTAAAATTATAATTATTCTGTGTTAATTATTACATAACATTTAATTAACATATTCTACCATATTCTTCTTAGTTTTCTGTTGTATATGTATGCAAAATTCGTATTAATTGGAGTGAATTTTCATAAATTTTATTTGGAATATATAAATCCAATACATTTCATAAAATTGAAATTTATTTTTTTTATTTTTTATTGCTTTTATAAAAAGAAATGGATTGATTTTAGTGAACTGAATAGATTAATCTATATGAATTTCGACATTATTGTAGCAAATTTATTAAAGACTGAAGCTTATTTTAGGGAGGTATTGTCATATCCATCTAATGCTTTAGGAAAATAATTTTAATTCTGTGAGAATTATTAACAATTTAGGTTATAAGGTAAATAAGCTAATAAGCTTTACGTCTATTCTTAATTAATCGTTAGCAAGATATCAGTTTTTTGAAAAATAATTCATAAACTATGAATTATGTTTTCGTTCGTATGTTGTTGTTGCTATCATGTCTATGGATTTAAAATATTATTATCAAAGTTAGATCAAGTCAAAAGTCTTCACGATAGCGGCCGTTAGCAACGGCGCCGCTTCACTATACAGGACTTCTCTTAAGTTGGCCTCGATTGGCACCGTACCCAATTGCAAAACATGGGGAGTGAGTCCTGGGCACTCTAGAATGTGCTTAGGTGTTAGGAAAGCGTTGGGGCAATTTCTGCAGGGGATGTATTCCCTGGTCTTGTCTGGGAGAATCTTCATCCCTCTGTAATGATTAGTTCGTTCATATATTTAATTTATCTAAAAAAAAGCATATGTAAACCCCATCTTGTCTCGTCGTGGCTAATTTTAGAAAATCATATGATGGATAAATTTTTAAATGATTTTCAGATTTTGATAAGACAAATATTAAAACCTATAACATATCCGATTCTACAGTTTCGCACCTCGATAACGTATGTAGTTAGCGTGCAAGAGAGATCAGGTCTGAATTTGCTGGCAGCGTCCGTTTAAGTCATTGTTTTCAGAAACGAAGAAATTCAATGGCGATCATAAGAACAAGTGTAAAACCTCTCGCATCGACATTCAGATTGTCTGGTGGGAGTTTTCTGGATTTTATCTCGTATAATACCCACATGTAATACAGTTGACGCTAAAAGCTTTCCCGGAAGGCACGGTTCTTCTCTTATCTTCTGTAGGTGGGCTGTTCCTGCCACACACTGATGGAGCACTAAGGTCGAGGTAAAAAAAAGAAAATTCATTTGGGCACCATAGCCTTCTTATCTGAGAGCAGTAAGCAGTTTCTGAGAGCTAAAAGCTTGAATGACATCGAAGTACGTCACCAGTGGATGCAAAACTGAATCCACCTGCACGCTAATTGAGCAAGTTACAACTAGAGCAGTGTTTCAGATTATAATTATAATTGAAACTATAAAAAAACTTATGTCTGAAGAAGCTTGAAAATAAGATAATTCACAGTTTTGTAATTGTATAGTTTTATTTCTATGGACTATTTTGACTAATTTGACTATTTCTATGGATTAATTTGATTATTTTGTCTATTTCCATAGATTATTTTGCTAATTTGATAATTTACATCGATTGTTTTGACTAATTTGTCTATTTCCATCGACTATTTTACTAATTTGAGTATTTTTATGGGCTTTTTAACTAATTTGACTGTTTTGACTATTTCCATGGACTATTTTTGTCTAATTTGACTATTTTTCCATTGAATATTCTGTTAATGAAAACACTGATGTGGTGTTTCCCTTTGCAAAAGTCTCAACAAGCTTAAGTGGGTCCATGAGCAAAACATTAAGATGCATAAAGATATGCATAGTAACATCGCAATGGAAAATACTATAAAAGAACTGTGAAGTGTTGAAGATTTCACTGTTTGAAATTTTTTTCTTAGACTTGATTCCTAATAAGTGCCAATATGAATAATATTTGCTACAGAGTTAAAAATAAAAATCAATGATGCTGAACATTAAACCTGCTAAATGAAATTTTAGTGAAAACTATTTTAAAGAAAAGAGCTAATTAAAATAATAAGTGCAACTACTTTTAAGTAAACTATTTTAACATATTTTAAGCAATATAAAAGAATTCAGTTAGCTTATTGAATTTTAAAAAATGCAAAAATTAATTATCTATATTTTAAAATGCACCATTTAGTTACATTGGTTTATTTATCAGTTTAATCGAATTGATTTAATTCCTAATACTTTTTTCTTCATTTCAGGATTATTATGTCGTATTATTATCACCCTGCGAGCTGGACGCTACCATGAAAATGATATTGCAAATTCCAATGTGGGCACAGAGAGTTATTTATATACAAGGCTCTGCACTCAAAGATTTAGATTTAGCTAGAGCGAGGTGAGTTATTTAAAGAAGATTACCCTTCAATTATTAACTGCATTGAATTTTCAAATTTATTTAATTCCTATGAAAAATGTTATAAAAAAAACGACAAAAAAATCAAAATATATGTAGACACAATATATTAATTAAAAAAAATGTTTACCAGTTTATTTCACAATTCGCCAATAAAACTTTTTATCAAAAACAATTCGCTTTCATTTTAACATTAACAAGTAAGCTAACAGACGATTCGGCATTCGAAATTGAGCTATATTCTATTACCGATGATTAAAATTAGGACGAAAAAAAATTTAATACTCATGCTAAATTAGCCAAATGATTTTAAATTAGATGCCAAATTGACCAATTGATTTTTAATTTGATGTCAAATTACCCAATTTGTTTTAAAATTGATGTTAAATTAGCCAACTTATTTTAAAATTGATGTCAAATTAAAAAACTGATTTTATATTTGATGTCACATTAACCAACTGATTTTAAAATTAACGTCAAATTAAAAAACTAATTTTAAAATTGATATCAAATTAAGAAGCTAATTTTACAACTGATGTCAAATTAAATAATTTTAAAATTGATGTCAAAATAGCCATGAATGAACATTGAGTCTAGATTAACACACTATTCACTGTTATGATTCATTGGAGCCTTAACTTTCAAGTCCTAGAATGCTATCCAATCGAATGCCTTACTTCTTCCCAGCACAGCTTTATGGTTGTCTGGTGTTCTTTGACGTGAAATATTTTTAATCCGGGGAAAATCCATTTTTGGTATTGGCATCATTCACTAAACCATATTTTAAAAAAGGAAAGTCATGGAAACCGGCGAGGAAACGGAGGTATTTCTTGAATAAAACACTTCGAAAGTCATAGGCTTCCTATATTTTACAATGCACAAAGAATATATTATTTAAAAAATATAAATTGAAAAATGCATAATGTATTATTAAGGATACTAGCATTATATGTATCACTAAATCTTTAATTTTCTTTTCAGAATGAACGCTGCTGAAGCTTGTTTTATTTTGGCAGCCAGAAATTATGCTGATAGATCAGCTGCAGTAAGTAATCCTTCAATAATATCAATTTAATCACAACCATTACAGTTTCTATGTAAATAAATGAAGACATCACGTGAGCATGATATATTTATTGAATGAATGTTGTGAATATAATACAGACTTCAATGAACGTACTAAGGAAAACTTTTTCTTGTGCAGGATGAGCACACCATCCTGAGGTCTTGGGCTGTTCGAGATTTCGCGCCGAGCGTGCCTCAGTATGTACAAATTTTCCGTCCTGAAAACAAGGTTCATGTCGCTTTTGCCGGTGAGTTCGCTTCTTATGGCTTCTTAACGCTTTCTTCTACTTCTTAAAATTCAAGTTTTGGATTAAAACGGTTTTCAAATTAATTTCATATATTATTGTTTAAGTATTAATAATATTATTTGAAGTTTTTAATTATTAAATTTAATTTTGTTTAAGTAAATTTGTTCAGGTGATTTAATTAATACTTATGTTCTTCAAAAGTTATTTTGGAACGACAGTTTAGTCTAGCTTTGTTTTGTAGCTTAATTATAAGACAAGATAATACAGATTCAACAGTAACTATTTTTGATAGATCAGTGGTTCGTCTGTGATGATGTTTAGCGCATAATTTAGCGGCTTAGCCAAGGTCTTATCATACCAAGGTCAAGCTTATCCGACAGCCTCGAAGTAATGTGCAACCTAATACAATTCTTTTGAGTGTAGCATGGTATTCATGTGATTACGTGGATTGTTCATTATATTGCAACCAGACAATACCCACCAAAGTTTACTGTCACCATTTAAGACTCTTGTATTTTTGTGGAAAAGTCTTAATTAATAAACAGAAAGAATGACTTATATAATAAACTCAAACCACACACAGCAAGAGTAACTAAGAGTTTCCTAAAAGAATTTGTTTTGAAGCATAATTATAAGTCAAGATAATACAGATTAGACATAAACTATCTATGGTAAATAAGTGGCTCTTCTGTGATAATGTTTAACGTATAATTCAGCCGTTTAGCCAATTTTCAACCTTTATCCAACAGTCTCGAAGTAGTGTGCATCCAAATACAATTCTTTTGAGCGTAGAGTGACATACATGTGATTACGTGGATTGTTCATTATGAGCTGTTATATGCACTCAGATAATAACCGTCAAAGATTTACTGTTACCATTTAAGATTTTAAAATTTTTGTAGAAAAATCTTTGTTGGTAAACAGAAAAAGGATGACATATATGATAAACTCAAATCACACAGCAAGAGTGACATTCTTTTAGTTTCCTAAAAGAATTTAGCTGCGAAATTATGATTTTCTCCTGATCTTACTCTAATACATTGCCATTTTTTAAAAGTTTAAAGAATCATTTTACTAGCCTTAGGCTGACTGCAAGAGAAGAGAAAATGTATTCTTTTTTTCCAAGTTAAAACAATGACTGAGTATGTTAGTGATTAAATGAATATATTTTCGACTATGTTTCTGGTTTATTTCCTTCAAAAAAAACTGAAATATTTGTTAAAGAATGAAACGAATTTTTTTTATTGTTTTATAACTGTTAGTATACATTTCTGGATTTTGTTTAGGGGCATTTATGCTAAAAATATTATTTTTGAAATATTTCAATTAAAATATAATAAACTTTGATATCGAATCTAAAACTTCAATATTAGTCAAAATTTTATTTGCAAATCAGTCGCATTTTTATGATCTTAGCATTTTACACAGAATTTATTTTTAGTGTTTGCTACAAAAATGTTTTTATTCCAATTTATTTAACATTCAGACTTTTATACATTCAGACATTTTTGTAATGAATTTGACTATCTGCATGAATTAAATTTAAACCACTGAAAAAAACTGAGTGGCATCAGTTTGGAATAGTGTTAAATTATCGTCTGCAACATTAAAATTATTCTTTTGCTTTAAAATGTCACTTTTAAATATAAAATAAACTATGTATGGAAAGCTATATTTTTGCTCTTTAATAAGAGAATTACTTTAAAAAAATACTAATACTTTAAAGCGATCATTTAAAAAAGATATGAAAAGCATGATTTCTATATTTATACTCGTAAAATAAGTGACATAATTAATAGAGAAGTAAAAACGGTCTAAAATTACATTTGACTGTGAAAAACAGGTAAAAAATGCATACCCAACAAAAGTCAAAAGCCAATATTCCTCTTATTATATCTAAAGTTGCATCTCATATTTTAAAAAACTCCTCTAAATAACCATAGCAAAATCTTTATTCATCTCTATAGAAACTGTAAACAAAATTATAAAATCTGATTTCAAGCTAACCAAACAATACATGACGTTCACGGGGCTAACGCCAAAACGTGTTTATCAGGTTAAATGCTATGTCAAAATTGTTGTGTGAAAGTTATTTGGCAGGTTAAAAATGGAAGTATGTAATTACAATTGATAATGATTGGATATGTTTATCTGACTGAAATAGATAAAAATTACCGAAACAGGAAAAAAAGGTCCTAAAATATTAGAACAGAGAAAACAAGAAAAGTTTGGCAAAAGGTTTTATAATAATTTCGGATTCTCTTTTAACGGAAACATAAAATAATGAAAGTATGTAAAATGCGAACTCGTATTACTATCGCAAATATGCTTTAACATCTGTTTTCTAAAGGAGATATTCCATCGCTTTAACTGAACAATCTTCACTGTGATTGATCAGTTCTTTAAGTTTCATCAGAATAAGGCTACCAGCCATACCTCCATATCTACTGCTCTATCTTTGGAAAAAATTGAGAAATGAAACCGGAATTGAGGCTATTCTGTTGTTTCTTATCCCACTTGGTCTACAGCAACATCTAGACCGAGTCTAAGAACCCGTGGTCATGATAAAAGGTAAAAAATTCAAGTTCTTTTTGTCCTTGCGGCACAAAGACATGAGACACCCAAAGGGCAAGTCTGACTGTACCCCATCAGACTATACCCCCTGGGTACCTATTTTAGTCACTTTTTACGACATGCATGAGCTACAGTGGGGCTATTCTAACCCGGAGCCACACGGAACGAGGCTATTCGATTTAAATGCATCTCGCCCAAATCTCCCGAAGTGTCTGCTATTATTATTATGCATCTGGATTTTTGAAACAAGTTCTGCATAAGCAGAATCCTAAAACAGTGTGGATGCACTCTGTAAGATTTTGGAGGAAATGTGAAAAACAATTATACTTGATATATTAAAAAACCTCTTATCTTGGAAATCAAGATGCAATATGATTGTTCAACAAGAGGGAGATCAGACTATGTTAGAAAAATAAAATTATCTATGTATATTATATACTATATACTATATTTTCTTAATGTATATATGTTTAAAATCATTACAAAAATGTGTAAACACCCTTTGTACAGTATAAAACTGTTCAATTTTAAAATAGTTATATTTTTTTAAAAAAATTGATACAGTAATTAAGATTGTAAAATGTTTATAAAGAAATCATTAAATTGCCTTTACAGTTAACAAATTATTTAAATTGAAGAAAATTCGCTTATACTATTTTTAACAATATTAATAATTTTTAAGAGGCCTGATTACCGAATGATTAGCGCACTGTCCCTCGCTGCCTCAGATTTCGAGTTTGAGTCCCGGCTTTTCCGTGGATGTTTATATAGTGGTTCGAGGTCCATTTTTAAACTGTAGGCCCCGGTCTAATAAAAGTGTATACTGTTGGAAGTAGAGGCTGACAATCCTACTCCGTAAAAACAAAATATCTTCTATCTCGAAATCACTGAAAGTAGTAATAATAGTTTTAAATCGTTTTATATTATTGGTTAAAAAATAAAGGTAGTTTTTTGTTTGGAAGAATTTATCGTCTACAGTAGTCCTTAAATATTTTAAAAACCATTATAATACTATTTCTAAAATGTAGATACTAAAAATTATTAATTTTTTTTAATGTTTTCCCTCACATGTTTTATGTCACGCTAATTGTACGCTAATGAATGTATACATTAACTAGAGCTCTAAGTGCACGCACTGTTAATTAAAATTTTAAACGTATGCATGATTAGTGAGGAAAGTTTTCTGAAAAGACTAGATTTAAAAGAAATGTTGCATTTTCCAAATAGTTCGGAAAACAGAAAGTGATTTTTTGCAAATTAGTATCGAAGGAAGTTTCTAAACTTTCAAAGACAGTAAATTGAATTTTCCAAAAGGAAATGAAAGGAAAGGAAAAAGAATTTTTCCAATTTGTTGTTTTTTTTCCCCTGTATTTCGGAATGAACGCAATCAATTGGTTTTTCCCAAATTTCTTATTTTTCAATTAATTAAATTAAGAAAAAGAGCATGTTTTTCTCAAAGAAAGAAACTTGCATTTATAGTATAGGAAGAAGTTCTTCCGATTTCTATAAAGTGGTTTTCTACATTTTAAAACCAAATTTAGTTAGTTTTACTTTTTAAAATAAATTTATTTCATGTATTAAACTAATTTTAGATTAATTATGAAATATATAAAAAATATTTTATTTTTCTTTCATAAAATGCATAATTAAATTGCTGTTAAATTTTTCACTATTTAGTAAAGTGTTTAATTGTTAAAAAATTTATTAAATGTCCCATTTTTTTAAATTAAATGTTATTAATATTTTACCGTATATAAATTTATAGTGCACAGATAAAAATATAAAAGTTTATGGTTATTTTATTTGAAAAAAAATTGAGATAATTTTAGAAGAACATAAAATTATGAGATAAAAATTTAAAATTTAAAGAACAAAATATGCATAAATACATACATTTTTTGAATAAAAGCATATTTTTCTATTGAAATACTAAGAATACAAAACTTTATTTAGAAATTTAGGAGTCATATCTAAGATTCGTTATTTCGTGAAAAAGAATAAATCATTTTTTAGTTTGTATTTTCTTTAAAAAAAAATTATCAAGTAGAAATATATTAAATTATATTCAATGGAAATGAATTTACTTTTAAAAAATATATTGTTTTCAAAATTTGTGAATGAAACATTTTGTAACATATTTAATGTTTATTTAAAATAATTACTAGCGATAATATTAGACGTGTTATTGGTGTTCAATTCAATTTCATGCATGCATAGTTGAAATTGGATTTTTATGTTTCCCTTGAAGGGCTAGGCGGTCTGATGGCCAATTGGCTAGCGCTCTGGCCTTGGTGCCACATGCTTCAAAGTTTCGAATCCCTGGCGGTGGCATAGATGCTTGTGAGTGGTTCAGAATCCACATTAAACTGTAGGTTCCAGTCTAATTACCTAAAGTGTGCACAAAATGACCGTAAAGCGACAAACCAAACTTATAGGGGTTAACTTTGAAAATAAAAATCAGTTTAGACTAAAGTTTCAATTTTTTACCAGCTCATAAAGATTATTATGATATAAGATTTAACAGGATGTTCTATTTAAACCAATATCATCGCATGATTTTTTAAAGAATTACTAATTTCATCAAATTTGGAATATTCAGCATTATTTTTAAAGGCAAATATTAGAAATGTCCTCCATTTTTTCTTAAATATTTAAACATGCTGCATGCTTTCAGTGAAGTATGCATAGCATTTGATTGTCAGCTGCATTTTTAATTATTTTCGGGCCTTTTCTGCTATGTTTTGCGTGAGTTTTGCTAAACTTCTTCTAATCGATACTAACAATAAATCTTCTAATCGCAAAATATGTTGCGATACGTTCCATTATGCTTTCAGGAAATTGAAAGAGATTTCCAACGATTGTTCTAATAAACCGTTTCAGCAAAAGTTGATGTATTATTCCAAATTTATCACAAATCTGCGTTGTGATTTATTAATCTGTCATCTATACCCACTTACATTTTTTTTTTTTTCTAAGAGATAACATTGCAGACTTCCTTTTTTGTGGGATTTTTCTTCATAACTAAAACAGCGATGTTGTTTCTGAAAACAGCACTTTATTCTCAAAAGGATTTTTGTAACAACTTCATTTTATTCTGCTTATTGATAAATATCTGTTGAGAAGAGAAAGTGGAAATTTATGTGCGTGTGTATTTCATAAGTAGAAATCATTTCTTTCCTTGTAAGTGTTGATTCCCTTTTCGGAATAAAAATAAACTTTTCCGGAAGAAATCATTTTAGTTTCGTGTGTTTTCTTTTATCGTGTGTTTTTATCTTCTTTAAGCAATAACCCTTGTTGTTTATTTGAATTTGGATCTGGTATTTTATATATTTATATATTTTATTCCCGGAAGTTTTGATTTTATATGTCGTTACAGAAAAGAACTTTTCTGGTTTAATCAAATATTTTATGCTTGGATTAAGTATAAACTTTCAGTTACAATAACGTTTATTAATGTGTTTCACAGCAACTCCTTAGAGAAGAGGAAATAAACATCCCAATGAAATTCAAGGGGCCTGAATGGTCGAGTGGCTAGAGCTCTGGCATTCGTTACCACAGGTTTCGGGTTTGAATCCCGGCGGTGCCATGGATGTTTGTAGTGGTTCGGAATCCACTTTAAACGGAATCCACTTTAAATCCACATTCCCGGTCTTATATGACTGTAAGAGCGTCACGGAGCAAAAGTCAGACTTCTACCAACGGGTGCTCCATCACAACAGAAGCTGCCCCTTTCCCTCCGTCCATGAGTAGATCACTCATGGGATGCCCATCCCGCACTGCAGAACACTAAGGATTAGTCCCAAACAAACAAACATGAAATTCAAATAGCTCAAATGGTTGTCCAATAGTAATAGCGCAGGAAGACTCAAATTCTAAACAATTGGTGGCATCTGTTGCCGACATTACTTTCAGTTCATTTGTTTCCGAAGTATTTGAAGTTTCACTGAGATACTTGAAGCATAGGTTTTATAACTTATTTTTTTTACACACTCCCCAAATGCCACACACATACAGTATTTAATACAAAATTTTAAATAATAGAGATATAATTAAAGCTTCCTGAAATAACTCCACTGGAGCCGGAACTCTGGAAAGGCGCAGAATTGCTCAAAATATACAGCCCCTTCGGGCGAGAGTTTGTAGGTCAACTGATCATTTCGCCTGAACGCCACAGAGGGCGTTCTTGTCAATGTGTCAGAGGAAGGACAGTTATAACAGTAATTTTTATCTTTAAGAATAATTTTTGTATCACTTTCTGATTCCTATAAATATAAAATCGTATAAATCTGTTCCTATTATTTCTTCAAAACTCCTAATCGAATACCTTCAGTATTTCTAAAATAATGCTTTAATCTTTTACATGAATATTTATATTACTAACAGTTATAATCCACGTTTACCCTATTACAGAATTTAAAACGCTTTATGCTTTTGTAAATTTTATTAAGAAAAAAAATCTGTGCAGAATTAAAAATTTATGATTTTAAATAATAACTCACCTTAAATTTTGTAAATAAAACAATTCTTTTCATCCAAGAATTCCGAATAACTTTTCGCCTAAATTGAAAACTAATATGGGTAAATTTCTTACTTCAATATTTTTTTACAATAATTCAACTAATGATAACTTTTAAGTTTTTTAAAGAAGGTCGGCATTTATTGGTGGAAAAATCTTATAATAATAAAAAAAATTGTTTAATTTAAAAATAATTAATAAAATTTTTTTCGTATTTTTTGGACCGTAATAATACATTCAAAGAAAGAAAAAAAAGCTTCTATTTGTTAATTTTGCTCAGACATTCATTTCATTTTTCTAAAATTGTCCCAATTAAGAAAATTTAAAGAATATGTCCGTGGTGATGTAAGCAATTTTGTAAATTCCAATACCAAATAGCATATTTAAAATGTGCATTTATTTTCTACTTAAAAAATCTATGTTGTGATGATAAATTTTAACTTTTAAGTAATGACTTTAAAACATTAAAAACCCGTTATGCAAAACACAACTTTTTCGTTGCGTAAAATTAGGTACTACGTTAAACAAACCTTTAGTTCTTCCACTATCAAGAACTTCTCTGCATCGAGATTCAATCTCAATTAAATATTCAAAACTCAAAAATGTTTGGGGCATTCCGAAATCAAAGAACGGAAATAATTTGCATATCATAAAGATACTGCAAATTAACTACTCCTGTGACATTCAGTGCTGTTGACCTCTTTCGTGATTCGTTAATAAGGTAAACTGCGTAGCAAGAGGTTAATCTCCCCATATGCTAATTACTCAGATGCAACTGTGACTTTTTCTACAAAGCGATGGAATATATGAATTAGAATTCAATTGAGAAGACGCGCGTGGTAACCAACATTTGCATGTAAACGAAAAGTTAAACGCTTTAAAACGTTTTTCCTGAAAGGCATATTAATTTTCCTACGGAAATGCGAGATTATTTGAATGGAAGTATGATTAACATTATAAATTACGTGTTTAAAGGTTAAACACTTTGGACAATGCGCTAGAAAAAATGTAAATATTTAAACAAATTCAATGAAAATAAGGCAAGTTAATCATATGTTAGTTAAATATTTGCATCAAAAATAATGAAGTTAATGAAATATTTAATTTATTGATTAACTATACTTTTTCTTCTTTGGCACAGCTGCCCCACGGTAGTCCAAAGCCTACTGATAGATTCCGAAACTTGAAACGTTGATTTCTTTTTAAGGGGTAGGGTTGTCAGTCCTACGCCCAACAGTCATATTACCTGAGTAGTTTAGTACCTTAGCCTAGGGTTTAAAGTGGATTCCGAACCACTTCAAATATCCATGGCATCGACGGGATTCGAACCCGAAGCTGGCGGCAACGAGAGCCAGATCGCTAGGATTATATATACTTTGAGATTATATAATTTTTAATATAATTTTTATAGTATTTATTATAATAAAACAAAAATGAATTAAACATGCTGTTTTGCCATTTATTTATGTACCACATTTATGTAGACATTTCTAGTATTCTATATATTTCATTTCTAGTATGAATATGTACTACAAATGCACACTAGATGTATTATGTACTACAAATAAACAAATTAGAATAATAATCCGTAATCCATGAAAAGAAAATCCATGGATTACCAATGTCTATACAAATGTATAAATCTAATAATAGTATATAATTAGTGATAAATACTTAAAGCAAACAAAATACACACCGATTAATATCAATAGAAGCAAAAAATTCTTAAATTCTCTGCTTTCGCACCTTTGTATGACCACTGTTTTTTAATATCTATAATGACTTATAATAATAATCTATTAAAGCTTGTTAAAGAAGAAACGGAAAAAAAATCTACTCAAGTGCGATAAAGATAGGCATTTATTGGAATTGCTGTCTCTTGGCAGAATATAGATAGTGTTTTGTTTTCTGGTCATGAACGTAATATCGAACATAAAAATATACATTAATATCGATGTCGTCGTTTTATCTTAATGAAGGGCTATTTGGTTTTTTTTTTATATTAATAATGCAACCTTTCGAAAGCAAGTTAGCAACTTACTATTTAAATTATTTTATTAATTATACCTTTTATTACAACAATTTTTAAAGTAAAAAGTTTAACAAAAATTTAAAGTATCATTATACTAATAATGAGACTATATATTTCCTTATATATACTATATTATATTACTATTACTACTATTATATACTATATTATATATTATTATAATATATTATACTATATATTTCATTGTATATAAATGTACTGTGTTTTATAATAATAGTAAAGTATTATGTAATTTGTAGAATCAACAAAAACATAAAAATTTAAATTTTTTTTATTTTCGATTTTTGTGTCCATTTCCTACTTGTCTGTACAAATATCTGTGTAATATAACACTGAGTGCCTTCAATAGTTGTTAAAAGAAAATACTGATATTAATTCTCTCAGATGCCTTAACTTATTTTTATAAATTTCTAGGCAGAAAACGAATAATTTTTTAAGTGGATTAACATTTCTCAATTGAGGACGAATATTTATCCCATGTGAAATAATCGTAATTTTTTTTTCCAGAGCATGTTGTCTGTGAAGACGAATTCAAATACGCACTTCTAGCCAATAATTGCCTTTGTCCTGGGACTTCAACGCTAGTGACGCTTCTTCTCCACACCTCTAGGGGACAGTAAGTGCCATTTTTATACACTGCTAATATTATCGCTTATCCACTTCAATAAAGAACTTATGCCAGGAGTAGCAAATCATGACGACGAATATGATCAACAAGATTCTACTCAACCAATGTCTCACGGACGAGACAATATACAGGGTGATTATAATTTAAGTCCCACTTTCAAAATGCTATAAAAAAAAGAACCACTCGTCACAATGAGTTCAAATTTGAACTGAAGATACTTGAAGTAGGGAGAAACGGTATAGCATCAAAAAAGGTTCACCTATTTTCCCATTCAATTGGGTATGCCCTTGCCGTGGTGGATGGACTTCCCACTAACGGTGTCACAATTGTTGAATGACTTGGAAGTCACTTTTTTCCTTCAAAAAACCAAAAGAATCAAGCACATTAAAAACTACAGTTGGTTTAATCTGCATCTGCAACGTTGTCATTTCGATTCAAAATATCACTGGCAGCCGAATTCACTTTCTTTACGCCGCGTACAGCGTCTAAGGAAAGTGAATGCCTTATGGAACTTTTTTTGATGCCGTACCGTTTCCGCCTTCTTCAAGTATCTTCAGTTCAAATTTGAACTCATTGTGACGAGTAGTTCTTTTTTTATAGCAGTTTGAAAGTGGGACTTTAACTATAATCATCCTGCAGTTTAAGAAGTGGGCAGGAGTATATGAAAAGATACTGCGATACCAATTACTGTTAGCAGTGGGGCAACTATACCATCTGAGGCCCATAGAAATTTTTCAAAAGGGTTACTTTCCTTTAATGCAATGTATCATCAATGTATTTTCTTTTTAATGAAGTGCTACCTAAAGTAAATATTATTTTTGACTGATACTATAAACATTTAATTTAAAAGGGGTATTGAATTAAAATTACTGGCTTTTTTAGTGAAACTTTTATTTATTAAAATTTCTTTTTTCGGGCTTTCTGATAGCAAAAGTGTAACTGACAGCATCAAAATTCCAGTTTTGGGCCATGGAATGTTCGATGGACAGAATAGCCAAATTACGCAATATGTCTTGTTATATAGATTTTTTTAAAGGTTTTTATCAATTTTAATTTCGAGAAAGATAGCTCAACACTAGCCGCAGTCACAGAAATTGTTATAAGATACAAATACAATGCAAATTGCTTGCAAAAAACAAGATTCAGGAAACCTTAAATATATAAAATAATTCTTTATGATTAACAAATCAGCGAGTTCCCTTATGGAAGAAGACTTTGTTAATCTCATGTATAAAAGTAGAACGAAAACTGAGAATTTCTTTGGTAAACAAGACAGATATATCCATTTTATATACATCAACAAATTCTTCAGCCTTTTCCAATAATGTATCATTTAAATTAATAAATGTCAGGCCTTTCCTGAACTTACAGCCTATCTCTGCTCGGGCCGGGGACCGTGGTAATTTGCCCATCTTGTCACCTTATTGTCACGCTACTGACTGTTAAAATTGTTTCTTAGAGAAATTTAAAACAGGTCCTGGACACTACATCAATAAATAGATTCAGCCACAATCTCTTATTTAATTAATAGTTACCTCATAAAAGAGTCTAAGTGAGTAGAAGAATCCGAAAAGGTACTACAATATTAATGTTTCACTATACCGGTTCCTGTAACATGGTTGCTTATCCTCCAGATCAAGAAATTATTTATATCAAATCCAGCAAACATGCATTAGTAAATAGGTGCAGCAACAACATCTTGATCAATCGATAGTTGTCTTACAGGAACGTTAATGGAATTTAAGAGATGGGTAAGAGAATCTGAAAAGAATATGAACTATTATGATAACATTGTTGCTTATCATTGTTGCTGAAGAAGAAGCAAATAAGGACCAATAAACCACACATAGGCTCATCTCTAACCTACTGCTCAACAAACCACCTCATAGAAGCGTCGATGCAATTTAAATGAAATAGAAGCTATACACTCAAGAGCCAAAACATTACAACCACCTGTCAATAATGAGTTGGCCCAGCTTTGATGCGCAACACAGCTTCAACCCGCCTTGGCATGGATTAATACCACCACTTAATACCAGTTAAATACCACTTCCACCTGATCACGTGTCATCCAGGCGAGTTCATTGCAAAATGTAGGGGTGGTCATAATGTTTTGGCTCTTGAATGTAAACTGTTGAGGAATTACAAATTTTAATGTTGCCATCATCTGAATCTTGCAATCAAGTCTAGAGTAAAAAGTGAAAATCAAGATTTTGTAGCTAGAAGTTAACAAAGACCTAGAAAAGTCAATTATTTTACAATAGTTAAAAATTAAACTACTTGAAATTTTTTGAAAAAAAAATCATAAATCAAAAAGTTTTTCATAGTTCAAAATGTAGCAAAATAACGTTTATTTTTCCCTAGTATCCTTTTTTGTAGTATATTTCATTGCTGCATTAGCACTTAATATGTATTAACATAAAGATCAGCAACAATGTTAATAGTGATGCATTCATAGTTCAAGCAGAAAACAGTTTTGTCCAATTTATCAGGTTGCATCTGAACAGTATTCATGGAATTTTTTACATAGACATGCAAAAGACAAACACTTGCATTGAAAGTCTTTCCAGAAGCCAATAATCTTTCATTTTTCCAGTCATAATTATCCACAATATACAACGTTTATGATGTACCGAAATATATTTCTCTTCAATTGAATTTGCAAATCAAACTTACTGCCAATTAAAGTGATTTAAATATTTAAATGACTACAATGAATAAAATTATAATCATCAAAAGTTATAGTGCGGCCTCCTTCTTCAACGACTCGGGAACAAAGTCAGACTTCTATTTATGAGGGCTCCATCACAACAGAAGCTGCCCCCTTTCCATCCATCCATGGAATGGATTTACTCATGGAGTGTCCGTCTCGTGCTGCCGGACACTGAGAATTAATCTATAGTGCGTAAACTTTTTGATGTGTTGATTAAATGATCACACAACATTATTTTCTACAATTTAAGGGTTTTAGCATTTCACCTAAATATTTTTTTTCTTTCCTCTCTCGAGCTAATTGAAAATTTATAGCATTTTATCCTCAAGAAGTGTTGTTCCATATCAGTTTTTTATGAATTTGTATCCAGAAAACATATGCATTTTTTTAAATTTTGTTCTTGTTTACCACATGATATGGCATTTTATTACACTTTAATCTATTATTTGTATTTCGTTACTCTAAAAATAGAATTTTTAACCTATAAATATTGATATGTACTGAAATAAATGAAAAAAAAATATTTCTATTTTCCTGTTCGTGTTATTAATAATGTCCCAAAATGTAACTAATTTCCACAAAAGTGAATTATATCTAGACAGATTAATGCGTTCAAAATTATTATGTTACTAGAAAATTTAATCTACTTAATTTTTTTTATTTCAAAGAATTTGGATAAATAACATTCTATAATAAAATTTTAAAACTTTTTACTAAAAGTATATACATCAGCAAAAGTAAATTTAAATGGGTGAAGTTAATTTAATATTTGACCATAGAATAATTTAGAGTTCATTATATATTTTGTCAAAAATAATCTTCCAGAAAACTAATTTTGAAGCGTTTAATTTCTCTTTAGCCCCAGGCTATATTTTGATGAGCCTTAGAATCTTAATTTCTTAAAATAAGAAATGTTACATAATCTTAAAAAAAATTTAAACTTTGTTTAAAGTTTCCTGCTAATTATGTTACTTTTGCTTTTTTTTTACTTAAAATACTTCGGGCAACTAATTTTGTTGCATAATTGCTGATAATCTTTTTTGTTTAGTTTTCTCCTCAGGGTTTTTTTTTTTTTTTTACTATTATTATTATCTAGATTAAACTTCCTTTTTTTTATTTGTGTTGTTGAAAGATTTAACACAACTTGCTTATTTTTCACTATACATTTCTTAGAAGCTGCCAATTTGTCAGATACACTAAAGTTACATTAATGCGTTCACTTTTAATATAGGCATAGAAATAGTGTTAATAGGCATAGAAGTAGTGCTAATTTTTTTCTTTGTATTATTGCTATTTTAATTTACTTAATTAGGTATTAGAAAAGAATGTTAAACACAACAAAAATACAAAAATTCCAACTTTAATTTAAATAAAAAGATCAACTGGAAATAAAAAGGTTATTCGTGCCATTTAAAAAATGTTGGAAATATATTTAAATAGTAGAAATGTTTGAAGAAAATCTATATTTGCTTGAATCAAACAATCATAAATACGGGGCCTGATGGCCGAATGGCTAGCGCTCTGGCGTTCGGTACCACAGGTATCGGGTTCAAATCCCGGCGTTGCTCATGGGTGTTGTAGTGGTTCGGAATCCACTTTAAACCGTAGGTCCCGGTCCTAATAGGATCGTAGAGCGCTGCGGGGGCATTGTTACTCCGCGTCCGTGGCTTACCATCAAGTTACACGCGCCCCCTAGGTTATTGAAAGTGAGTAACATCTTCGCAGCCATCATGGCGAAAGATCATGGTCTATTTGCCAGCTGCATTAGAAGAAAAAAAAAACAATCATAAATACATTTAAAAATATTATTCAAGCTCTTTTACTTGCGTTTCTACTGCCATCCCATAAACCAGGTATATTTGTAAAAGGTAGTACCGTTTCAGAGGTTCTGTGGCATTGAAATTTAGAAACACCTGCTCCCTGTTATCTCCTCTGTGTATAGAGAGTGTCATTTCCAATTTCTTCTTCAAGTCCTAGGAAAAATTTCAAATGTTATAGCTCAGGCATAAGATATTTCTTTTTGTGTCTATTAGGAGAAATTTACAAATTACGCTTCTCCCCAAATCTAGTGAAAGGAAAATCTGGCTAACAAATTAAAAATTTTCATATCCAGCATAAACATGGGAGCATTCATGTAGGATTTGTTTGCCTGCTAAGCACCAGATGGAAACACATCACGGACTATGTGTCTTTCACACCAACCTTCTGCCATGTAGTGGCAGTATTGGACCTTGAACTCTGGCCCTGGAAGAAGGGAAAAACCCCGTAGTTGGGCGCGAGAAGAGAACGTTAGCTGACATGGGAGAAGCTGCGTCAAGCAGCGGTAGAAAATGGTTGTGAATGTTTAACAATTAATGTAAATATCGCTGTAAATAGAATATCTTTTCATTAAATGCATATTGTTGAGAGAAAACAACGCTTCTTTATTTAGCTTTGAAATACACCCCTAGATTGCCTCCCTCTGTCGTTAAACATTTGCTAGACTGGTAGAGAAGTCTACATTCATTTTGTCGCCAATGTGGGAAGAGGATTTCGAAGTCCTCTATCCTGCTTCTAACACCGAAAGGAAGATATTCTTAGCTAACAAATTTAAAACTCTCATATCCAGCATAGAAACAAGAGCATTTATTTCGTATCGCCAGTATGAGGAGAACAGTTTGAAAATCTTTATGCTACTTCTCAATTGCATTGGAAGAAATTTCTAGCTTATAAATTTAAAATCCCCATATCTAGCATAGATATGGGAGCTTTAATTTTATGTTGGCTGGGGAGATTCCCGTATCTAGCATAGGCATGATAGCATTCACTTCGTTTCGGCTGGGGGAGGGGGATTCTCCTGTCTAGAACAGATATGAAAGGATTAATTTCATGTCTGCTGGGGGTAGGAGGTTTCCCATGCCTAATATAGCCATGAGAACATTCAATCATCTCGGCTGGGAGGATTCCCATATCTAGCACAAATAAGAGAATTCGTTTCATATCGGCTGGCGGGATTCCCCCATCTACATAGACATGAGGGCATTTATTTCGTGTTGTTAGTGCGAAGAGAAGGTTTCAAAAACTTCTATCCTACTTGTCAAATCTAATGGAAAAAATTCCTTGCTTACAAATTTAAAATTTCCAGTATAAGCAGGGGACCATTCATTTCGCGTCTTCTGCGGGGATATCATAATCTCCCTCATCTTCCTTGAATATATTCGAAATATTTAATTGAATCCTACTGTATAAATTTCAAATTTCCGCAGTCAACATAGATATGGAAATTTTCGATTCGGTTCTGCTGTTAGTTTCAAGCTAAACGTCTTTCATTTGATCTACTGGAACCGGAGATAGCGCGTTGGGATCCCGAATCCAAATGCTTAGAGCGAACCTTGGCAAACGATGTCGAAGCTTTTCTTTTTATCCTACACCCGTTTGGGATTGTTTAGCCATACTACACCAAGCCTTCCAGTAACGTGTGGTCATCATGCACATCGATAAGTTCAATGCAGTTCCGCAGGTGATCGTCGTCCATATTGGCGATCCGACATAATGTGCAAATTCCAGCAGAAGCCAAACCAATGCAGTGGATGTGCACCTGCAAGTAGTCATAGCCGGTTGTAAGACGGAAGTGTCCGACAACCTCAAAGCGTTTAGATGCGTAGGAATAAAGGCATTTCTGCCATTTGTTGCCCTCAAGTCCTTGAGGCTTTTGCTAGTGAAGTTGTCGATGGCTACATTAATATGGTTGCAGCGGTCCTGAATGTCAGTGGAAAATCCGGCATCGTTGAATTCGGCCCTTAGCTTTGCCATGATATCGGCTCTCTTATTACCATGGACTCCCACATAGCTAGGAACCCATTGGAAATGGTGAGCAGTTTCATCAGCTTTGTGCGGCACTGGGCTGTGCTCGGACAGTCTGTTGGGTTGTTGCTACTCAGTGCTGAAAAGGCCATCTGGGAATCGATGACGAAAATGCCGAACCTAAAGCTTCTTTGCTTATGTCGGAAATCTGTAGGCCGGAATGTCCTTTCGTTGGAGAAAATGAAGGAAGGAAAGCATAAATCGTTGAGCCCCACTTTGGGAGTTAGTTAAAAAATTGCGGTGCCACAACTTCACCCACATCATTTCCAAAACTGTAAAACCGGCATCTCAGCTTTACACCAAGTGGCATGATGTAATAATCGTAATTTAAAATTCTAAACCACATAATGCAATATTAAAATACATGAATTCACTGAAACTCAATTTTTTATTGTTGAAGTTGTTCTGTCGTTTGTACATCAATATACACACACACACACAAAAAAAAATAGATAATAGATCAAAACATTTAACTAAATCCAAACAAGCAAGTTAAATTAAATTATAACATCAAATAAAATATGAAATTGAGCAAGTAAAAAAATAAATATTTATTTCACACCCATTTATATTCAGCATTAAAAAAGAATTTTAATATAAAAATTTATTTATCAAAGATTATTATACGATATTTTGCAACCATAAACTATACTTTTTTGAACTACTTTTCTTCCCTTTAAAATTACAATGAGCGTTAAATTAAATCATCATTTTTCTTATAATATAAGCATTCACATGTACGAAATAATAAATTTGATTCTGAAAAACATGTTTCGAAGGAAATTGTGAATTGTTTATATAAAATAAAACTAAAAAAGGTTTTTTGACTAAATTCATAAATTTTGTATACATGCATGAAAATTAGAAAAAAATTCACGTATTTATCATATTTATATATTTATATCGCGCGAATAACAAAACAATTAATAATATTTAATTATTCTTTTAGCAAACAAAAAAAAAAAAAGATCAATTATTTATGTTTTGTTATGAAAACAAAAGCTCCCGAAAACTAATTAACGCTTTTGTTATCATTATTTTCAAGGTGAACAAATATTTTCCATCGTTCATAAACTTTAATTTTTTCTGTTTAAAGTGAATCTATTTGTTTGCGTAATCACTCTAAAGCTTGTTAAAAGTTACTTACAAAAATCTAATGGAAAATTATTATTTTAAATATATTTATGCAATTAATCTCGTACAATAGATAATATATACTATTAGATAATATGTATCTAGTATATTTTGAAAATTAAATTAGAACTTTGTTACTTTCAAAACTCAGGGCAAAATTTTGTAATGCATAATATATGATTTCAACATACTGAGTTTTATTATGATATATTTATCAATATACAAGAATCTATTTCTGAATAATAATAATGAAAAAGGGATTTTAAAATTTATATTAAGTAATAAGCAGTAAATAAAATTTATTTTAATTTGAAAAACATATTTCTTGTTGAACACAAGTAGACATTATGTATGCTATGAACAAGACTTTTAATGATAAAGAGAGGATATTGCCCCCCGAGATTACTTATAGGGGTAACTTGCCTTGCCCTGTATGTCATGAAAGAAAACCTGGAAACCTCCCACCAGAGTGCCTGGTGGGAGGTTTCCGAAAACACTTTTAATACGTTGTGCCCATTGTCGTGGCTCAATGGTAACTTTTACCGCTGGTGAGCATTAGGACTACTGCTGCTGCTACTACTACTACTACATCACACAACACCATACCACATCACAGCACTGTGCCTAGAGCTGAATTGCCCCTTTACAGTTTGGTAAGATGTGGGTGAGAAGTCTGATTGGACACTATGATGCTCTACTGTCATAGGAGACCGGGACCTTCGGCTTAAAGAGGATTCCGAACCACTACAAACATCCGTGGCACCACCGGGATTCGAACCCGAAATCGTCGAGTCACACAGCGTTTGTTGTCGCAACGATATCCAATGAAATGTACTTCCATGCAAGTGAAAATGTACTCTTCGGATGCCTGCACCAACGATTATCTGAGTTAGCATTCTGTAATGAATTGTAAGCGAACAAAACAGATTAAATATGGAACTAGTTACCTGGCGTGTAGAATTACAGAGCATATTGGGCAACCACATAACGTTTGTTCTCGCAATGTTGCAGTCTACTGCAGGAAATTCGAATTCGAAGAACAATGCATATCGAGATGTCCCTTTGCAATCTCTGGAGGATTCTGACAAAATTATATTCATAAATAGTCCATCTTTGTTATTGTAGACATCACTTTTTGTTGATAAACCACATATTCACTTATGTGATGTCCTTTCAATTCTGATGTTTGCAGTCCACACTATGGTGATCAGGAAAGCAAGTACGATTCTGTATTCTATATTACTCCCAAGTTATCCTATAAAACTATAAACCTGATGCAGAGATACCCTTTGTATGACATGTATGCAAAAAAAAAAAAAGTTCATACGCATACATTTTGGACATCCTGTTTCCAAAAGCCAACTAAATGTGAATTATTGTCTACAAATCTCGGTTTAACAATGTTGGATTACCATTGGATCATTAACACTCCCTTTACTTTTTATAAATGTTAATATATTTCTATTAACGTAGTATATTCTTCAATATTTGTGAAGATACATTTTTATCTGTGATGTATGTGTACTCTTTACTGGAAGGCCAGAAAAAACATGTCCTTAACACACGGACTTTTATTATGATGTTTCTAATTTTTTTAATTTTTATCCTTGGAACATTTAACTTGTTTTTCACTGTTTTTAATGATTTTTGGTCGTTTTTGTTAAGAATGTCTGGTCTTTTGCCTTTGTAATTTTGATTTGTTTATACGTTCTTTTTTGTCTCTACAGTAAGTGGCCAAATTTATATGGATTGAGTTGCAATAAATGCCATATGTAACAACAACAACAATATATTTTTATCTTCCCAGATTTTTACATGTTTTGTTCAATACAATTATGGACATAATCTAAAACATCATGTTAAATTCATTTATAAAAAAAAGTATATAATATTTATTATGTTGCTTTTGATTGATTAGAATATTTTTTGAAATAGTATGAAAATTAAGGATTATCCAACAAAATTAATTAACACTTGTATTTCACAACATTCATGTATAATGAATTCAGTCATTTACAACGTCCATTGTTAACACCAGTCTGTAGCCAGGCTAACATTATTATAAGTAGTCCGACTCATTAACACGTTAGACTAGTTTTATTAAACTACTACAGCTAAAACGATCTTCGTCACCAGAGATTTAAACTGCACAAAACATCTTGATTCCTGGCACATATTTTAATCTAAGTGTAGCAAGTTTAATCTTGATTGATTAACGTAGCGAGTACAGAGATTTAGCAAGAATTCACATTAAATTGAAATAAATTGATAATGTGAAATTATAAGATTTAAGTTACCTTATGAATATGAAAGACATCAAAAATCATAGCTTATCCGTCTATTTCCTGTATTTGTTTTAAAATTTAGTTTAAATACAACAAATATAATATAATTTTAAAAATAAGTTATAATTGAAGCTAATTTACCGAGTTAAAAAGGATATTTCAATCCATAATTCATGAATGCCCAAAGCTTAGAATAATCAGAATTATGAATGAAGATGAAGTTTAGATATAAAAAATGCAATTAACTAAGACCAGTGTTACCAGGGATACCTTCAAATTCAAGCTTCCACTCTCATAACCTTATACACACTTACCTTTTCTACATTAGACTTGTATTTACTATTTGGAACATAAATTGATTTTTATAGTGATGCTTGATAATAATAATAACAAATCAAAAATTAAAAAATATCTTACCCTTGTATTGCAAAGCTTAGGGCCCCCAATGTATTGAGAGCTACTGAAATTAGTATTTTTAATATGTTGCACAACAAGAAAGGAAGAACACCCTATGAGTCGTTTACTCATGGATGGAGGAAGGGGGAAGCTTCTGTTGCGATGGAGCACCCGTAGATAGAAGCCTCACTTGTCTCCGAGTTATTGAAGAAGGAGGGCAGTGCCTTCCGGGAGGCCTTTTTAGGTTGAACCACACCGCATTTGCGTGGCGTGGGAGAAAACCTGAAAAACTCCCATCAGGTAGTCTGACTCACGAGGCAAGATGCTGGACATGGCAAACACCTTTGATTCTCCTCGTTTTTGAAACAATGTTGCCAACGGATTGAACCTCAGCCCCAATGCTCGCCAGCGGCTCACATTACCACTGAGCCATGAGTCGGGCCCCATCCCCTATAAATGCATGCAATAAATTAGTTGCATGCTAGTTAGTTATCAATGAATGCTACAATATAAATTTTATTATTAATTATTAATTAGTTAACATTACTTTTAATGTTCATTGATGTGTTTTAATAGCTTCTTATAGCATATTAGTTGTTGTTAAAAAATTTATGACATTCAAATAAACTTAAATATCAAAAATATAAAAACTTGTACGATTAGAGAAAAATACAATAATTTGTTACATTATGCTTCACCAAAGTTCATATTTTTGGCATTGAAGAAGGCATTTCAAACCTTATAGAAATAAGAAACATTCTTTCAAACAACAAACATTTTAAAACATTCTTTTTTGCAGTTTTTTGGCAAATTATTGCAGACCTTTCTCTGCTGATAATTTGTCACTAAACAAATACTTTGTATTTAAGAAAAAAATTAAATCAAATCCTCAAAAGTAACAAAAATGTTTTTCTTTTCCATTCCAGAGAGGGCCAAATGTCCGGAGAAGAATGGCACCGCCTGTACGGAAAATGTTCCGGAAATGAGATCTATCACATCCGCCTGGGTGACAGCCGCTTCTTCGGAGAGTACGAAGGAAAGCCGTTCACCATGGCCTCCTTTCATTCCCACAGGAAGTAAGCACCGTTCATCTGGAAAACTATTCAAACTACACTCTATTCACATTAAAAAAATATTTCAAAGTTTAAATGATGCTTTGTTCTCCCTATCTTAAAATGTACAATTGGTAAAAAAAATTAAAGAGAATTAAAATCAATATATTTATGTATATAAATGAGTGTCTGTGGGAATGTAATAATACGAATTTTGATCTTCCTGAATTCCATGTCTGCAATTAACAGATTTAGTTGTTGAACTACTCTTATTAGACTTGAGTTCAACGTTTTCTCAGTAACAGCCACTTCTAACTTCTATAATTGATCACCATCTTAAGTATCACTGTTCTGTACAATTCTTTTTTTCCAGGCATTTCGAGATATTATCAAATAATTAGCAGTCGTAATTTATTTTCATTTAAAAAGAGCAATTTTAAAAGCAATTGTTTCTATATGAGACAAAATGTAACAACTATAACTTAATGAAAGTTTACTGAATCTTTCTAACAATATTTACTTCTAATATTTCGAAATGATTAGCAAATAAGGGTATTAAAAATTAGATTATATTTCTGATATTAAAAAGTGAGTCATAGTGTCCTTTTATAAGTTTGTAAGCCTTCCAATTTACAGCTATATAAAAGTTTTATGAGGGTTAGCCATGAAACGCATCATCAATAGATGACATGACCCAGAAGACACAGTATAACATAACATGGAATAACAAGTGCCATGCTTTACAGTATATCCATATAGAGGGTCTTATATGGATTCTCATTGACAGTTACACATCGGTGACGTCATTTAGGCCTGTGTAAATAACACTAAGACTGGGCTCATCAACAACGGAGTCTCATCTTCTTTACAAATTAGAATTTCAATGTCATAATCGATTCTCAACGCCACTTGACAAGGAGAAATATGTGGACATGGTTTTATCTCAATAAATCAGGGATAAAGATCGTTTCAGTGTCCTATCGTGCTTACATGAACGATGATAGACGGATGAATTGAACGGTGGAGTTGTTACCAAAGTTCATTTTTGTGAGAAAGGGATCTTTCCTTCATACGTTTCTCGTTTCAAGTTCTTATTGGTGCAGAATTCATGTTTGGGAACGATAAAGTCAGATCACATCAGATCCGTGCTGTTGGAGGACTTCTAGAAAATTAGTGCATCACCAGAATAGATTAGCCAACCTACTTCCTTGATTTGAATCCCATACAAAATGTGTGAAATGTTTGAAGGAGTATTTCCGCACAACTATAACTGCAGTAGAATATCCAACAGCTAAAACAGACGCATATTGAGGAATATACATTCATTTCCCAACAACTGTTGAATAATATGGGTTCGAGTACGGAAAGCTGGTACCAAGCAATCATTGCAGTTAAGAGAGACCTTATTGAGAGACACTTTTTCTATCTCTTGGGCACACAAGTATTTGTATTAAAACTAATCTTTTGTAAAATACTTTTCTTGTTTGATTAAATACTATAAGGTCTGTTCGATTAAATACTATAAGATCTGTTCGATTAAATACTACAAGATCTGTTCGATTAAATACTACAAGATCTGTTCGATTAAATACTACAAGATCTGTTCGATTAAATACTACAAGATCTGTTCGATTAAATACTACAAGATCTGTTCGATTAAATACTATAAGGTCAGTTCGATTAAATATTATGTAGTATGCTTTTTTTATCTTATAAATACAAAATACTGCCTTTTTATTCTTTTCATGTTTACCAAGTGTTTTATTGCGAGTTAGTTATGGCAAAAATTTTCTACACCAGTGTAATTTTGATGTAGTGAAACATTTCCACAACTCATTCTAAAATCTGTTTCCATTTGACAGGTATGGAGTCGCCTTGGTTGGAGTTAAAACAGAAATGGGCGGTACTTGGCCTATACTGCTGAATCCAGGTCCCAATTACGTGTTGAAGGCGTCGGACATATGCTTCTATATGAACATAACCAAAGAAGAGAACAGTGCTTTTCTGCCTGCTGAGCACATCTTAAAGCGAGAAAGTCTTGTTGGGTTTAATCCAGATCCTACTCCAGACACGAGTGCTTCTCACGATAGTGAAACGGTACTTAAAGGTAAGTACATCAGAAGAAAATTCTGAATTGAAAACAATCGGGAATTCAATTCTCTTGACTGCTCAATTGTTGTTTTTGTAAAAATACTAAACTTTATTTTTAACTTCGTAATGGGACATCCTAAGTACATTCGTATCTCATATTTGTATCTTCTCTGAGCAGCACGATTTAACGCAGACAAAAATTAATCTATACTTCTGGATTAAAACAAATATTTGTTATTCTACTGACTTTTTGTCTCAATGTCCTGGAATAACCAAATAATTTGTAAGGGGCTGCTTGTTATTTATTTATTATATTACATTTACTTTCAGTTATTTTTTTCAAAATCATTAAAATTGAAGGCATTTTTAGTAATAATAGCAACACTATATCGTATGATGATAGTGAGAGTTCTGAATATAGGATTAGAGGATTTAGCTGAATAGAGGATTTCAGTTCTCCTTCTAATCCGATTTCAATTGGAATGCCTAAATTTATACTTGAATTTCTTTATGAAAATAAATAAATATAAATTAAGATAAAATTAAAAAGGAGTAAATTATTCGTTAAAATAATTAAAAAAGAATATAAATTATCAATTATATTTTTAACAAAGCATATTATCGATTTTAATTTTTTTTTTAATCTTGGGCAAAACTACTTGAAAAACTGATCCAATAAAGTCATCGTAATAACTTACACCGAATATTTATTGAATCTCTCACTGTATTATTTTATTATTTTTAATAATCATTATAAATCATTTTATTATTTTAATTGTGCTCTTTTATATTCTTCTAATGATAATTCGTCATTATCTGTTACAAAATCTTTTATTCATTTCTAATACTGAAATTTAAATTTACCGTTATCCTAAACTGTAAAAATATAGATAAAGGGCATTAATTTGGTATAATTTTATGCATTTCATTATTTTTCTACAGAGATTGTGTACATTAATGCATGTAATCTATTAAATTAGTCTTCGGTTATGCATCTTAATAGATTGTTGTAATTTTTGAAATGTGTACCATAATGTAAATGAGTGAGAAAATTTATAAATTGAGGATATAAGAATTAGTTAAATTTAAATAAAATCAAAATTGCGGTTTTATATTTGATACTTACCAAACTACATAAATGCTAAATTAATGCTATTGTAAATATTATGAAATGGGTTTTTAGAAGTTGAAACCATTGAAACTTAATTCTTCTTTGTGTCTTATTATCTCTATAATTTGCCATTCATAAGATTGCCCAGACGTTCTAGAGAGCTGTTCTCAAATTTTGTGGCAGGCGTTCTCTAAACTTTTTTTTTATTTTCGTGAACCATTTAAAGATTTAAAAGAATAAATTTTGATTAAATAGGTTTATTAATTAAGAAAATAGAACATAATTATAACTAGAATCATTTTAAATAGAAAAAACCTCCATTAAAAAAAAAAAAAAAACTTGGCAACAATTGCAAATAGACTTAAATTCCAATTAAGTGATCTCTTTAAAGACAGCGAACCAGCTTTAAAACCCCTATTCTAAAGCCTAGACCAAAATATTTTTGACATAAGAATATTGAATGATGCTGTGCTTATCACCAAATATCAAATCCCAAATATCAATTAATCCAAAAGAGAAATTAAAAAAAGAATTACAACACCTGTACTTTAAGTACATAACGCAAATTAAAAGTAATGAAATAAAGTAATTCCAACGCAAGTGGGAATTTAATATACAGTGACGGTGAGAAATTACAAATTAGAGTAAAAACTGCAAGTTCACAGAATACAAGTCATCTTCAAACAAACAGCAAAATCACTTCTCAGCTCAATTTATAATCAACATATATTGATATATGTACAGAAAGTGAAGTATATTATTAGAAAAAGATAGATCATCATAGGAAAAGGTATAAAATACTGCTCGGCAAGATCTTTTATCTCGATCAGCCAAATAATCTAAAATTAACAGCCATTACCCAAAGTGCAAGTGAAGCATATATAAAAAGAAATACCAGGAACACATGGGGTGTCAACGTCAGAAAAAAAAGAGCACCACATTCAATAACAGATGGGCTCCAAAACACTGCTAGTCAAATAGTTATAGAACGTTAAAATAAACATCAATAATGTTTAAACTATTGCATGTCAAGTAAAATTCAATCAACTGAGAAGAGATATAAGCCCAAAATAGGCTAGATCATAAATAAAAGCAGAAATATGAAATGGGATATACACAATGTTGTCCAAAATCAAGAGAATATGCATATTTTGGACATTTTCTCGAAAAGCGCAGGAAAAAATGTAAAACTAATCCTTTTAAGGTAAGTTGCAAATCTCTAGTGACAAATATAAAAACTTATATGTGCTTGTGGCTGGTATAGATAACACGTATACGCACCTGTGAGTGGTGTATATGATGGAATAACGTGGAAAAAGGTAACGTAAAGGAATGTACTTGGTGTGCACGTGCCCGTGAAGAGTGTATATAAAGGAACAGGCTTTAGAAGTTTACGAAGCAATTTTTGCTCTTCGTTCGCTGGCAATTCTTTTTTTAAAACATTCAGTGAGTTAAAAAAGCATGTTAAAATGAATAACCACAGAAGTTTGCATAATAAAAGAAGATTATGGACTGAGAGGAGACTGGAAGACGCTTGATCTCAAACTTACGTAGAAACTTAAATATAAATATCATTGTCATGTCCAACTTATGGAAACAATTTAAGGATACTTAATCCACAGAGAAAATGCCTGGCCAAGATAAGAGTGACAATGGCAAATGGAGATTGATATTTATGCATGCAGTGACAGGAGTGCACCCTTTTCCAGCACTCTAACCATCAGCTTCTCAACACTCTGAGAATCTGAGCAGATTCTCAGCACCATCGTGATCAGTTTTTCAGTACTGTAATGATCAGCTTCTCAGCACTCTAGTGAATCCGAATTTAAAGAATTAGTATATCTAGAAGACCGAGATTGTTCCACTTATAAGATGGCCTGTCATTTATGTCTTGCGCACTTTTGGATACATGCGATCCTTTTAGCATGGCACATAGAATTTGGACCAAGGGATCGGTGACGGACGATTCTTTTCACTGATGTCTCCTAGTTCAACCATAGAACTGATTCTTGACATACGTTCAATTGAAGAGAATCAAGAATATATTTTACCTGTCCCTCAAAAACTGGAAATAAAGACACTAGATTAGTGGAGGTTTCATGGTTTGGTCCAGTATTATTGAGAGAAATGCACAAACGGCCATATCTTTGTCAATGGCTCTGTGAATTTTGTAAAGAATAGAGAGGATTTTGGAGTCCTATGTTCTTCTTTTACACTGTAATATTCCCCGATTTTATTTTAATGAACGACAACATACTCATAGAGATCATAAGGTCAACGAACTTGTAGAAAGTAAGATATTACTCACCAGATCTGCTCAAGTAAAATCTCTAATATACCTGTTTGAGAAATTCTTGAAGTGCATTTTCAATTCGCCATCCATTTCCCACAACCCTACTCACAAAATTCTCGTTGTAAGAGCTGTATAATTGTAAGAAAGGTCCATGTTCCCCAATTAATTCATTTTTTTGTTCGATATTGCAGCTCTGCTTTAGTTCTATTGGTGCTGATGAATTCACCCTTTCCACCATGCGTGTGTAGATAACTGTTGTTTAGTTACTTTTTAATTACCATATCAACATGTGTAAGAATGCAATTTTTGAAATATGTGACCAGTATTTCTAATGATTATCGATCAAAAGTTAAAATTTTCTTACTAATGGAAATCAGGTAATAATTAAAAAAGTAAAGAGTTGATATACACATCATATTCACTAAAATTAAAAGGAATAAATATCAATGGATAAAAGAAAAGTTGTTACATTTAACATAAGCACTTACCCCTTTAACAGTTATGTATAACCTCAAAGTTCCTTAATCATAAATGTTTAACAATTCTGAAGCGAATATTCATGGACTCTTAATTTTCATTTCTTTCCAGCCGAACTGAAGGGACAGGCGAGAAAATTCGGCAGTCACTTGCAGGTCCCCTTGTCTGAGTGTGTCATCCCCCAGACCGTAGGGATCGGTCACAAAAGGAGTGGAATCGTCCCAGTGGTCAACAGTTTCGCCCCACCGGGCCTGCACATAACGCAAGCCACCCCAGAGGGGACGGACGACGCTTTAGAAGCCGAGCAGGAAAAATATCTGGACATCCCTTGGGTCACCCCTGCAGAAAATTGCGAGTAAGTGACAGAATTCAAAAGTTTGAAAAAAGTTTCAGAGTGAAATACTACTGTGTCCAAAAAGTAAGACCACTTTTTTTTTCAAAAACTCTTTATTTTTTCTTCCACATTTATTTCATCGCCTTCAAAGTAATCCCCTCCGGACACAATGCACGTTTGCCAACTTTTTCGCCAATCTTCAATGCATACTAAAAATTGTCATCGGCAGGGATGGCCTTCAAAGCGCGTTGAATCTCTTCAATCGACTCAAAACGATGCCCCCGGAATGGTCTTTTGAATTTAGTTTAGGGAATAGCCAGAAGTCCCACGTGTAAATACGGTGGTTGTGGAACGATATGGATTTCATTTTTGGCGAAAAAGTGACGAAGAATCAATGAATGCCAGCTGGCGCATTCAGTGTTTTTGGTACCAATCGAGATTTGACGCGTTTGAGGCCTAAAATGGAATTGGCCGATCGTTTTGAAATTCCAACATCAACAGCAAGGTCTCTAATTACAAAGGACGAAATCTTTAATTTTTTGGACATGAGCTTCGTCGGTTTCGACCAGAGGGCTCTTCGTCTTCAACGCGTTCTCTGTTCTGCTTTAAACAGTTTATACCACTTCTAAACATTTCTTTCCGATATAGGAATGTTCACCAAATGCCTTCCGTAACATTCTATACGTTTTCTCAAACAAAAGTTAATGCAAATTCTTTGCTCAATTAATTCAGATGTTTCAAAAATAACCGGAATCAGTTTTAGCGTCTCACAAAGCCGAGCGTAACTCAACCACTAATGAATATTTTCATGTCAAATTTCACACAGATGTCAAGGATAGTGCCAGCAACCTAAAAAAGAAAAAAAAATGAAATTCCCTAAGTTCCGGGAACTTTAAATTGAAAATGTATCTTACTTTTTGGACACAGTAGTATTTATATTGAAGCTGTGAAATGTTGGTATTGCTCAAAGATAGAAAATGTTCAATACTGTTAAATTAGATTAACAGGATTGAAATAAGGAGTTGTACATCGGAACTTGAAATAACGAGTTTGTTTTCATTCCTTACACCTGTTTCGCTTTTTTATTTAAACAATTTTAAGTATACATAATGCATAATCGATATGATGTAATAGGATGATTCAAAATAATATCTACAAAATAAAAGAATACTGTAAATCAGGTGTAAGGAAACAAGCAATACCAATTAGGAATATAGAGCCACAAAAAGCTTCTAGAGGTGGTAAACATCTTATAAAATAATACATAAAATTAAGACAACAAACAAAAACCTATAATATTTTATTTTCAATTATTTTTTTCTCACATAATACTCATTCAAGGACAACAATATTAACAGAGATAATCAACGTGTTTGATAGCGAAGATGCATGCCTCGTTCAATTGCCGGTGTGGAAAGATGCATGTCTCGCATGTGCATGTAATGCATGTGCGAAGATGCATGCCTCGTTCAATTGCCAAAGTGGAAAACCCTCACACATCAGACACTCATCGGCTGCGATATATATCTTATGATTCATTCGAGCTACTTATCGTCCGTTGCAATTAACAACACCATATATAAAATGCATATCAGACAGCTCGAATTACGTGAAAAGCCGCATATTACTCGAGATAAACCATGACTGCTTACCTCATAAAAGCGTTCCGTTGGACCTCTAAATAGTGTTTATTTTTTGTTTTCATTCCTTACACCTATTTCGCCAGTTCATTTAATTGAAGTTATTTTTACCATGGCTTTATTTAATTGACGTTATTTTTACAATAACTTCATTTTATTGGCGATAGATTTACTACTGAAAACGATGATGAGACTTATATAAATATTTGCAATTGTTCAGTTGTTGTTGTTTCGGGCAATTGCAGCAAAAATTTTATTACTGAAAAAAATAATTCTAAACAGAGTAAAGTATTAGGGAATTTTAAATAATAAATAATTCCAAAGAATATATGACTTTTTAAAACATTTGAAGCAATGTGAGAAGAATGCAAATACACTGAAAAATGAGTAGTAAAATTCTGAGTACAGCAAATCTGTAAAATATACAACATACAATCTTTAGAAAAAATTTCACGATTCAATCTGCGCTAAATAACTATAAAATACAAATATCAAGCCAGTCAACCTTAACTCTATTGCATTATAAGTCACATTAGAAGAAAAAAATGTAACAGCTAGTCGAAAAATGTATTCAGTAAGAATGCATAAACATCATTTGAACAAATCACAATCTTTCCATTTCGATTTAAGTGCGGAAAATACAAAAAAGCAACTTGACACACGAGATCCGTAAATGTGCGTCACTAAATCACGTTGATGTGAACAATAAAAGCTTTTTATGGCCAAGACTTGCCCTCGACTAAACTTCCCATCTCGCAGACAAAAGTTTTATTGTCATACCTCGCGTGAGCAATAGGATTCGGAACAACTTAAAAGCTTCCGTTAATCGAATCTTTGACCAGAATTCATCTGTGGACTTGCACTACTTTTAGTAGAATAACAATACAAATGGAGTATGATGAAAACTCACAGGAATCTATGAATTAAATGAGTACAAAGTTTAAGAATTTTTTTGAATTTTGGGATTGACAAAAAAAAAATGTCTCATTCTTCTTCAAAATATATTTTTTAAATTCAAAATAAATATTTTTTTATAAGTTTCTCAATATCTATAAATAAAATAGTACAAATAAAGTATTAAGAAATGAGAGATTAATTCATTTTTTTTTCAATATTTTATTTAAAGGCAAGAATACTCTTCATAATAGACAAAATAACTATTGCATTTCATTTATAATAAATATTATTTCAAAGTCTCAATATCCATATGTAAGCTATCCTAGCAAAAATAAAAAATTGAATAATAGGCCTTTATAAAACGAAATGTTGTATTTTATTCTTGTTCTAATTTTATAATCTACAAAAATAACATAATTAGTCAGAATTTTTTTTCTAAACCACAAACAGTAAATTATATTAGCTCAATTAATTATAACGAAATCATTGATAGTTATGAATATAAATTTTGTTGTATACGATTTTTAAATTTCAGAATTTTTTGTTTTAAATTTTGTTATCGATAAGGAAAAAAATAATTTTTTTTTTAAAATTCAAAGTGAAAATTTTTTTCCTTAAAACTCAACATCTTTAATAAGACAGCATTGTAATCTTGACTTTGATCATGATGTTGACTTTGACCACAATGATTGACTTGGATGTTATAAACAAGAAATAAAAATAATTGGCTCTTCCAAAATTCAAAATGAACATTATATTTTAAATCTCTATAAATAAGATAATAAAATAGACGACTATAGTGAAATAGTATGAAGAATTCTTAAATATTAAAATTTAAAATAAATAAAATTTATTAAATCTCAATGTCTATAAATAAACTAATTAAACTCTTCAATTATATGGCTAAAGCATGAGAAACTAAATTTTTTTAAATTTCCTTCTTAAATTGATTACATTTTTCAATTTAATACTCTTCTGAATTGTAAATTATAAATGAATATTTTCCATAAATCTCAATATCCATAATATATTCTATTCCAGATAAAAGACACTTTGACCTTAAGATTACGTGATGCATTTTTTTTTCAATTTGTTTTCTTATAAGCATTCTAAAAAGTTTTCGCTGGAATTGGAATTTCTTTCGACAATAAAACGTTTTTAGCCTAAGCCTTATCTCTCTAAGACGAAAAAGAAAGTCGAATCGATGGAAAAAAATTCGCTGAATTGTTCAGAGACCCAAAGGTTTATCGTCTTTCTGTAGAATGAGGGATCCATTTCTCTTGATAGTTTATAAGTAATAAAAAAGATTGTAAGTATTTACGTCTGTTTGTTTGGGAATAAATATCTAACCTTTTTCTCCAGCGTAGACAACTTTTGGATTGATTTGAGTAAGCTCGTATATTTCGTAAATAAAATCTTACAAATTTTAAAATAGATGAAATAATTTGTTGCAAAATAAAGCAATGTATGATCAAATGTATAAAAGCGCAAAATAAAAAGATGGCTTCTTATATACTTAACTTTATTAACATCTTCTTACATACAGTATATTTAACTTATGACAAAAAGAAATTAAAATTAATAATTTCTATATGTACTCACAACTATGTCTTTTTTAAAAAGTATAAGTTGACAAAAAGAAATTAAAATTAATAATTTCTATATGTACTCACAACTATGTCTTTTTTTAAAAGTATAAGTAAAATTACTAGAAAGAGCGTTAAACAATACATAAACACTTTAGACTTATACAATCAAATCCATTCGTGTAATAAATTCTTTTACGCTACACTCAAATCTCGGTTCTGTAGTTCCTAATTCTTTGATTCCAACTGGAATCGATAATAATAACCATCAATAAGCAACACGCAATAACAATTAATAGGCAACAACAATTAATAGGCAATCAACACGCAATAACAATCAATAGGAATCAACAACATACATGTATATACAATATATGACAACACACTTTACATTAACAAATTATTTACATACAAGTCTCAACAGTTTAAGTAATTTAAATCATTTTAATTTTACTTAAATATATATTAAACCTGGTTGAACTCCTTTTGTCTTATAATGTATCACAAAATTTTAATTTCTCAGATTTTAATTTTACAGATCTTTTATGGTGTCTAAATAAGTATTTTGTGTTAAAAATTTTCTGAACAAAAATACTTTGCAATTTAAAATATTGTGGAAATTTTAAGGATTTGATAAATTAAAAATAATATTTATTACGTTTCATTTTATAATTAGGATTCTCAGAGGCTTTCCTCCTGTCACACCGTATGTTGGTGTCAGCCCTACATTCTGCTATTTGCTCAAGCGCAAGAAACCCCTCTGCTGTCTACAGCTGTCTCAGGTGAGTCTTAAATGTATTCAAACAAACGCTACATCAAATAATAACAAAAGTTTCAACTGACATATTAAGGTTAAATAAGACAGCTTCAATTATTATACAATCTATGGTAAATCGATGGATTCTCTATAATAATATTAAGTGCAAAAGACAGTCGCTTTGCTGTCATTTAAGGCCTATCCATTAACCTCGAAGTGGTTGTCTGCATACAAAAAAACCCCTTTTGAGTGTAACATGGGATGTAAAAGGAATTGTTCATTATAAACTGTTAGGTGACAATCAAACAATAACTCGTGGCAGTTACTGCCATCAGATAAGATGGTTAAAAGCAGTTCGGCAGGGAAAAAGGTATTTTTTGATGAATAGATATGGTATGATCCTACATGGTGCATACTGGAAGAGTGGACTTAGGCTCCCCTAAAGAATTTGGCTTGTAAATTAGGCTTCACTCAATCTATTCTTTTGACTTCATTTCCAGAAATTTAAAAAGATCATGATCTATGGGATCGAAGCCAAGATAATAGGTTGAGTAATTTAGTTGATTGATCAGTACGAATTGAGTTGCCTAATTTGCAAGCTAAATTCTTTCAGGAAAACTTAAATCATTCTTCCAGTATCTACTGTAATGCTGTAGTATCATACCATATCTATATATCAAAAACATTTACAGAGAATCCTTTTGTAAGACTTCAAGAGCTGAGTGTGAAGAAAAGTGTGATTCGTTTTTGGATATGCTTTGAAAAATATATCTCGCTATTTTTCAAAGGAAATTAAAAAACGAATTTTATGAAAAAAGTATTTGAAAAGATGATATGAAAATGTCATTGAAATAAAGTTGAACTATGTTGTTGATTAAGTAAATATATTTTGACTAAGTTTTGAGCATTATTTCAATCGGAAAAATCTGGTTAACAAAAACTTTCGTTACAACCTGATATTTCGCATACAATTTCATCAAATTCTCAAGAATTAGGCACAATAATACGAGGTCAAAAAGTTACAAGACTTAGTTTTATTTATAAAATAATATTTTATTTATCTACATTTCGTCAATATCATCTTCAAACTATTATTGTTTTCATATTTCTGACTATAAGCTATTTTCGAACAAAAAAGATAATTTAAACTAAGAATATTTGAATCTGCATTGAAACTTAATCTTTAAAATTCTTTTGGTATATGTCATAAACACTTGTCTTTGCAATTCTTTTGGTACATGTCTTGAAAACTTGTCTTTGAAATTCTTTTGAAGTGTATCTTAAAAGTTTATTTGGAAGTTTGCCAAGGTCCTCTTTTGCTTTCAGGCCTGATCGAAATTTTCCATAGCTCGTTGGTAGCATTTTGGTGAACTTCGATTCTGTGTAGTTTCTGCTCATCTGCAACATTATTGCAGCACGATAGCACGCACGTTCTCATTATTCTCAGGCACTGATAAATCAACATTTTCAGGCATTGATCTCTGTGATTACCCATCGTTTTCCTGTAATATTATTCTGCTTTTTACTCAAAGCATCTCAAATGATTCATTGCAGCATCTTAAAGCATTTTCTTCTCAAAGCATCTCCAATTTCCATTCTATGTTTGTTCTAAATATTGTCCATGATGAAGTCGCAGGTTTGATAATGCACATGAATAGAATAGAACCAGCTGCAATGTTCAAAATGTAAATTTTGTTGTTGTACATCAGTGGACTTCGTGTTCCAGTTATGCCTTCAAGAATAGTCCATCGACAGTCACTGAAAAAGGGTGTTTTCTTCCTTTTGCAAGACTTTTAGAGATAAATGCTTTAAATTTGTATAGTTGAATAGAGGAAAATCTTAAAAAGAACCCCATCAGACAGCTCGGTTGTAGATATATGGTGTTTACACATTTTCTTAGGTCTCTTCGTTTCTAAAGACGGTGACTGTAGCAGTCGCTTTTAGTGAATTTTAACTTTTGTCCTCCTAAACGCTTACCACGAATAGAACTCATTGTACATTGGATGTTTAATTTCCCTGACTTTTGAAAATCAATCCTCATTATGATTATTTGTTTATAAGGTAAAAGACTTAAAACTCTTTTTTGTTAATAATTGAACATAATATTCATATTTTAGCAAATATTTTAGTAATTAATTAAAATGAAATACAAAGAATCTAGAGCTTTCCAAATTTTACGAGATGTTTTCCAGTATAAATAACAATTAGTATCCATTTTAAAGCATTATTTAAGCTAACCCATTGTTCAATCTATTACTTAAGATAATTAAAGTATTACTTATACTAATAAAAAATTTGAAAGTTAAAAAATAATAGTACTATATTTAGGGGCCTGATGACCAAGTGGCTAGCGCTCGGCAACACATGTTTTCTCGAAAAGGTGCCAGGGATGTTTTAAGTGGTTAAACTTTAAAAATATTATTATAAGCAAATCAAATGTAAAAAAACAACTCGTGCTTGGAATCTGCTAGTAGGCAATAGGCCTTAGTCCACCAGGGGGTTGCTACGCCACTAAAGAAGAAAAAGTATTATATTTATGAATATCGTTAATTATCGTTAAAATCCAATGCTCATTCTAAAAGATTTCAAATAGAAAAAAAATGTATATTAAAAACTTTTTGAACAAAAAAAATATGCGAAATCAAGCATATTTCCATATCATACCTGTCTGGAAAAAACAAATTGAGAGATTTAGAATTCATTTTGTATTTATTTTAAGTAGTATTTAACTTTGAATTAAATTTAACATTGCCTATATTTCATATTGTTCTTCGTGTATGTTTTAGCCGGATGTCATTTGTAATAGAATTATTATCTTGTGTACGATATTTTTTCCAAGAATGCGCTTTGAATTAAAAACGAAGACGACACTTAGATTATTAAGATTCATTATTCCAGGAAAATTATTAAACTTTATTGAAGGCATCATCAAAGTAAATATTTTATTTTTAATAAAGTGTTACTTTTATTGTTAAAACATTGGCGTATAACTTTTAAAATTCAATTTTTTTGACAATTCTCAATTTTTCTAATATTGTAAGTTTCTCATAGTATATATTAAGAATTCTAACTATTGAAACTAAAACTGTTCTCAAAAAAATTTTCATGTAAATATTTGTGCTCATAATTTGTGAAAAAGATTGATCATTGAAGTTTATTTTTCAAACATTTTTCTTGTTTTTTGTTGGCTAATGTTACAGATTGTCATTCCTAATGTGACTGATTTTCTGTAGGTGTGCGATCACTGCACATATCGAACTGCGAAGAACTACAACTGGCCCAACCGCTGTATCATACTGGCTGCAGATTACGCCAGCAATGGCATTTACAATTTCATAGTTCCTCTGCGCGCTCACTTCCACAGTCCACAGACCCTGAGGCCCATCGTTCTGCTACTGGAGAAAAAGTAGGTTTTGCAAAACTGTTCATATATTGCATTGTTTTATATTCCATTATTTCAACTGTTTATATGTTCCATTATTAGGAAAGTTGCTTGCCAACTTGACAATGTATAGCTTCCTTTTGTCTCTGCTGCATATGATCAGCAAACAATGTAAAAGTCTAACCAATATCATTTTGTTTCCTCAATTTGATAAAGGAACCCTATATTACGTATATCTCATAAATGATTGATTGTGACTTTTATTTCAACAGTTTAAATGAATAAAAAATATGTATATATATATAATCTTGTTAAAATTAGTTAGTGTTTAGTTATTTATCTTATATAAAAATATAATCTTGTTAAACTTAGAAATATATCTATGGCTGATATCGATTGAAAATTTCAAAATGCAGAGCTATCAGATCAACAATTTGTATACATATTAGGGATGGATGAAAATTCAGAAAAACAAAACTATAACACTTATAAGTTCAGTTTTTTCCCTAAATATGTCAATTCATACCAAAACTTTGTAGCCAAGATTTACGAAAAAATTTTTTTTTATCAATTAATTGAAATAAAAGCTTTACTTTTTATTGTTTTTAGATTTTCATGCCAGCAGATGAAACAGCCTAAAAAATTGATTGCAGCTATTAATTTATTTACTTTTTTAAAAAGTTGAAACTTTACTGTATTTGTTTTCAATTTATTGTTTTTAATTGACGAAAAATCAAAGACCTGCTTTAAGTATAAGTGATTTCATCAATAGAAAAAATCACGCACATATTATGTAAAAAAATCATTTAGAAACATGTAAAATTGTCCAGCTTTGATTTTTAAGTACATTTCAATGTTTTTTAAAGAAACATGAATTATTTTATACAAAAAAAATATTTTTAGTTCAAATGTTTTTCATAAAATAAAATGCTTTTAAAATAGCTATAAATCATACCATGATATTATTTTGGCACTTGCAAATTATTTTTTAATTCCACATAATTTAAAAACTATTTTTTTATCTAGATATGTCTTATTAAACATAATCATTTATATTGAAAATAAGCAGGGTCAATAAAAACTAACATTAATGTTTTTGCATAGACCTCACCCTGCCTTCTTAGATGCCATATCATGGTTTCCCCTTGTGTACTGGATGCTTGGGTCCATAGACGAGTGAGTATAATTTTGTATTTTTAAACATTTGAATTTAATTCAAACACTATTTGGTTGCAACAAAAGTTCTGATCGCTTTTTTATGTAGAAAAATTATAAAAATTAGATTGTGATAATATCGATTAGGCTTCTAATTGCCTATGATAAACCAGTGCATAACGTTAATCATAAAAGACGGTGGATTAGCTATAATTTCAAAACCTATCCAACATCATGGAAGAGGTCTGTATCCAAAGAAAATTATTTTGAGTGTAGTGGTATATAAAAGGAATTGTTAATGATGAGCTGTTAAGTGACAATCAAACAATAACAGCTGAAATTTACTGGCAGCAGCCAAGTCACTTACAAGTATTTTTGCAAGAAAAACAGCCTTTGTTGATAAACTGAAAAAAAGTGATTTTGCAGCACCACAATGGCAAACCGCATAGTGACTAAGAATCTCCTGAAAAAATTTTGAAATGTCAAACGATGTATATCGATCCTGTTTTTAAATCTTGTTCTAACAGATTACTATTCACATAAAAACTTACAGAACAATTTCACAGGACTTAAGCTAATTTCAGGAGAAGAGGTTGGAATTAATCTAGATTCAAAGCAAAATTAAATGAGCTTTAAAAAAGAGCACTGGAAAAACTGGTGGAAAAATGGGAAAATGTCACTAAAAAGAACACACCCTATGTCGTCGATCAAATGAATATATTTTTGGCTAAAAGTTTTTTATTTTATTTCAATTGGAAAAAAGAAACATAACTTTTGTTACAACCTATACATTATTATTAAATATAATTAAATGGAAATTTAAATCAATGATATTGAATTTTAATTTGCTACTCAGCCTTGACGATTTGCTGCGAGCTGGGATCAACCTCGCGGACAGCGTGGTGGTGGTCAACAAAGAATCTTCGAATTCGGCGGAAGAGGATTATCTCGCAGACTGCAACACCATCGTTGCTGTCCAGACTATGTTCAAGTTAGTAAAACGCAATGATATTTCAGTAAAATATTAATACAATACATAAAAAAACATTAATTTATACTGTATATATTTTTAATATATTATTATTAAATAATATATTTTTGTGACATTAATGTAAACATTTTATATTGTTGTTAAATTATTAAATGAGTATATTTGTGGATACGATAGAAATTTTTTCCAGGTCTAAAAGTCTTATCTCTGCTTAGAATGTGAATAACAATTTAATAAGGATATATTACACTGATTTAATAGCAATATTTTTCTATTTTATTTATTTATATTAATTTCAATTTAAAAATTTAAATACATTCAGTGTGTGTGTTTAAATGTGAAAATGGTTATTTCAGTATTAACGAACAATAATCGTACGAGTGGATAGAATGTAAACATGAGATTATAAACAAATGAATCAACTAAATACAGAACAATGATCGATTCGTGCCCAATCATTAAGTAAGCAAAAGCGTGAAGGAAGACTCAGAAAGGAATTTCATGGCTGAATGAGTTTCTATTAACGTTTTCAAAAATCCAGAGAATCGATAACGGTTATAGCAGCTTGTGAAAGTGTCTCCCGTCGACAGTCAGGCTGTCTGGTGAAAACTATACTTTTCTCCGTTACAATATTCAAATATATAATATTGTAGTGCGCAGATTGGGCAACCAGATTGTAAATGTGTTGAGAAACTTGAATCACAGTTTTGAAAAAACTCACAGCTTTATTTACACAAACACGCCATACATTTAAAGACATATAGATTCGTGGAAGATTTGGGAGTCTGTAGGCCAACTAATACGCAGGGGTGCATTAAATATATTTCTTCTCGGGAGGAGAGACTATAAACTAAACGTTTCTCTACGGAAGCACAGGTTCTGTTGTACTTCCTCTGTGGTTGAAAGTCCCGAGGCCGACTGATCATTTCTCCTGACTGCCACAAGGAGGTGCTCTTGTCAGTATATTGATGGAAGCACGATTACAGTTTTATTTCTAAAAGTCCTCTTGGAAAGCAATGCCCTCTCTTCATTGCCCATTGGTGAGCTAGATGTTGTACATAATATAAGTAGAACACAAAACTCACCAATATACAACAACAGCAAATAAACAAAGCATTTACATCCATTATATTAAAAATATTAATCGTAAAAATTTATAATTATTTTGAAAATACAACAAATTTTTATTCCCCAGGTTGTTTCCAAGCGTGCGCATCATCACCGAATTAAGTCAGTCTTGCAACATGCGCTTCATGCAGTTCAGAGCCAGAGATGCTTACGCCCTCCATCTATCCAAGATGGAAAAAGTAAGTATACATAATCCTTCACGCATTTCATTATAATTATTAATATTATTATAATTATTTTTAAAGTACAAAATTATCATAATAATCTATTTATATCTATAATATTTATATTTATATCTATTTATAACTATATTTCCAATTTAATAAGGATTTAAATTCTATTATATTTAAAGCAAGATATTGGGCTGAAGGTGAATGTTAATTCTTTAAAAACTAACAAAACCTTTTTCTCTCAATTCTTTATCTGGAGCGTAGCCAAAAATCATAACGAAACAAATTTCTTTTATTTTTATTTTTTTTTAATTAAGCAAACAAATGTAATTTTTCATTGTAAAATTTTGTTTTCAAAAATTCTTTTCAAGAATCGTTTTTATCAGAATGCTATTCATATTCTCAAAAGAGAAAAGAAATTAAAAATAATTTAAATGATATATAAATTTGAATTTATTGTAAAAATATTAAGATTTGCAAGACGAGCAATTTTAGATGACTCTTTTTCTTAGTTTGCATTAATTTTTAGTAAGTGAATTACCGAAAACTACGATACAATTCTAATAAGTTATTTTTTAAATAAATAAAACTATTAATTTTTAAGAGGTAGGATAGCCGAGTGACTGGCGCTCAGTGCCACAGGTTTCGGGTTCGAATGCCGGCGGAGTCATGGATGTTTGTAGTGATTCGGAATCCGTTTTAAGCCGTATGTCCCTGTAGAGTATTGGAGTACTGTCCACTGTAGAGTATTGGACATAGGGCTGACAACCTTACCCCATAAAAAAAAACCTCTCCTGTCTCCAACTATACAAGTAGGCATACGGCCTTGGTATTGAGAAATTTTTAATTATTCTTTTTTGGCATTATAAAATAATCACACATTTTGAAATACTTTCAGCACAGTTTAATTTCATTAGAGCTAGAGAATACTGGGTCGTATCAGCTAATTAATAAATTTATAATTTCATATAATAGTTATAGTTTTCTAAATATTTTTATGTCAAGTGTAATAATTTTTATGATATTTTTTTACTTAAATATAATTCATTTTTAGAGAGAAAAGGACAGAGGCTCCCATATATCATACATGTTTAGGCTTCCTTTCGCCGCTGGAAATGTCTTCAGTGCAAGTATGCTTGACACTCTGCTTTATCAGGTAAGAACTTTACGACAGTTTTTTTTAAATTAGTAAAAGCCATGGTAGGATGTATTTGTATGGCTATTTATTGATAAATAAATTAGGCATTGTAAATTGATATAATTTATATACTACTGTGTCAAATAAGACCAATTTTCAATTTAAATTTCCCGAGCATATTCATTTTTTAAGGTTGGTGGCATTGTCCTTGACATCTGTGTGAAATTTCACGTCAAAATATTCATTAGTGCTTGAGTTACGCTTGGTTTTGTGAGATGCTAAAATAGATTCCAGCGATTTTTGAAATGTCTCTTCAATCGACACAAATATCGATTATATAAGTGTCCCCGGAATGGTCATTTTCAGTTTAGGGAATAGTCCGAAGTGTCACGATGCTAAATCAGGTGAATACGGTGGTTGGGGAACGATATGTTTTTCATTTTTGGCGGAAAAGTCACGAAGAATCAATGCAGTGTGAGCTGGCGCATTGAGTGTTTTCGGTACCAATCGAGATTTGACGAGTTTGAGGCTTAAAACATCCTTTAAAAGGGAATTTTGAAATTCCAACATCATTAGTAAGGTCTCTAATTGTAAATTGACGGTTTGCAAGCACCAAATCTTTAAATGTTTGGACTTGAGCTTCGTCTGTTGAGGTTGGTGGTCGACTAGAGGGCTCTTCGTCTTCAACGCATTCTCTGCCTTCTTTGAACTGTTTATACCACTTGTAAACATTTCTTTCCTATATAGGAATGCTCACCGAACGCTTTCTGCAACATTCTATACGTTTCCGCAAACAAAATTTAATGCAAGTTCTTTCAAAAATCGCCGGAATCAGTTTTGGCGTAACTCAAACACTAAGATTATTTTGACATCAAATTTCACACAGATATCAAGGACAATGCCCCCCCCTCCCCCTCCCCCTATGAATCGGTTTTTACTGCGAATTTTATACTTTTGACTGGACATGACAGTTTTCAAGGACATCTTTGCCATATCGGCATAGTTAATAAAGGGTTTTTGCATAACGTATTTTTATCGTCCGATATTTTTTTCTTCCTAGCGCGCATGCACATAGGAATAGCTCAGTAGTGAAATATTACAGATAAGCATCTGCAATAGTTACAATGTTTCTTATGAGCATGCGCGCTAGGAAGAAAAATACCGGACGATAAAAAAAAACGATATGCAAAAACTCTCTATTATTTCTGACTGTATCCTGCGTTCTTCGGGCACTTTTATGGATTTACACATTTGACAAGCTGCCTTGCGCTCTCTTTTATGAACTATTCTCCAGAGAACTTTTATAACAAGGCCGGTTTTTATTGGGCCGATAACGGGGGACCGATTGGCTTCCATTGGGTCGATATGGCCTCCACCCCGAATTAGGGAAAAAAAACTTTATTAACAAATTACGGAAAAATTAGATTCATTCTTAAAATATAAATATATATATATATTTTTTTTTTTGTTCCGATGCAGCTGGCAAACACTTAGACAGCTTGGTCTTCGATGCCTAAATTCAAGCGCTGCACAGACGTTACTCACTTTGCATTACCCAGGGGGCGCGTGTAACTTGAAGATACATACGCGGAGTAACACTGCCTCCGCAACGCTCTACGGTCCTATTAGGACCGGGACCTACGGTTGAAAGTGGATTCCGAACCACTACAAACATCCGTGGCACCGACGGGACTCGAATCCGAAACCTGTGGTACTGACCGCCATAGCGCTAGCCACTCGGCCATTCAGGAACAAAATATAAATATAATTTATAAAATTTCGCTGAAATTTACTTCATTGTCATTTATGATAACAATAATTGCGAAATAATTTTTAACCATATAAATCTATATTTTCTGCATTTAAATTTTTTTTTAGCGATTTAAATTTGTTTATGCAAAAACTGTTTATTATTTAGGTCCCCCATTTTATATGTAATGTTTTATATTATTAATCTCTTAAATTATAATGAATTAAAAATAATAAAATTATTGATCACCATGTTGAGATTTATACTAAATAAATCAATTGAATCTTAGTTATAACATTAAAAAAACAAATGTTAAAATTATAATACAAAATAGGCGCTATAAAATACATTTGGAAGTTGGATTATTAATAAATAAACAATGCTGTAAAATAAATCTTAGTAAAACAGCCACAGTTCATACAAGCACAACAAATTTCGTTTAATTGTTTTAGACACCTAATTTTTTTTTATTATGCTATTTACAATAATGGAAGTTAGCTGGCGTGTATCATAAAGGTAGCTAAAATGCTAATCAATTCCCATTATTTCAGCAATTTGTGAAACTTTTCAAAAGCTTGAATGAGTCAAAAACACAATTTAAGAGGGTAATTTTTCGGAAATCCTATTAACTTAATGATTTCCAAGAAATTTGTTTTCTAAACATGCACGATGTAATTACAATAGGTCATAACAGTTATTGTTTTTTTTTTTTTTTCCTTTTTTTTTTTTTTTTTTTTATCATTCTTTGCATATACTTATACAAATATTTCTTAATAATACAAAAATACTAAAAGAATTGGATTACAGCACTTCCTTGGAAATATGTTCATTTAACAATAAGCATTTTTTAATAGTAGCGATTTTTTGAAGTAGAAAGAAATATGAATTATACCTTGCTAATTGATAATTAACAAAATTCTTGTTTTCCAGCATATGTGAAAATATTTTTATAATATTAAACTTTTCACTCCATTATTATATTTTATTTTATATTATTCTTAAAAATAAGGCAAGAAAAAAGGTTCCTTCATAAATTCTATTTGGTGGTGATTTTATAGATTATGTAAGAAAATATTTTTATTGTTTAATTAATTATTTTAATATAAAAGTATTTAAATTATTTTAAATAAAAGTTTTTAGTTACTAGTCAAATTATGTTTGATGCCCTTTTATTGTGTAATTTTAACAAAAACGTTGTAAAACTTTTGCGGAGCCTGATGGCCAAGTGACTAGCGCTCGGTGCCGCAGGTTTCGGGTTCGATTCCCGGGGATACAATGGATGTTTGTATAATGGTTCGGAATCCACTTTAAACCGTAGGCCCCAGCGTAATATGACTGTAGAGCGTAGGGATGACAATCCTACCCTGTAAAAAGAAAACACTTCCTCTCTCGAAATCTGCCAGTAAGCGTAAGATATTTACCCATCATGGGTTGTATTGCCAGAGAGTTAGGTTTGGTTTGGGTTTGTCGCTATACGGTCATGTTGAGCCCACTTTAGGCTAAACAAACCGGGACCTATAGTTTAACGTGGATTCTGAACCCCTTACAAACATCCATGTCACTGCCAGGATTCGAAACTGAAGCCTTCGGTACAACGGCCAGGCCACTAGCCTGTTGGCCATCAGGCCGCCAGAGAGTTAGGAGTTATAATATTTTTGCGTATAATATAAGCACAGTTTAATTTTTAAAAATTTCAGAAATTAATCTTAATAGAACTTTTAGTTAAATTTTCTATCATTATTTCTACAAAAATTAGATTAATAGATACAATACAATATTTATTTAACCTAAAAAATCAATTCAACGTTTTAAAACATTATTTATATCTATTTATGACAGGAACTATTCACATTCACACACCATAAAAAGTATATGTATATATATTCAAATATATCTTTTTAATTTTTGAAAATTTTCTTTTTTACTTCTGAAAAAAAAAATCATGAAACATAACACATTACTGAAACCACATTGAAGAAAAAAAGATATCATTTGCTGACAATTGAATCATCCATACTAGTGCTGTTTCTAAATATCATGGACTTTGATCCGAATTCATTGACTACTATAAAGGCGAGACATAACAGATTCAGCTCCTAGCAACGCGCGTAATTACTCTGCCAAATGTACATCTAAAATGAACGACTCAGATGAAGAAAGATTCTTGGAGTTAATTATCCCGATCTTATGGAGTCACAGAGATTCCATCAATAAATTTACATCGTTGGTGGATACTGCCTACTGAGTGAAATGTCACGTGAATAAAAGATTTTCCAATTAACCGACGCAAGTCGAATCTCCATTTATGACTGTGAGAAATTCGGTTAATTTTGAGAATGCGGCGCAATATTAATTCGCAGCTATAATGACGACACTATAAATTATCCAGATAATGTCGAAATGTTATGATCTCTAATCCTACGCTACTAATAAGTCTGATCCATAAATCACATCAACATGTTTGTAGAAGATCAAAGTTAACAAAGACATTTATTTATTTTTAAGTTCAGGACGTCTTGTCTTCATTCTTAAATTTCACGATAATTTAGTCGCATTTATCAGGTATATATATATATATATATATTTATATATGTATTTAGAAACATGTTGTGATTTATGGATCAGACTTATTAGTATTGTGTGTATGTGTATGCCCGATTCATGGCTCAGTGGTAACGTGCGCGACTGGTGAGCATTAATGTTGAGGTTCAATCCACTGGCGGCTTTGTTGTAGACACTGTTTCAAAAAACGAGGAGACTTCCACCAGTGAGCCCACCAAGCCGTTTGTGTTGTTCAGCATCTTGCCACATTTAGAAACTTTATTTTTATCCCATACTAACATTTAAGCAGCCAATTATTAATTGTAAATATATATATATGAATTAAGATGAGGAGGTTAAGGGATCTATCCCCATTAGTACTCCGTAACCGGTACACCAGTTGCCAGTCTCCTGTCTCGAAATCTGCCAGTAGATTGACGACCTTTGCCCCACCCAGGAAGTTAGGAGTTATAATATTTTTTATGTATAATATAAATACTGTTGAATTTTTAAAAATTTCAAAAATTATTGTTAATAGAACGTTCAGTTAAAAATTTTTATCATTATTTCTACAAAAATTAGATATGTCACAAAACTTATATCTGACAATGCAATATTTATTGAATCTAAAAATCATTTATTTTAAAACATTACTTACATCTATTTATGACAGGAACCATTTACATTTACAAACTACTGTAAAAAGTAAGAAAATATACATATATATTTAAATATACCTTTAGAACGTTTGGAAATTTTCTTTTTTATTTCCGAAAGAAAAAAAAAAAAAAAAACATGAAACATAACACATTACTGAAACCACATTGAAGAAAAAAAAAAAAAATCATTTGCTGAAAATTGAACCATTCATACTAATGTTGTTTATAAATACCTTGCACTTTGATCAGAATTCATTAACTTAACAGTTTTAAACAGCGTGGAGAATACCACCAGTGAGCCCACCACGGCGTTTGTGTTGTTCAGCATCTTGCCTCATTTAAAAACTTTATTTTTATCCCATCTGTTAACATTTAAGCAGCCAATTATTAATTGTAAATATATATATATATATATGAATTGAGATGAGGAGATTAAGGGATCTATTCCCATTGGTACTCCGTAATCGGTATACCAGTTGCTAGTCTCCTGTCTCGAAATCTGCCAATATATTGACGACCTTTGCCCACCATAAAATATAAGTACTATTTAATTTTTTAAATTTCAAAAATTTTTGTTAATAGAACGTTAAAACTTCTATCATTATTTCTACAAAATTAGACTAATAGATATGTCACAAAACTTATGTCTGACAATGCAATATTTATTTAACCTCAAAAACAGTTCAACATTTTAAAATATGAGCTATTAGACATTAACTATTTAAATTAACAAACCATAAAAAGTAAAAAAATATATCTATATATTCAAATATAGCTTTTAAATTTATGAAAATTTTCATTTTTATTTCTTAAAAAAATTTTTAAAAAAATAAAAACATGATACATTACACATTACTGAAACCACATCGACTAAAAAAAATATCATTTGCTGAAAATTGAATCATCCGTACTAAAGCTATGCCTAAATACAATGCACTTTGATCTGAATTCATTAACTACTATAAAGGCGAGACATAACAGATTCGGCTCCTAGCAACGTACGTAATTATTCTACCAAATGTACATCTGAAATGGACGGCTCAGATGAAGAAAGATTCTTGGAATTAATTACCCCGATTTATGAAGTCACAGAGATTCCATCAATAAATCTACATCGTTGGTGGATACTGCCTACTGAGTGAAATGCCACATGAATAAAAGATTTTCCAATTAACTGACGCAAGTCGAATCTCCATTTATGACTCTGAGAAACTCGGCTAATTTGCGAATGCGGCTCGGTATTAATTCGCAGCTATAATGACAACACTATAAATTATCCAGATAGTGTCGAAATGTTATGATCTCGAATCCTACACTACTAATAAGTCTGATTCATAAATCACATCAACATGTTTAGAGAAGATCAAAGTTCACAAAGTCTTTTATTGATTTTTAATTTCACGATGTCTAATCTACAATCTTAAATTTCACGACAGCTTATCCGCAATTATATATATATATATGTGTGTGTGTGTGTTGTCGTCGTCGTCGTATCCCTTGTGGAAGGAAGGGGGAGCCCCTGTAGGTAGAAGCCTGATTTAAGCTCCGTGTTGCTAAAGAAGGAGGACAGTGTCTTCCGAAAGAACATTTAGGAGGAATTGCCCCGCATTTGCGTATAATATGGGAGAAAACCCGGAAAAGTCCCACCAGGTAGTCCGACTCACTAAGCGAGATACTGAACATCACAACGTCATCGTGTCTTCTCTCGAAATAGTGTCTACAACAAAGCCGCCAGTGGACTGAACCTCGGCCCTAATGCTCATCAGCAGCACACGCTGCCACTGAGCTACCAGTCGGGAATATATATATCAGTGGTTCAATTCGCTGGCGGCCGTGCTGTAGACACTTCTTCAAGAGGAGACTCGATGGCGTTTGTGATGTTCAGCATTTTGCCTCGTGAATCGGACTACCTGGTGGGACTTTTCCGGGTTTTCTCCCATACTATACGCAAATGCGGGGTAATTCCCCCTTAAAGTCCTCAGGGAAGGCATTGTCCTCCTTCTTCAGAGACACTGAGCCAAGTCAAACTTCTACCTACTCGTGCTTCATAACAACAGAAGCTATCCCTTCCTTCCATGAGAACTCACGGGTTCTGGGACTTGGTCTAGATGTTACTGTCGACCAAAAAAAATAAGATTTTCATACACATATTGTTAAATTCAGTTGTCCAATTTTGTATTTCTTTTTAATTGTAGAGTATTTAAAAGATATTTTATTATTTTACAAATGTATAAGAAAATTATCTTTATCATTTCATATCTAATATGAAATGTAAAACAATTTTTATGTGAAGAATATTTTAACTGTTAATTATTTTATAGAATATTAAAAAAAAAAAAAAAAAACAATCAATGCTTTAACAGATGCGTTTTCTATGTATTTTTAGGCTTTTGTGAAAGACTACATGATTACATTTGTTCGGCTTCTATTGGGGGTGGATCAAGCACCGGGATCTGGATTCCTGTCGTCGGTAATATTCTTAACACAATAAGCAGTATTATAATACAATCCATTTATAGTATTAGTATATTTAATTTAAACATTTAATGAATTATCACGAGTATATTTGCCTATTATATTTCTATATTTCCGGAACACCACGACTTAACTCGGCGAAAATTTATTCATCTTTAATTAACTAAAACTAGTGTTTTGGGCCACCTTCTATTGTTCAAAGCCAAGTAAGAGTTCACTCATGATATCGTACGTCTGGAAAGCAGTAGTTGTATTACAATGTCCTGTTACTTAACATACATTTGACTTGATGTCCTTTAATACTTAAAAGATTGACTGCGCGTTATATATTCCTTATTACAGATTACATTTATTTTCTGGCATTTTTTATTTCCATCCAAAACAGAAGACACGTTCAGCGATGCATGGTGAGGGTGATTTCGAAAGCTCGGTCGATAAATCATAGGATTATAGTTGTTTCTCGTATGCAATCAAAATGGCTAAATTTAAAACAGAATTTCTATAATGGAAATATACGAAACCGGATTAAGTCTTATTGATCATAATTTTAATAATACATATTTTTCGATTTTATTTAAGCAAAACAAAATTTCTAAAGCATCACTGTCTTTGAAAAGAAAAATACGTTCCTCTAACAGTTCATTAATGTACAGGATGTCCAAGAATTACTGGATACGTTTCGTAATTATATAAGTATATATATACATAATATAAAATAAAGTATCTTCATTTTAAGGTAATTATAAAAGCTTCTACATTTTAATCTGAGATCCCTTTGGCTACTTAGTAAATTCATGCGATATTTGACTTCTCGCTATGCATTACGTATATTTCACACGGGCTTATTTCGTTACCTTCAACGTAAAGCAAACCAGCCTTCTAAAGGCTCATCCAGACGAGAGCGAATAAGGGGCAAGCGCGAAAAACAACACACGATATCTCTGGCTATGAGCGACAGCTGGTCGTAAATGGCTGATGTGCGGGGGGGGGACTCTTGCCGGAGTGAGGTCAAGATACATTTTCTGGTAAGGATTATCTCAAACCACTTTTTAATGAGTTCTGGAAGGGTCTTAATACGTTTATGATGTGTATGCTTTCGGCAAATTTGTTTTCTCAGAAGAAAAGTCACGTAACCACAACCGTAACCCACAAAATCATTTCGCTGATTCCAGCAAAATGAACAATACACTGAAGTGACAAAAGTCATGGGATAGCAATATGCAAATTTTCAGATGGCAGTAGCATCGCGTAGAACAGGTATAAATGCGTAGTGCTTTCGCAGAGCTTCCATTTCTGCTCAAGTTATTCATGTGAAGCGGTTTTGACGTGATGATGACCGCCCGACGGGAATTAACAGACTTTGAACGCGGAATGTTAGTTGGAGCTAGACGCATGGGTCATGCCATTTCGGAAATCGTTAGGGAATTCAACATTCCCAGATACACTGTGTCAAGAGTGTGCCGAGAGTATGAAATTTCAGGCATAACATCCCACCATGGACAGCGCAGTGGTCGACCGCCTGCAAACGACCGAGACCGGCGACGTCTGCAAAGAGTCGTAAATTCTAACAGACAAGCAACACTGCGTCAAATAACCGCAGAAATCAATGTGGGACGTACAAGGGACTTGTCTGTTAGAGCTGTGCGGAGAAATTTGGCTTTCTTGGGCTATTCCAGCAGAAGACCGACTCGAGTGCCTTTACTGACAGAACGGCATCGCTTGCAGCGACTCTCGTGGGCACATGAGCATATCGGTTGGTCCCTAGATGAATGGAAAACCGTGGCCTGGTCCGATGAGTCACGATTTCAGTTGGTAAGAGCTGATGGTAGGGTTCGAGTGTGGCGCAGACCCCACGTAGCCATGGACCCAAACTGTCAGCAAGGCACTGTTCAAGCTGGTGGTGGCTCCGTAATGGTGTGGGCTGTTTTTTTATGGCATGGACTTGGTCCTCTGGTGCGACTGGACCGAACATTGACTGGAAATGCTTATGTTCAGCTACTTGGAGATCACTTGCAGCCATTCATGGACTTCATGTACCCAAACAACGATGGGATTTTTATGGATGACAATGCGCCATGTCACCGGGCCACAACTGTTCGCTGTTTTAAGCACATATTTCCAGATGTAATTGTATCGGAATTTTTTTCATGTGGGGTTACGAGTAAAATTATGTCTACCAGATGCCTTGCACTAATTTTCATGAATTGAAGGCTACTATAAATTCCTTAACTCCTAACATTAGTTATTATAAAGTTTTTCGTGTGTACGAGTATATTAATACTTTAATTAGTATTTCACTTATATGTATTGGCTTCACTACATAAGTAAGTAAAGTATTTCTATTATAGATTTTATCTTCTCAATCAAATATAAAATTTCAAGCCAAATAATAGTAATAATAAATTTAAGAATCTATTTTATTTTTAAAAAATTCAATTAGAATAATAAGAATAATTAAGGAAGCTTACTTGAAAATAATATAACAAGTTTTATTGCTGGAAATTATAATGAAACTAGTATTTCTTGGTAAAACCTATTCTCACCCCATAATAAACAACAGATAATTTCCTAAATTAAGTTAGAAGATATTTATTATGTTTAATCAAAAATATTAAATACGGTATTGTAATAAAATACTTATTAAAAGTCAAAATTGTGTTGAACCTTTGATTCTGTTGTCTGAAGTTAAAAATTTCAAAATAATTTGTTATTATTTCTTCCAGATCCGTATTACTAAAGACGACATGTGGATTAAAACCTACGGACGTTTATATCAGAAATTATCTTCCACCACATATGAGATACCCATTGGAGTATACCGCACGCAGAAATCAACACTGGCAGAAACTTCTTCAGTTAGTACAAGATTTTTTCTCTCTCATCTTAATATTTAACTCTTACAGTTATAGAAATATTGTTCGACGTTTAGTGAAAACAAATTGAATTTATATTATTTTATTTATGTTAATTTATACCGAATTTTTAGTTTGACTTGTAAAACAGATGATCAATTGAACATTTTTTTTTTTTTTTTAAATGGCAATGTACTTTTTAAATAGTGCTTGGAAAATATAGATTTTTTTTAAACCAGGTAAAATTATAGAGGTTTAATTTAGAAATAAACGTTAATATTTTTTAAGATTTTATTCCCTTCCAAAATATAAAATTTTACAAAGCACAGCTTAAAAGTAGGTGTTCAGGATTTTTATTTCAATAATTTAAGTTAATGCAAATTCTAATGAGATGCTTAATCTTTATAGGTATTTTGCATTTTATGTATCGAAAATTTCTATAAGTTATCTGCTGTTAGATCAACCCTGATCGTGGCTCAGTGGCAACGCGTTTCGCTGCTGAGCATTAGGGCTGAAGTTAATCCGCTGACGGCATTGTTCTAGATGTTGTTTCAAAAACGAGGAGATTCGATAGCGTTTGTGATGTTCGGCATCTTGCCTCGGGAGTCAGACAATATGGTGGGAGTTTTCCCGGGCTTCTTCCCATACGATACGGTACAATTCCCCTTAAAAGTTCTTTTCCCTCTGGCAACTGGCGTACCGTTTACGGAGTACCAACAGGGGGAAATACCCCTTAAACCTCCTCATCTTAATTCATAAATATGCTTCGCATTTTAAATGGCTGTTTAATTATTGTTAGTAGAATAAAAGATAAATGTTTCTAAAAATTCAAATTAAGTAGGTACTCAAAAAGAAAAAATACTATTTATAAAAAAAGTAAGATAAAAAATAACTTTTAATTTCTTTTTAAGTTTTAAATTCGGTACAATTAGGGACCAGTTGTCGATGCCGTGTACTATCACAAAAATGTAAACAAACCTACCAACCCTTTGCTTACGAGATCACTGATTGGAAAAATGATATGATATGCCACAAATTTGGTATCAATAATTGAGAAATTCCTAGTAGAACGTAACATAGCATGGCATTCGAACCCGATACCTGTAGTACCGAGAGTTAGAATGCTAGCCACTTGGGCATCAGGCACTCAAAAATTAATGCCAAACGGTGTTACATTTAACTATGATTAATCTTCTCTATATCGTTCCAATTTTAGCATAAATATTGCAGAAGAAGTACAGAAAAGAATATAACTAGCAGAGCGTGGTTTCGATCCACGGACCTCTGGGTTATGGGCCCAGCACGCTTCCACTGCGCCTCTCATTAAAAAGTTATGGAGATCTACGTGGTACTTTCCAAATTCAGTTTCATTAAATTTTTTCCATATGATTTTTTTTTTTCTAATGCTGCTGGCAAATAGATCGTGATCTTTGCCATAAGGGCTGATTTCCCTCCGTTTATGAGTAGACTACTCATTGTGTCCGTCCCGCGTTACTGAAGATTAGTCATAACAACATAATTTGATCAAAATATAGCAATTAAAAATGTTAGTGGGTATTCTATGTAATAAATTCATGCTGTAGACTGAACGATATTCATTATGTTTTTGTTTCATTTTCATCTAGATGTCTCTCGATTTAATGGACGACGAGGACCAAATAGCCGTTCGGACGGATGTCGAAAGGCAGGAAATCGGAAACTTGGTCCGAAACAGAATGAAGGATTTATGTCTACCAACAGAAGATTATGGTATAGAATTCTTTTTTCAGTTAAAATAATAACAATACAACAAATCAGCAAATATGTTTTTACTAACTGATCAGTAAGGCATCGTCATGATTTATTAATTAACATGCATGATGATCATGTTTGTATAAATGGTCACCATAACTTAAAATAGTAATTAAATACTTTTCATTATGTATTTTAACGAGAATGCAAAATACAGAAATTATGAATTTTCAAAACAAACCTTTTTTTTCCCCCTTTAGTAATAGAATGACAAGTGTACATTTAATGCTAGTAAATATTTAATGGTCGAAGAGTTACTGGGCTTATTAATTTAAATGTTAATTTAAAAAAAATTGAAGAGAATAAAGAATAGTTTTTTTTAAATTAAAATTGTTTGCTTAGATGTTAATCATTTTAAATCGACAGCAATTAAGCATGCTTTAAAAAAGTAGAAAACTATTAAATAATAATATCCACATAGATGATCACTATTAACCATTAAAAGTAAATGAACAATGTCGTTACTTAGATGAAAAATATGGGATTTCAAATATGTGATTTGTAAATAATCGGTGATGACGTTTACCCGATATTAATATTTAATTGAGATGTTTTGTAATAAATAGTTCTTCAAATATTTAATTTTTTTTTCAGGTAACGAAATTTTAAAAAATTTAAACGTACAATTGTGTTTCTTTGTCCTAGAAGAAATACAAAGACAAAATGTTAATATACAGATAGATATTGCCGTTGTATTGTAAACTACATTAAATGCAAAAAATATATATATATTATTAGCTGCAAAATTCATATATATATATAAACATTATTATTATATATTATAATAATTAAATAAAAAAAAATTAACTATAAACTTACTGTATTAAATCTTAATTGTATTAAAAGCACGTCAATAATTGGCCCCTACCTTAAAAAATTGCCTGCCAACATTACTTAAGATGAAAAAAAAAAAAATAAAGTAGAATACAAATTAATTATATAGTAATTATAAATTTTAAATTTAATTTAAAAAATTTAATTATTATTTATTAATTATAAATGAAGAAATAATTACAGTATTAAATTCATTTCCAAACTAACACTACCAAATTCTTAAAAATAAATAAATAACAAATTAATGTTGAAATAAAAATTGTGAATTCTTGGAAAAGAGTGATTGCTTTATTTAGCCAATTATATTATTTAAAAAGAGTTTATGAAAATTTTAAGCCTTTCTTCTTTTTCATTGGAGCAACAGACCATGGTGGGCCAAGGCCGTCTACCTATTGGCAGATTTCGAGACAGGAGATCTTCTTATTGGTAGGATTGGCAGGTCTAAGCCCAACGCTGTACAGCCGTATTAGACCGGTACCTACCGTTTAAAATGGATTCCGAACCACTACAAACATCCATGGCACCGCCGGAATTTAAATCCGAAACCTGTGGCACCGAGCGCTACTCACTCGGCCAGCATGCCCCATCTTAAGTCTTTAATTCACTTTAAAAAAATCATCAAAATTAAAAAGGTCATATCTAACAAGTCATAACTAGTGCATATATAAATGAAATCATCCTATTGAAATTCAAAAAAAGAAAGAAAAATCTGATGGGTGATATTAAGTATCAGAAAAGAACATAACTTTATGTTAAATGTTTCTTTTTTTATGTGTCTCGTTAATAACTAAAAAATATATTTTATTTACAGATGACATCTCCGAGAAGCGGAACAGCTTGTCGTACGTCATGATCAATCCCAGTTGTGACATGACACTGGAAGAAGGGGATGTCATGTAAGTTATGATCGCATGTAATTCAGTAACATGAATAGACAGTATTCTGAGAATGTACAAAACGTGGTCATTAGTGTATTAGTTATAGTTGAAATACACTCATGTCCATAAATTAAGGATAATGAACTTCAGGCAAAGAAAGAGACAGAAGCAAAACAAATTTGACTTATTTGTAAAGTCTATTTATTAAACAAAAGGTAAAGAGCAAAAAAGATGCTCTATGTTTGACATAATTAATAAAAATTGCAATTTTTACTCCCTGGAGCAAATTTAAAAAAAGAACCGATTTACAAGAAACAGTATAGACAAGACAAGTCTGATGCTGTGCTCCGTCTGTTTCTTTTGGCAGCAACTGCTAACTACCGGTCCTCATTCGGCGTTGTAATTCGGGGGCGACCTGGGCTGTAACATCTACTACCATTACCATCATCTTGGAATCGTTCCCAAAGCCTGGAGATGACACTCTGGGCGATTCCAAGTTCCTCGCATACTTCCAGCTGGGTACGTCCACATTTCAGTCGTCCGATAATTCTACCACGTAAAAAATCATCCAAATGCTTCCTTTGTGCCATAACTATGCGGTTATTGCACTGAAAGGCTTTTAAAGCGCTTGTGAACAATTTTACTTCCTTGCCACCATTCCTTATATACCCCTCTCGTCATTCTGACGTACTATCCGCGCCATCTGGTGGTTTCCTGTAATTTGCATATTCTTCTTCAAGATGTGTGTGATAATTCTACAGGTGAAATTTTTATTTTAGAGTTCAATTTCTGTGTGATTCTGAATTATCCTTAATTTATGGACATGAGTGTACTTGAGGCTCAGTTTGGAGAACTCACTGCATTATTGACACACGCAAAAACACCACACACTACAATATTTAACACATTTAAAGACAGATAATTATAGATTCGTGAAATGCTTCCATGAATCTAAGACGAAAACCCAATACTCAGGTACGCGAAATATACTTCATCTCCGGCGATATTTTATTCTTTATGTGAATGCTTAAGACCACATTTTAAGCAGCGTGCTTTAAAACCACAATTAATTGAGTTGTGGTGAAAAAAGTTGCATTTAAAGCACTGTAATGCTATGGGTCTTTTATTGTATTTTTCAATAATAACCGTAAGGTAAAGAAGTCTATTGAGTTTAAATATCTCATTTTTAGTGAGAGTTATTTGCCATATTGGCAAGGGTTGATTAGTTTTGGTTTTAATTAGTTGCGCAACTCTTTTCGCCGCAAATCCTTTTTCAATGAGAGCAGCTTTGATTTCCTCCTTAGACGTATTTTTGGGGTAACCCCTTGATTACTACTTCCAGTGGTCTTTGATTTTTCGGGGTTATTACAAAATATTCAATATTATTGTTTCTTAAATAACGAGTTATTTCTCTATGCTGTTCGTCATCTGAGGGAACATTTTTAACATAGTTTAACAGGGACTTTGCCCTCAAAAGCTTCCTCAAATTTTTTTAAAGTTAAATTTTTCATAGACTTAACCATAATAGGAGACATTTTAACAGTAGTAGTATTAATATTTTCATCAACATCATTTACATTACTCAATTTTTGAAATTAATTTTTCAATTATTATCATTACTATCGGCATTAGCATTATAAGAAGTTTTAGCTGTTAGTAATGATGGATTTCAATATCCTAACAAAAAATTAAGATTATTAGAAGTTAAGTGATTAGCATTACGTTTTGGTTTGATACTATTATTTTTAGCGTGTTTAGGGCAACTAATCAAAGAGCACAACAAGCCAAGGCGACTTAACTTTTTTCTTTGTTGAATCAGCATGTCTATCAGGTACTGCCGTACTGGATAATGTCCTTGGGCAACATCATGAGCTATTCCATTCCAGTTATGAGCAACGGCCAGTTGAGTTTCCAGCATTTTTATATCAGTCTGAGTCATAGTAATTTCGTGATGTATTATTTTTTCTTTTTCAATATAAGAAATCTCATTAGAACTCTTCAAGGGTACTTCCAATGGGACCTGAAAAGGTCCGTTCTCCTCAGCGCCTTCTAATTCCATATTAGCCATTAAACGGAGCAAACAAAAACACGTCTATTCAAAAAACGCCAAAACGTCGCCAAAAAGTACGCCAAAACGTCGAAACTTCACAATTTTAACCTTTATACGAAAAGTGAGCAAATTCTGTTCAAAATACGTTTCTTTACCTTTTGAAAAGACACAAGAATCTCTATTAAATATGTTGATGCACTTCAGTACGCAGTTGATTAAAATCACCAACCATCAACACCAAACTTTATTGAACTCTCATAAGATATTTTTCTTTTAATAATGCTTTAATATATTTAAGGTTACAAGATTTTTGACTAATCAACAGAAAGTTTTTAGCAAGAACTTATATCTTAATAAATAAACAAATGGCGTTTTATAAATTTGAAAGGAAGATATCTATGTCTGACTAAAATATGTACATTTAACTCAGCCTATTATTTCCTGCAGATACGTCATTCGCCCCAGTCCTATATGGAGTAAAAAAGTATTTTTGACAAGAGGTTCTATTCGTATCAAATCCCCCAACAAACTTCGTCGCCAAGGCAAGTCAACCCATGAAGAAAATCTTCCTGGATCAACAGGAGACTCTGAGGATAAAGAGGAGCAAAAAGAGGGAACAACTGTCTAACGCTCACAAGAAAACTTTACACATTATGAGCTTACGCATTCATAAACAAATTCATTATTAAAAAAAAATGCCAAATTACCAAACATTTTTTAAAGTATCAAATCTAATGACAACTGAAGTTCATATTCGAAAATTTGACACTAAACGAATGCATTAGAATTCTATTTGACCAAATCGCAAAATAGGGACCATTTGGATTTGGCATTTTTTTGTGGCGCCAGCTCGATGACAATGTGGAAACCTGTGTTTCTTGTGTCTACAATTTACAACACAATCGCTACCCATTACTCGGCGCCCTTTGGCGAAAAGATTTTTTGACGCCAAATCCCAAGGGTCCCTATTCTTCTACTTTTGTTTAAATCGTTTTCTATAAATTATAATTAATTTCATTTTTGTTTAATATCCAAATATAATTAAATTTATTTTCTGATAAAAAAAAATTTTTTAATGCAAATTGTTACATTAAAAATTTTAATAAAGGACATGCAGATTTTATTAGATGTTAATTATTTTAAAAGAACCTATAGAAAAGAATGCATCGCTTGCTGTTCTGTTTAGTAATTACTTTTTCAGGAATGTTCATTTTCTTTAAGCATGAAGAATGCTAGCAAAAGGTTATGCAATCTCTTACAAAAATACAGGTTTGGTCATAATTTGGCACAGGCGCAGTGCATTTAATACACAAAAAAAATGGTCAATATGAGACTGCAAGAACTGTATGCGACTTGTAAAAGACAACACAACATGCATCAATATTGAATAAGATGTCAAGAGACCAACTAGTTAGACTCAACGAGTGTATTAAACAAATGTAAATACTTCCCAAAGATGAACAAACTGATTTATGAGCATTAAAAAAAATTCCAATTCCAAAATTCTGAACTTACGAAATACCCTCAATGAACAAAGAAAAAAAAAATTTACATACAGTTTGTGCCTTTCTTAAATCTACTCACTTAAGATTAATAAAAGTAAAAAAAATACTTACAAAATATGAAAAACTTTTTAGTAACAAACCAATATAAATACATCATTAAGTCTACTTCAACTATTTTGAAGAAATAATGCAGCAGTATGAAAAGATATCGTCAAATATTTTTTTTATAGATTCAGTAATTCATAGGCATATATTTCTGCAATTTGGGAGCTTTATTCTAAAAGTACCAAGAATGAAGAAATTAATAGTTGTATTGCAATATACAATTATTGTGACTGAAGACATATGATGAAAATTTTTACAAAAAAGATTGTGATTAAAATCTTCCTCTTTAAACATTACTTTTCTTCAAGAAAGAAAACGAAGAAAGTATTTATTGGACCAGAGTAAAGGGTATTTTAAAAATGCTCAGTAACATTTAAAAAAATTCATCTTTTTCTAGCATATAGAAAAATATAAAGAGTTTTGACTTTTCATATATACTTATATACACATATATATCTATATTTGGTACCTGCTCTTGTAAATATTCCTTTACATTGTATTATGAAATAGGCACTCACTTTCTACATTTATTCTTCAAAAAGCACCAAGCAAAGTAATGAATAATTTCCATTTATTTTTTGCTTTGCCATCAATGCAGATACAAAATATGTGCTATGTAGTCAATAATTTAGATTCCCTCTTTCTCTCTAGTATAAAATGTTGGCACGTTAAATGCTTTGTTTACATCTATACGATTTTGTAAATTTCAGTAACTCACAAAATTTGTTAATGTTTTTATTTCAAATATATATATATACACAGTTCCTTTCAAAAACACTCGACATACATAAGAAAACCTTCAATGCATTACAACAATTGATTTATTTTTTTGAAGAATTGTAACAGTTATATAAAAAATTAATATGAACTTTCAAACAAGTATTAGTACTTAATTTGTAATGTTAGTAACAATTTAATATTTTGTAGATATATAAATGTATACTTACCTTTAATGAGATTGAAATTATGTAAATCTGTTTTATATATATATATATATATATATATATGTTTCTTCATTTATTTTAGTTATAACATAATTTATTGAGATATTGCAACAAGCATAACTAATTATAAATATGAAATATCATAATTTATTAGTTTACTTGATCATAAATACAAAAAATATTTTTATTAGATAAAAAACTAAGTATGTAAGATTTCATGGAAAAAAAATACTTTTAAAATTTTTCTCCAAATTTGGTAAAATGAAATATATTATACTACTGCTTTTAATAGTGTTTAATTTTTGGCTTTCATGTTCAATGCATTTTTCTAAACTTATTTGAAAGAAACTTATTTTGTTACTACTAAAATCAGATTTCTATGATTTAAGTCTTTTTTTACTTTTAGTAAAACATTTATTGTATTCAAATTTCAACAAGTAAGCATAATATTTAAAATTGTTCCTTAAAAAAGATATACAATTTTGATTTCCAAATGAAATGGCTAGCGACATATATACCAATTTTAAATATACAAAAATATCTTTACAAGGAATTAACTTCAAAAAATACAAAAATTTAAAAAAATTGACATAAATTAAATATCTATGCTTTAATTTTGTAATAATTCAATTAAATTAAAATTCTTCAAACAACAAATAATTGTTAATTACATCATATATCATTTTAAAAATAGATTAAAAAATAAATTTCATTTTAATGTACTTTTTAAATCCAAATAATAAATTTGTCAAAAACAAATTAATATTTTTCAAAATTTCCTAATAATCAAATACCTAAATCAAACATTTTATACATGATATAATTACAATTTATATCAGATAAAATTATAGATAAATATTAGTTCAAAACATCCAAGAAAAATTTACTCATTTTTTAAAAACATCTTATGAAATCATAATTAAAATTTTACAATGAAATTGTTCTAAAATGAAGTGATGTACTGATAATAAATAGAGCATTATAAATTGTAAACTAATAGAAAAATTGTATGTTATTTAATAAATACAAACATGTTAAAGTGTCAACTTCAAAAATGCTATAGTTGTGATAAAATTGTAGAAGAATGGATAATGTGAGTGATATTGAGGTGTGATAAGTAAATTTATTTCATATCAAATAAGAAATTCATATCAGTAGGCACATTGCTTCTATTCAAGTGTCCTGAGAAAAAAATTAGCTCAGTACAAAATATAAGTAATTATTATTATTATACTGTTATAAGTGAATAAAAATAATTCTTATATAAATAATATCAAATTAATAAATACACTAAATTTAACATAAAAGTAAGCTACAATCACTATAATCATTTGGAAATTTAAATAAGAAACAGCCTTCAGTCTTTATTAAATGAATCTAGCATTGTTAATTCTCATCTAATTTCAAATTCTAATGATTTTTTTTTTAATATTTTCAAAATTATAAAAAAATATTAACAAATAAAATTCATGGATGCATTATAAAAATGAATCCTGCCTAATACACAATACAGATTCTCTTAAAGTATAGATTAGTTATAAATATATATTAACTTCATCTTTTAACCTTTATTCAATAAAATACAACTTTAGAAAAGCAGCTTTCATTTATCATTTCAAAATTGATAAATTGTATTACAACCATATATACTTGTAATATATTTAGCATACAACTATTATAATTTTGGATGTTCAAATGCTTTGCAACTACACTTTGCTTATATATGTCTATGTGTAAATATTTATTCAATGTCTTTCTTCACTTGATCATTAATTATGTATGAAATCATTATCAGTGTAAACAATCCATCATTATGTACATCCTATCCTTTCAAATGTTGACTGTGATGATGCTGCCTTTCCTGAATAATAAATTTTCTATTTCCAGCTAATAAGTTTTACAATTTTCTTAAATACTTGTTATTTACATAACTCATTTATACAACTAATCCTTTTTTTAAAAAATTATTAATAATTTTTTTTAATTATCATAATCATCTTTTTATACATGTTTTTATTATATATATAATATGCTGTTTTTAAAATAGCATAGTTTATTTATTTCTTCAATTATATTACAATATGATAATGTCTGGAAACTATAAAACTTCAAAATATAATAATTAAAAAATAATGAATTTCCAAATGCGTTTAAAATTTTAATAGTAGATTGTGATCTTCTGCAGTAATGGAGATTTTATTTAGAAATGGATAATTTTGTGATTTTTATCATTAGTGTGAGCAGCCAACTGTGAATGATAAATATGACCGTATGTGACAAAAACATGCAATAAAACAATGTCTATGGTATTTCGTCAGTGATTGTAATTAATTGGTAAAATTTTTAGTTTGTAAGGAAAATTCAATAAGGTTTCAAATTTACTAAAAATACAGAAAAAGCATTTTTATCATTATTATTCCTATTTATCTTTTAAAAAGTATTCTTACACAATATTTTGAATTAAAATTCACAATAATAGTTAACCTACATAAGATTTAAAAAGAACATTAATTTTTTATTTGTTTAATTGTGTAAAAAATCTTTCCAAGAAGTTATTTACTAAAAGGATTTAAATTACATTAATGAATTAAGTTTTTTAAACTTTCAATAGTACATTTTTTTACAACAACTCACACATTAAAACAATAAAAAATTTATTTTTATATTTAAAAAAATATGCATTGCATATACATAATGACTTGTTAATGAATGTTTCATTATAATACAAATTAAAAATAATTTAAACCTATGTAGCAGTTTGCGCTTGAGTAATTCCAGGTCTTAAAGCTGCTAATGTTATTAATATAGCTTCCTAAAAACAAAATTAAATGTATATTTTTAAATATTTATATAAATGCACTAAAAAATCATATATTTCTTTGTTAACAATTAATTTTAATTTATAAGCTTTTCTGATAAATTTAATTTGTCAAAGGTTTATTTACACATTTTTAGTGAAATATATTATACTAATTATATTACTAATTATATTAAAAAAAACTGTTTTAAATATATATGACTTAGCAACATATGACTAATAAATTATTATTATTCAGATTCAATTCTGAAATACTATAAATTGAAGAAAATGATTTTTTATTTATGCTTCAAAGGAAATATTCAGTACTCTAAAAATATACGTTTAAATAAAATTATATGTTTACTTATAATTTTTCTGGAAACATTTACTTAAAAACAATACTTTTTTTATTCATGTTTACAATTTAAGAGGTAGAATATCTGAAGTTGTCGATATATTTTAAAGATTTTGAATAAAAAAAATCCAATCTTTTAAATTCATTACAAAGGTCTTACATCAGTTAACAATATTTGATTAACCTGGGTAATTATGGAGTTAGCTAATTATGTTGCAAATGAATTTTTCAACATACTATATCAAATCTAAATTCTTCAAATCAATACACTGATTAAAAACATCAATATTTCAGTTTTATATTCCCTTTTTGAAACATAATATGAACAATTTTCTTAAATAGATTTTTCAATACAGTTATTTCTTTCATTATTGTCATAACAGTTGAAATTAACATTTTTAAGCTTTATTTTCTATTTGAACATTCTTATTTTTTCCTGAGAAACTATTTTATTCTATTCTGTTATTTGGCTCAATTAAAATCTACATTTTTTCGAATAAAATAAAAATATCTAAGAAAACAATCCAAAATTAAATTCACATAATCTTAAACAATAGCAGAATCATAAATATATAATTTTCTTGTAAGTAAAACTAGGTAAATATAAAATTTTCAGAGTAAAAATAAAAACAATTACCTCAGTTCTAATAATTTGTGAACCTTGAGATGGACAAGTATTTAGATAGTAATTAAACAGTTCACTTGGTTCATTGACTTCAATAGTTTCATCTGCTTCTAAACAACTCTCTATGCCTTTCAATCCTCCAAAAACTACTAGAAGATGCCTGGAAAAGACAAAAATTTCAATTATTTAATTGAACTATGATTCATTTATTAATAATACTTTTTTTCTCTCAATGATAGCATGTAAAAAACAAACAATTAATTACTAATCTATCTTGAAAATGAATTCATCTTATAAGTACATTTATTTTAGCAATTAAGTTCAAAATATATTTAATAACGGTTCCAAATGTGCATTTTTTTCATTTGTTAATATTTTATTAAAGACATTTTTTTTTATAAATTAAGTCTAATTAATTTGTGTCATTATGTATCATCAATAATAAAATTAATACAGCATAATGCAATTTAAAATATTTGTTTGCAACTAAAAATTATTGTTAAAATTCAATTTTTTAAAGTGGCTTTATAATTTATTTTATTAAATTTGTTTATTTTTTGGCAACACAAATCTTGTTTCCTTTAAATGTATATTTTTCCATCATAGCTTTCTGCTATTATCACTTAATTCAGCAGTTCTAAGTTAATAATAAATATAAAAAAAATATGAAATCAAATAAGAAAAAGGTAAGGTATATATACTTTAATTAAAAAAAAGGATCCAATTCATAATACTCTAAAGCCTTTAATGATACAAAAGGATAACCAATCCAACAATAATTTTTATCCAAGATTAACAAGCATGAAATTTAAGGAAAAGAAATGAAGTTAAAAATGACAAGCTTACATTTAACTGTAATAAATATTTTTAAAAATTCAAATGTTAATTTAATAATCAATGATTACTTTAAATGAAAATAAGTGAAACGTAATTAAGAAACCTACTTAAATTTAGGTATCACAACAGTATCTACATTTTGGCCTTTGTCTGAAGTACCAATTGTTAAATCATAGCCACCTTTGTACGGAGATTCTGAAAGTACAGCTTTCAAATCTTTAGCTGATCGAACATCATAGCCCCAATAAATGTTATCTTTTTTATAAGGAGTTGTAGGAGATACTGCTTTGCCTTTAAAATGTCTTTTTGCTAAAAAGTAAAAAAAAAAAAATTATTTTATACTAATCAATTATTATCTAAAAATTTACCAAAATCTCTATAATGAATATTGAAAGAATTTCTATAAAAATGTAAATAACTGTTGTCTTATTCATTTAATAATTATGATTTGTTATGAAAAATACTTCTTGGTACTTCTAATATGTCCAATAAAAGATTAATCATAATAAATAAATAAATAATTATGAAATCAAATAGGAGAAAGTTAACGTACATATTTACTTTCATAAATTATATTATATATAATTTGACACACAAATGTAGTAATCAAATATTAAGACTCATTCCATGAAATAACTTTATTTTACAAAATCCTAGCAAAATTCTTTAAAGTTATATGGACTTATTTGCATAAAGTAACAGAAAATATTAGAATAATATTGCAATATTAGTAAACAATGAAATCTATCATTAATAATTATAAATTTGCAATTAACTTGGTAATATTTAAAATGTTGCATGGCAAATGCTAATGATTAATGTTGTGTAATATAAACCAAGATACTTTTATAAAATAGAAAGCATAAAATTAAACTAATTAACAAATGGAAATAACAAAAAATTGAAAATTAATTAAAACAGTAATCATTTATACATAAAAAGTAATTAAAATTCAAACATTAAAGCTAATTAATATTATATTCATATTAAAAATAATTACTAGTAAAACAACATCCTTATATTTTAAGAAAGTAAAATAGAGAAAATAAAATCTTAGACTGTGATGGAAAACAAACAAAACTTACAAAATTGTTCTTCCTCCAACTCAACGGTGACTCTCACATTTGGCTCTAAAACTTTATCAATAATTGCTGTCTGTAAAAAAAAATAAATAAATAAATAAATAATATAATAATTACTCTATGTTTACAATTAAAATACTAACAATAAAATATCCTTAAAAATATATGTTTATTATGTTTCCTAGAATATAACAATAAAATTTAAATTTGTTATTAATTTAATTTGCTTGATAGTATGCCATTCAGAAATAATCTGTAGCAATTCTTTATTTTTTATACTTAAATATCCATGACATTTAACACTATAATGTAATTCCAATAGAGCAGAATTTGATGCCAGTATTATCATTTATTAAATAATAATAATATACTAAACATTCAATACATGTTTGAATTCCAATAAATTTTGTTAGCTAATAAATTTTTATGATATATGGCAGATACAATCAATCTGAAAATAAAAATTCCATTAAGATATTCCATTTTAAACAATATATATATATATGTATATGATGGCTGCAATGTAAGCAATTAAATATTATGCTATTTATAAAAATGTTTTTTTTTTATTATTATGATTTAGGCACTTTTTACATACATATACATTTAGGAATGACTTTTTTATGTCTATAATGCATTTTATCATGGATATAATTGGTTGAAAAACAAGCATCTAAATGATATTGTACTGCAGCCAATAGTATCTGAAAAATTCATGGTATTTAGCTATTTCTGGCAGCATTAATAGTTTCATGCTTGTCTGTTGATACATCTAAATTCATGTGAACGTAAGAATTTGTGCAATGATTCATTCAATATTTTTTTGGAAATTCTTAAGTCTAAATTTTTAACTGGAGTTGATGAATTCTCATATATTCTTTCCTATAATCTACATTTTGTGAACAAAAATGAAAATAGATGTCAGATAATTACATCTCTTAAGAAAAACAACGAAAAATCGCATCGTTCAGAAAACAATCAATCAATCAAAATTACATTCAATATTTGTTATGTGGTAATACACAATTTTTTTAATATAAAAATACATATACAGTTGAAAAATACTATGATCAAATAAATATTTATAAGATAGGTTAGTTAATAAATATGTAATTTAAAAGTCAAGAATTATACAAAAATGCACCGTATGCCAGAATAAGTTATTAATTGTTTTTCATAATTTCAAAATTGGAATAAATGCAAAAATGCATGTAAAATTTAACATTTAGTTGCATAGATTTATCTTTACCTATTATATTATGTAAATATTTTACTGAAAATATTGCCTAGAATAATAGCCATGCAAAATATAAAATTTGTTACTTTATTTAATGTTTATTAATAAAAATTATTTATATATATATATATATATATATATATAATAAAATACTTTTTAATAAATTAACTTTATTTTATGTTTATTAATTAATTATTTTTTTAGATATTAAAAATATATGTTAATCCTAAACAACATGCTGAATTCTAAGATGCGATTATAACAATCAATAAAGTTTCATATTATAATGTTATTATATTAAAATCATTTCAGAATTGTGATAGAGTGATGAGAATTATGTGATTAAACAACTGATGCAATGTACAAATTTGCATTTATGTCAGATTTATTTAAATACTACATGACAAAAGAATAAAATATTTAATATAAAAATATTTTATAAGAAAGATTATTACAGTCTAAAATATAAATATAATAAATATACATTATTTTTAATACAAACATTTGCAATCAATTGTTTTATAAATAAAAACTTAATATTTAAAGATTAATCTGAAATGAAAATTATTATCTCATAGTCATTACTGAAAATCTTACTTTTCTTAAACCAATATATACAAATGACCCTTTTCCGTCTTTTACAGGCTTATCTAGAACAATTCCTTCTCTATATTTACATTCATCTTCTACTTTAAGATGAGATGGTAAAACTAATGGATTTAGAAGTCCTGCAGAAAATAATATATTAATTTAAATAGCATGATTATAACAAATTTAACACTCAGGACATTCTAGATATTTAGTTAATAATAAAGAATGTGGTGTCTCTTAATTAATAATGTTTCTTAACAGTGAAAAGAAAGTTACGTACAAATTTTAAGCAGCAAAAGTCAATATTAAACAATTTATTTTATTTCAACTTATAAATTAGGACTAGTGATTTAAAGTTATCATGTGCTTGTCATACTAATTTAGAAGTCAAAGGTATGACAAAAAATAGATAGTTAAAATGAAAATTATGCAAATAATTTAACTAAGTTGTCTGGTACAAAAATCACCAATTGGCAAAATCTATGAATAGGATATCAGTCATAAGTTAAGATTTTAAAAATAATATAGTAACTACTGAAATCTTCTGCCGAATTTCAATTTATCATGTGTGAACATATAATGCAGAGAAAACACGTATGGAAGTATACAAAATTTCAATAACCCAAGAAATTTATGAAGTAACTAGTTTGAATACTACAAGAACTACCCTATTCAATAGCCACAGAAATATATCAAAGTTTGATAATGCTAGAACTTCATTAAGAAGCAGCTGTTCAAAATAATATAAGAATTAACAAATTCAATAGCTACAGGAACATTCCAAAGGCTTGACTATATAATGCTACTATTGGACTGCTTTTTACAGACATATTGCATGGAATTTTCTTTTCTTTGATGCAACTTTTCTTTCAGGCAATTTTAAATAACATCTAGGACCCTTAACCAGGATAGCATGTTTACATACAGTAAGATAGAAGATCCTCAACCGATATTTACATCAAAATAAAAGATAATGTTTTGGTATGGAAAAATTATAATAATTTTTCAGATTAATTGTACTTAATATTTATAAGACAATACAGGTATAAATCACACAATAAATAAAAATACATTATCACAATAAGAATTAAAAACAAAGTTGACAGTAATCTTGAAATTAATTAACCAAGTAATAATATTAGTAACCTTTCTTGAAACAATTAATGACTATTTGATTTTTAAATAATCAGTAACTCAAATCAGATCAGATCAGATTACTTAGTGAACATTTATCAAATAAAAAAGTTCGTTATAAAAGTTCATTTTTTATAATAAAAAATGTAAGTTTCCAGAGTTAATCCTAAATTATTTATCTAAATCAATAAAAAATATTTATTTTATAATTTTATTAAGTTCTAATTTTAAGATATTTAAAAACATTATATTATTACCTGCATACTCTAAATCCTTCTGAATAGGAAAATAATATTTTCGAAGATATTGAGGACATTCTAAAAATCGCAGTATTTTCAGCAATTGTGCACAACCATTTTTAATTTTTAGATTTAATCTTTGCTCATCATCTATACTAAAAGGGAAAAAAGCAACCAATAAAATAACAATTTATGCATTTGTAAGTAATATAAATTTATTTAAAAACTTTAAATAAAAAATTTTTTTCATTAATATTTTAAAAACAGCTTACTGATCATATGATGTTTCACTATATACAATGATTTCATTTACATTAAAAACAGCAGCAGCTCGAGCAATCTGAAAAAAAAGCAAATATTATTAAATATAATTCAACTAAATCATTAATCTTAAGATTTTACAAGTAATTTAATAACAATAATGCCAAATAAGTATATTTCAAAATGCAATTCCCTGATAAGTAATAAGCAATCAAATAGTAGCATTTTTTTTTAAATATTTAATTATGAACTTTTTTAGTTCTTGAATTTTAAAAAAATAAAACAATATTAAAATTTCTTGGCTTTATAACTTGAATAAAATTTATTTAAAAAATTAATTCATAAAAAAAAAATAACAGGAGTGAAAGTCAGAAGCAAATTATTAAGATTAGTGTTTAATTACAGTTTTTTTTCTTTCAATATAAATGCAGAAAATTTATGTTCGAATAAATACTTATTTATATCAGGTAAAGGTTAAATGTAATCTATAAAGCAAATTTTCTCCAATGTAATTTTTAAGTAAAGTAACTAAAAACTATCATCTGAAAAATTATTTACTTTTAAAAATAAATTATTGGTATGAAAAATTATATTTCATAGAAAATATAAAAAGGTACAGAGGGAGCTGTATTTATATTTTTAATTAAACATAAGTTAGGTACATATGATTTATTTGTAATCATCATCCTCATTAGATATTGCTCCTTTTTCAAATTAAATTATTACTGAATTATATGAATTATATTATATTACTATTGAAATGATTGAGTATTAGTAAATAAGTACAAATTTATAAAAAAAAAGTCATTTGGCACACGAATTTTAAACAAAATTTCTTTTAAAACAAAAAAAATGCACAGTAATGAATCTCTCTCTTTTATATATATATATATATATATATATATATATAGGAAGGATTAAGGGGATTGTTTATCAGTATACTGTATCATTTATATATATATATATATACACACACACACTAACAGACCTGATAATGTTTTGTTATTCCTAAACTTGAGTATATATATGATTTAAATAAATACAACTGATGTTTTATATCAATTAATTTATCTAATTAAAAATGGCATTTAAAATTATGTGTGAAAATTCACTTTTTTCTTCTGTTTCAATCCTGTTTTGTTTTTGATATATTTTTTCCTTCTTCAGCTTATTAAATTATTTGGTTATACATCAGAATTCTATTCCGTTAAAAAAACTTTTTATATTTAATATTTAAGGATAAAATACTTTTTTTTTTTAACAAAAGGTGAAATATAAAAATCCAATGTTAAATTAATGCTGTAAAAATAACAGTGCTACCTAGCGGATGTTATTCAAACTATTCTCCCAACACTCATGACAAACTTTGAATAATAAATAAGGACATACTTTGAAATTTTCAGGGAGTTTTTGTGTCGACAGGACCCACATATACAAATCTATCAGAATTCATTCAAATCAAACTCTAAATGAAATTTTTAGTTAAATTGCTCAAGAAGTTTTTGTGGCTATGGGGGAATACATACAAGCATCATCTTTTATTTATATAGATAAAAGTAATACTTTTAATTAATCATAGCATGAAAGTTTTAAAATTTATATGAATGATGCAAAAAATGAAAAATTACCTGTCCAGCTAAATAAGTTTTCAACATTGGTGACTGAGCATTATCAATAATAGAACCTGGAACAGCAATGCTAACTGTAGAAATATGTTTATTTTTTACTTTATCAACATCATCTTGTTGTTGTCCACTTTCATTTTTTACTTTTTCAGCAGCATCTTGTTGTTGTCCATTTTTATTTTTTTCTGCTTGTAGCTTTTTTAAAATTCTTTCTTGTTTCCATTTTTTATGTTCTTCCTTTTCTGAAATAATATACAACTTATAAAAACAGTGATATAAATATATAAAAGATGATATTACAGTAAGTATATAAAAATTATTTTTAGATTGTAATGTGAAATGTCTGAATATCAGTTTCAATATCAATTTTAGAAATTAATCAACTTTTTTTTTTTTTTTTTTTTTTTTTTTTAAGGTTAGCCTAACTGAGTTGAAATAAATTTGTTACAAGTGACCCATTGGACAGAATATTAGTTTTCAAATAGAGAGCACTCAACCCGACAAATGATACCAATCAAATGGCAAATCAGTTAATGGTAAATTAAATCTGCCGTAAATCAAATGACTACTACAATAAGTTCAATACTCATCAAGTGACGCCAACCAACAGCTATGTGTGTATGCTAGAAAAGGGTATAATAAATCAAAAGGCCAGAATGATCTTCTGTGGGACTTCAAAAAATGATACAAATTTGCTAATTCCTGAGAGTATTCATTTTAAACTGTGGTAATTAAAATAAGTGTTATAGTAAAACCTTTATCTAATTACAGTCTTAATAAAATTAAATCTACCACATATCTGCCATTCTATTGTCATCTTTAGGACAAAACACCTCTGAAAAAAATTTGAAAACAAAAACATATTATAAATCAGTCAAACAGCTCATGAATCTAAGAGTAATGATTACATTTATTGTGGAATTATTTGGTTACAGTTATTCAAATTATAATTGTGTACTAAATTTCAAAATGTGGTAACACATTAATTTTAGCAATGGTGATTCTTAATATATTAGATTACTATATTTTAAAGCAAATTTTTATGCTTGATGAGAAGCAATGTTCCTTTAATCAAAAAGTATCAATATATATTTACAAACAATTTATGTCACACGAAAACAGATATTAAAAGTTACCAGGTCAATATATATTTTTTAATCCATAAACTTGCATTTGAAATTATCATTCTAAACAAAAAGGAATTAAATGCAAGCATTCCATTCCTTAAAAATGACATGAAAGGCCTGAAAATTTTAAAAATTCAATAAAATCGAAACCACAAGAAGATCAGAACAGATTATTTTTCATTATAAATATATTAACTCCTTATTAAACATTTTATGTAAAATGTTTTTTGGAGGGGATTATGATTGAAGAATATTTTTATGGCAAAAATATCTGTCTTGTAGTATAAATGTGTAAGATTAAATTATGTTAACATGAATACAAAAAGTTATATTTTTCATTGAAAGCAGAAATTGATGTTTACCCAAAAGTTATGCAGATCATTTATGAATGATCTAAACTGAATTAGTAACACATAAATGAAAAGGAAAAAAAAAATTTTCATAGAAATTTTCAAATGGCAATCAATAGATGATGCAATTGCAATTGATATCAATATATATATATAGATATATATATATATAGAGAGAGATTACTCAGTCAGTAAAAATGTGATAGTCTTACCAAGTGACTTTTGTAATGAAAATTAATATATAAACTTCCTTTGTTTTTATACAGTTACAAATAATTTTATAAAAAGATATGATTATAGATGCTGAATTTTTTTTTTTTTTCTTGACAATAAATTTTACTTGCAGTTATTTATCTGAAAAATGCTTAAACTTTAACTTCCATGTAAAAAGCTTCCATGTAAAAATGCATGATTCTTTTACCCTACCAATTTGTTTTTAAAAAAAGACTAGATTAAACAATATTTAGAAAATATGATCTAGTTAAAGTCTTACTTTTCATCTTCCATTCTTTCCAGGCCATAACCTAAAATTAATTTTAAAAATAGTTAATCACATTTTGCATATAAGTATGGAAACTTTTAAATACATCTTAAAATAAATGCAATTCATTTAGAAAATAAAATTTAAAAAAAAAAGGTTTTCACTAACATTATTTTCAGGATTTTTTGACTGCCCATTAAGTAATGACTTATCATTCCCATGCTTTTTGAATGTTTTGGCCTTTTCCATTGTTTTTGAAAATTTCCAATAAATAATTTTTGTAAAATTTCGTGCTCGATGTTAGTAATAAAACACACGTGTGGTGCATATATATGAAAGCGAATAGTCAACAAACAACCTTTTGTGTTGCCGCTCGCATGATCTGTAATATAAAGAAATTGTTTAGCAATAACCAGCAAGCAATTAGTTTTTGTAATGTACCTATAAAGTATTAAAAATAAGTAGATTTCAAAAACAATAGGTATAGAATGTTTCTTTTTAATTATTATATGTTAAAAAGTTAAATTTTTATATGTTATTCTGCATTTGTAAATAAAACGTTGAGTTGGTCAATTATATTTGTAAGTAAATTTCTCTTTATCCAATCAATGGCAGTCAATTATTATTTGTCTAATGTCTGTTAAAACTGAACAGCAATATATGATAATTCGCTTAGAATTACATTTTACCATACAGACAAATTTTTCAAACCGAAAAACGATTTAAAATTTTAAAGGGGGCCTTCTTTTACATTATATTTATTGAAAATAGATACTTGCAGATTTTATACAGTAATCAAGTAATTTGTTTCTTAATTCCAAGAAATTAAACTAAATTTAGCAAAGATATTTTTTTTTATAATTGACTTAACTGTTATCGTCAAAGCCGAACCGTATTATTAGTGTCTCTTAGCAACCACTGCAGAAACTCGAAACTTTTCCACACTGAGTTTTTCTTGAATAAAGACAATAAAGGGAACGCGTTTGTCGTAAAATATTTATTGCTCTTAAATAATAATAAGAATTTTTAATTTTTTAATTTTTTTCTTATTCGTAAGAAAGAATTATTTCAACAAATCCTAGACAGTCTGAAGAGTGCGAAAAAAACCCAGCTTGTAAGTAGAAAGAAAATTTGCAAGATAATGAAAAATTAAGAGAATAATCACATTTGAATATTTCATACTAATAAAAAAAATATTACCGAGAATTTTTTATAAGCATTTTACTAAATTTCAATTGACTTAACTGTTTTGATTTCATTTTAAACGATTAAATTATTATAATATATATCAAATTTAATCTGGGAATTATCAAGATTTAATACTATTTTATGAACTCCAGATATTTTAGATAAAGAATTTAATATGGATATAATGGATAGATAATTTTAATATAGATAAATTTTGAATATTATTATTGTATATATATGTATATACCATTACGATAAAACCAATTACATTAATTAAAAATAAAACCATTACGATATGCTAAGCTTATAAATATATATATTACCAGAGGATAAGTATTAACTTCTCAAAAACTTATCATACTATTTTATTTTTTTTATTCTTAAATTATTATTACAGTAATTAGTATGCAGATATTATTTCTATATTATAAGATAAGATTTTTTTAAATTCCGTTGTGAATATATATATATATATAATTAATACAAATGTATGTTACATTTTTTATTTAAGAAAATGGCATGAATTTTATGATATTCATTGAATAAAATACAACAAAATATTTGTACAGTATGTGCCGATGTATATTTAAAAAGATACATTATTCACAAATCAATTGTCCGCCAATTTTCGTTCACACTATTAAAAAATGCGTCAATGTTCTTTTTTCTTTAATAAAAATGAATATTATGGAACAGCTAATTGTATACTTTTTATGAATATCAATGTAATTTAATAATACGAATTGAAAAAATTAAGAGAACTGGTAAAATGACACATTGTATTATTGTGTACATTTTTTTTTCAGTATGCATTTATTTTGAACCCAGAATACTTTCATTTGATGTGATTTGCTACTGATATGCAGATTGTAACAAATTTGGTCTTTTTTCAGATTAATGGGCTACAATTTTGTAAGAAAATAAGATGATTCAGTATGAAATAATAATTTTTTTATTGTCCCCTGATAAATATCATTTGTTGCCTGTAATTGATCCCATAACCTTTAACCATTCTAGAAATCCTTAACCATCTTACGTTTTTAGATTGGCCAGCTTCAAACCTGATGATGGTTTTCCGTATATTAAATCATACGTCACACGTCAGGACGTCATACGTTTTTGATCGTCGACCCATACAAGAGTTTCTTCTGTTTTTATAGATCTCCTCTATTTCCTTGTTGATAAAAGATGTTGAAAAGATGGTTATGAGAGTTTCTAGGCTGTTTATTTTATTACTAAAGTGTTGATTTTTTATAGTGAATAGTGTATTATTATATTCCTTTAACGTCAAAGAGTAAAATAGTTTACAAAAGGGATAAGGATAACGACATATAATAGTTTGCAAATAAGGGAAAATCCTTATTAATTAGTTCTCTGTACATAGCTTTATCTTCTGATAAAAACAGCATTTCTATCCTCTGAAATTTTAATCTTTTTTATTTCGGCCAAATTTCAAAATATTTTTCCATTGCGAATTTGGCAACTTTTTTGTGGCACCAACAGAGAGAAATCACCAAATGTGGTAACCCGGATTTCTGGCACCATTTGCAATTCACTTCACTTACAATCGCAACCCTTTTCTTGGTTCACTTTGGAGAACAGAATTTTTGACGCCAAATCCCAACGGCCACTATTTCGCGATTTTGCCTTTATTTCAGTATATTCTTATTTCATCTACCGATTTTCGCTTCATTTAGATTACTATTTTTTTGTGTGTGTGTGTGGGTGGGTGTGTTATTGCTTTGTCGCGAATGGTACTTTATTTTTTTTCTTATTACTCACGTATAATGATGACAAGCTACGATTTTAAAAAATTTTCTACAACTTCTTTTAATTTAATAATTTTTTGGAGGATATGATTAATAACTTATTCCAGATACAAAGTTATGTCTGTTACAAGGCCACGTCCAGTGATACCGGAAGATCTCCCCAAATTATTGCACAGCCTCAGTTATGCTGTAATTAAAAATCAACCGCAGGATATAATCAGCTTTGCTGTTGAACATTTTACTCTGATGTACCACGAAAGGGAACGTGAGAAAGGTAAGTAAATAGTTGTTAAAGAAATTTTAATTGTATTATTTTAAATTGGAAATCAAAAATACTTCCTTTAGAATGGTTTAAAATTGTTTGATCAACTTCTAATTTTTATGATGATGTAAAATATTCTTTGCCCAAATTATGTAATTATTGGAAACATTTTATAATCTTAAAGCAATATTTTTTCTGTGTGGAAAAATTAAGCTAGGTTTAAATAATTTAATGGATTAAAATAATTGTCCATATTGTTAGCTAATATTATAATATGTTTAGAGTGCCCGACGTGGTTCAGTGGTAATATACGCAGTGGGGAGCATTAGGGCAGAGGTTCAATCAGCTGGCGGCATTGTTGTAGACATCGTTTCAAAAATGAAGAGAATCGATGGCATTTGTGATGATCGTCATCTTGCCTTGTTATTCGGACTACTTGGTGAGAGTTCCGGACTTTCTCCCATACCATACACAAATTGCTGGGAAAAGTTCCCCTAAATGTCCTTCCAGAAAGCACTACTCTCCTCCTTCATCACTCGGAGTCAATTCAAACTTCTACCTACTGGTGTTCCATCACCACGGAAGCTGCCCCCTTTCTTTCCATCCATAAGTAGTCTACTCATGGGGTGTCCGTCCCGCGCTGCCGGATACTAAGGATTATTCATAACATACGTTTAGGGTTTTTTCTAAGCAGAACAATATAATTTCCAATTAAAATTTTAAAGGTTTATGCATTATGCTTTAAAAAAACATTGTGACTATTGTGCATGCGAAATCTTGTAATTTAAAATAGGATTTGCGATAATTTGACGGCATTTCCTTTTGTCAAAAGAAAGTAAATAAAAAAAGTTCTATTACAGTTGATAATTAAAATCTCTGAGTGCAAACCAATTTTTACAGAAATATTGTATGTTTAGTTTTAAAAAACTGAACTACTGGTCCCCTAGTTTGTAAATAGAAATTAAATAAAGTAAGGAATCATATATAATGTGAAATGGCCCAGGAACAAAATTAATAGAGATAAAAAGAATAAATGAAACATTATTAATAACTATATTTGATTTCGCAGCTAACGACATCACAGCATATAAATTATTTTAATGCTGTGCATTTGATCTTTTGTGATTCCTTATATTATGGAACATCTGTAGCAAATTCAGCGTTATAAAGAATGCACCACGTAGATTTATTCTACTACTCCCCCAAGGAAATAAGAATTAAGAATAATACCTTCCGAAATAATTTCCTCGTGTAACCTCTTACTTCTTTATTCACTTGTCGTGTAGTAGAAAACACGGAAAACTCGAACCAGGTAATCGGATTTTCATGTTTACTAGGTTTACTCCTTCTTCAATGTAATGTACGTCCCCACACGACTGGGGCTATTTCAGAAACGTTAAAACTATAATTAGTAATTGTGGAATAAATAATTAAGACAACTTTAAGACTAAATGAATAGAAATAATTTTTCTTTTGTCATATAATGTTTCCTTAATTTATGTATAAATTTTTAATAATTTTTTCTTTTTTTCACTAGTGGACGCAGAGAAGAGAAAGGACGAGCTAATCTTGCATGAGAAGAATAAATTTACAAGTAAGATTAAATGTTATTCTTACGAAGTAGTTTTAGAAATGATAATTCAGTATTTTGTAGAGCATAAAAAAATTGTATAGAAACAGTTATTTAAAGAGAATTTCGAACCGAAGCCACTATACCCTTATTATAGCGACTGTGACGAAATCGTTGACGGATGAGTATATAGTATTACAACTTTATGAAGACGCTATTAGTTTATGCAACTTATTTAGATGATGTAAATAACAAAAATAAATGAAGTAACAATACATTTAAAAAAAGGAAAGTCAAGTATCTGTAACAAAAGTTATTAAAAGTTAGTTTGATGGCAAAATCTGAAATTCCCCACCAAAGTCACTGTAATACTGTAGTAAAGAAGTCGTAAGTATTTTTTTAAGATCTGCGAATATAATGTGGCTGACCTTTTACAATCGGGCCTCTTTAAAATGGTTTTGTACCAATAAAACGTTCAAAATTTGGAAGATTTGAAACAGAATATTACATTACATATTTAACAAAAAAAAAATTGCTCTAAGTGGGAATTGATCATAAGTTTGTAAGTACACACATTTATATACATATGTGAGAAATGTGCTCATAAATGTGTGTATGCGAGTATACACACATAAGGGTATACATATATTTTCACATACTGACACTCACATTTTTTGTATACACACATAGACTATATATAACATTTTATGTATATACATTATAAATATTTATGTATCTATTTTAACACACTCATTCACATTTTATGTACATACACGCAAATGTTTATGTATGTATTTTCACATACTCCTATTCATATTTTTATACACACGAGTATACATTACATTTTATGTGTGTATACATAAAATGTGAGTATATACACATAAGAAACGAGAGTAAGTGTCAAGTTGAGTAACCCCGGGCTGTCTCGCTCCGAGTGTCTCCGTCTGACCACGAAAAACAAGCCACATTATCTCCTCGTATGGCTGGTAAATGGAGTCCCTTTGACATGCGGAAAAACAGACTCTTGCTGGAACGAGGTCGAAGCACATGATTTTCTGTCAAACCGGTTCTTAATAGGTTTGAGAAAACCATTCGTCCCTCATGCACACTCATCTGGATGGGGATTAAAGGCTCGTTCCCACCAAGGCGAGAGGCGGCGACGTGGCATGCGGCAGGGAAGACAATTTTTTCGGCCAGTTCACAGCGAAGCGTCAGAAACAGCCTAGTGAAGTTCCGCTTGGAGTTGAAAGTTGGACAACTCGAAGCGGTGCAACCAGTTTAAGGCGAATTCGGAGAGGCTAGTGATTGGTCAACGTTTCACGATTAAACGCCTCACGTCTCGGTGGGAACGAGCCTTAAGTGAAATGAGTGTAATAAGTACATACATTTCATTTATGGGTTTAGGGGAAATTAAACCCCTATCATGGGGAAAATGTTTCACTCGTAAAATAAAGGGATAAATTAATTTATCCACACCAAGTTACTGAAACGATGAACTTACTAAATCCTTACATTCAATTATTTGCATTCTGTAAAGCTTTAAAAAGGTTAACTAAAATGTATTTTTTTTATTTAGTTAAAGAAACTTATTAGGAATTAAAATAACTTTTTTTCTTGTTATAAATATGAAGCTTTAGATGATTCATTTTCTTCTTTCAAATATACTTTAATTGTTAATAATTTCATTAAATTTTCGATTACATGGTTACTTTGTCGTTTTGCTTGATTGAAATAAAAGTATTCGAAAATAAACATATCACTAAAATAAACTACAAAAATTTACTTTACTAATTTGGTGCAAACATTCTTCTATTAAACCACAAAACAGATATTTAATTTCATTGTAGAAATCATTCTTTCGACTAATGTTGACATTTAAAAATACAGCTCTTGAATGACGCAAAATTTAAACCTATTATTTCACTGCAGCAGTTACTAGGCTCTCTTTATTAATTGAATTAATTGAAATTACGATATAGTTCGGAAAATAAAAAAATAATACCCTTTTTGGTATTTAAAATTCAATTTATTACTATATAACGATAACTTTCTTCATTTTATTTTCCAACATATATTTTTAAAAATATATAATTATTATTATGTAGAGGGTGTCCAATAAGTATTTTTACACTTTTAAAAATTCATTAAAAGTAAAGATATGCGCATACGTGTTTTATTATATTATTATTCAATAAAGAAATCCTGAATTTTTATTGACAATGTTTATAACATTTGAATATGACCACCAATAATCTCATGCAGCCTTTCATTTGAGATTTTTGGACCTTTTTTTACGTCTTGGATACATTTGAACTGTTCTTAATTAGAATATTTGAAAAATGAAAATGTACAGTTTACGGAGAATTTAATATGTATACACATTTACCAAATCTTGGGCTGTTGACCAAGGAAGTCAATATCTTTAAACTTGATTCCCAGCCGAGACTAGAAACTTAAGATTGAGCTCCAGCCGACCAGAAACATTTTCTCTCTGTACCAGGATCCGTACGTCGCCCATCCAGACGAGAGCATGATTCGAGTCGAGTCGAGTCGAATCACCTCGACTCGATCAATCCTATGATCTCCGTCTGACCGCTTGAAACAAGCCACGTTATCTCTGGCTGTGAGTGACAGCTGGTCGTAAATGGTAAATTTGATATGCTAAAGAAACCGATTATTGTTGGAGCGAGTTCGAAAGACATGATTTTCTGTCAAACCGGTTTTCGATGGGTTTGGTTTGTCGCTCTAAATGAGTTGGCGAAAGTCATTCGTCCTTTATGTGTTTTCATCTGGACGGCGCTTAACTTGAACAACTTGCGTTTCGCAGGAGGATAAAAACACTTGCGGAAAGCAAGAAAGACACTCTTTTAAAGAGATAGAAAACCTGCATTTTATTGGCGATGATCGGTGAATTCAGTGTTTGATGTGAACTGAATCGATGTAAAGTTAGTTATTTAAGTTGTCCTGGCCCAAGCCTTCAATTCTCTCTGGGAATCCATTTTCCAATCGTACACAATAAACCAAGATGATTAGATATTTCTAACTCAAGACTCGATGTTTATGGAGAATACATTGAACTGTTTAGATGATTAAAAGAAAATATAAATACTTTCTTTACTGAATAAAAGAATAAAAATACTAATAAAAAAACTTGTGCGTGTTTTCAATAAGGAAAATTATAATATTTAATTAGTATTATATTTTAATTTTTAAGAATTTGAAAGATATTTTTTGGTCATCTTATTAAAATGTTAAATTTTTAAGCATATTTATTCATCATAAACATTAAGAAAATAGTTTTTAATTGGTTATTAATTATATACTATATTTTTCTTTTGGTTCTTTTTCAGTACGTGATGAAAAAACTAACGAACTTTTATATCTTGATGAATATGAAGGTCAACTATGCTAGTAGTATAAAAAATAGTGCTCAATTGAAATAATGTAATTTCGATATACATTTTCTTAAAATTTTGAATAAGTTTAAATAAATATTTTGACTCTTAAAGCGTACTCATTGAGTTTCATTTAATTATTTTAATGATTTACATTATAATATGTTAATATTCAAGGGTATTTTCATTGTTGTTTTTTTATTTCCAATGGCAGATTATGAACAGTTACAACAACAAAAAAAAAAAAAAAAAAACGAAAAAAAAAAAAAAAAAAAAAAACAGATAATACAACAAAACATGCTGAAACAGAATTCATTAATCTAACAATAATGCCAGGTTATTTTCATTGTTTAATCTTAAATATAAGGAAAAAGAAATAGTCTAAAAAAGACCATTGTGTGAACAGAAATAATGGTATGTGATGCATAAAATTTCATTTGGTGGGATTCCAATCAGGAATATACACTCATGTCCATAAATTAAGGATAATTCAGAATCACACAGAAATTGAACTCTAAAATAAAAACTTCACCTGTAGAATTATCACACACATCTTGAAGAAGAATATGCAAATTACAGGAGACCACCAGATGGCGCGGATAGTACGTCACAATGACGAGAGTGTAAGAGAGGGGTACATAAGGAATGGTGGCAAAGAAGTAAAATTGTTCACAAGGGCTTTAAAAGCCTTTCAGTGCAATAACCGCATAGTTATGGCACAAAGGAAGCATTTGGATGATTTTTTACGTGGTAGAATTATCGGACGACTGGAATGTGGACATATCCAGCTGGAAGTATCCCAGGAACTTGGAATCGCCCAGAGTGTCATCTCCAGGTTTTGGCAACGATTCCAAGTTGATGGTAATGTGAGTAGATGTTACAGCACAGGTCGCCCCCGAGTTATAACGCCGAATGAGGACCGGTATTTAGCAGTTACTGCCAAAAAAAACAGACGAGCACAGCATCAGACCTGTCTCGTCAGCTCTCTTCAGCTACCGGTACTACAGTTTCTTTGGCAGACCGTGTACAGACGCTTAGGGCACATTGGCCTATATGCTCGTAGGCCTGTCACATGTGTTCCACTTACCGCAACTCACTGTCGCCTGCGATTAACCTGAAGTAGAGAGCATGCATTGCGGACACCGCAACAGTGGTCTGGTGTGATGTTTTCCGACGAGTCCAGGTTTAGTTTGCAGTCTGATTCTCGCCGGACTTTCACATGGAGAGCGCCAGGTACCCGTTACCACCAAGAGAACACCATTGAACGACACCGTTACGGTGGTGCAGGATGGCTCGTTTGGGGAGGAATTATTCTTGGTTCCAGAACTGACCTGCATGTTCAGAACCAAGCATGCAGATCATAACCTGCAATGTTTGCACGTCCTCACCGTGCAAACATTGTAGACGAATGCCTTCAATTGGAGGATATCATCCGTATGGATTGGCCAGCATACTCACCGGACTTGAATCCAATAGAGCATGTGTGGGATATGCTTGGCCGACGAATTGCCGCCCGTCAACCCCGTCCTACCTGTCAACCGGAACTTCGGAGGGCATTGCTTGATGAGTGGTGTAATATTCCCCAAGATCAGATTGATAATTTGATATTCAGTATGCCTAGGCGTTGTAAGTCCTGTATTGCATCATCCGGGAGACATACTCCATATTAACCATCATACTAACCATGTTATACTGTTTTTTGTAAATAGGTTCTTTTTTGAAATTTGCTCCAGGGTGTAAAAATCGCAATTTTTATTAATTATGTCAAACATATAGCATATTTTTTGCTTTTTACCTTGTGTTTAAAAAATTGACTTTACAAATATGTCAAGTTTGTTTTGCTTCTGTCTCTTGCTTTGCCTGAACTTCATTATCCTTAATTTATGGACATGAGTGTACATAAGTTTGATAAAAATTTAATGGTACTTATAATAATAACACTTGCATAAATGAAAAAAATTGCGTCAACAATGGGGGAGAAAAAATAATTTTTGTTTTATAATGGTTTGTTAAAAATTAAAATTAGACTTTGCATTTAAAAAAAAAATTTTTTTACTCGAATTATTAATACATTTTATACAAATTACAATACAAAAGACAACACCATAAGTAACATCAAAGCCATATTTATTACATAAATAATATAACGACCAAAAATGAAATCCTTTAAATTATTGTTTTTCTAACGCAGCTGGCAAAAGAGAAACAGTTAATCTTTATGCCATAAAGCAAGGGCTGCGCCGCTTTTATTCATTTAGCACTACCCAGGGGGCGCGTGTAGCCTGAAGATATGCTACAGACGCGAGTAACACTACCCCTACTACGCTCTACGATCTTATTAGAACCTGGACCTACGTCTTAAAGGGATTCCTGACCACTAGAAACATCTAAGGCACCGCCGGGATTCGAACCCGAAACCTGTGGTACCGTGCCCCAGGACCCTAGACACTCTTCCATCATCCTTTAAATTATAAGTTCATCTATATTTAGAAACGAAAAAAAAAAAACCCAGCTTTTTTTTAAGTCAATATGAATTGCAACAATATCTACTTCATAACTTGGCATTCGTTGACAAAGCTTTAGATTGATTTCAAGGGCTCCAAAGATAAATCTTTGGATGTGTGCGTATGGTATTTGTCATATGCCATACACACACATCCAAAGACTGCTTTATATAGCTTTTATATTGCTTTAGTACCATAATTCCTTTGTTGTATCCCAGGACGGTATGTAGGAAGCCAATTGTTTGGCTATCGAGGCTATCCATGGCCCCCATATCAAATCGATAGAGGGACTATGGGTATATGAATGTATAATGCAAGTGTTAGCAATATGTTGTGTGGGTTCAGACTTGAATGCAATCGTCTTGATGTACTAATTGAGACTTATCTAAAATCTAATGCTCAGCGTTCTACAAATCACTGCAATCGCAGATACAGGTGATATATATAGTAAAAGGTAAATGATGTCTTAAAAAGTTTCCCTTCCGACTCTTGCTGTTGTGTAATACACCAATGATGAATTTTTGATGTTCCTGCACAATTCGCAATATCCATACGCATGAAATTTATGACGCCTATTTGTCGATGCGACTACATTCAATTCGGTCAATTTACATTTTATGCAACCCCAGATTCCGCATTCAATAAATGATTCTTAATTTTGTCCAGCACGAATATTTTTTACAGGCATGATTAATCGGCAGTCTAGTCAAGCAATTATTTTCTGTCTGAAAATCTAGTTCTACATCTTCAGATAGAAATTCTAGATTTTTCTATTCAGATACATTCTTTTACGATTACTTTTTCATAATTAAGCCTATCAAAACAAAACCCCGTTTTAAACCCTTTCTCTTTTATAATGTTCACAAGAGAAATTAATTTTCATTATACACCGCATAATAATCGCTTTCTTGTGCTCCTTTGATTATATATTGTATAAATTACAAATTCCGCATTGGATACTTAGTTGGATTTTGGATTTCCAGTAGTGTATTAATAAATGTAGCTTCTGATGGAAATTCAGAATGAACAAAAAGTATTTTTACATTTTTAAAATTTCATTAAAAAAACAAAGATGAGCCTTTATCTTCTTTTTCTGTTTCTGTTCAATAAAATGGGAAGTTTTTTTTTTCTTTTTGGAACGTTGATTGCTGCATTTCATTTTACGTATTTATCACATCTAGTGCACCATTTTTCACACGCAACGCAGACTCTTTTTACATTCCAAATATTTCTTTATATGAGGATACATGAAAAACGCCGATTATCATTTGATAAAAATTAGAAATTGAATAGCAAGAGTTTTCGATGGTCTCTATATTCCAGTTTTTACTATTAAGGATCAGCAAAGATTTTTTTTTCATATATCCTTATAGAAAATATCCAAAAGTGTCCAAATCGTAAAAAACCATCCAGTACTCAAATGCGTTTCGTGCGAATGTAAGCATCGCTGTGCTGAGTTGTCATTATCCAAAAATAAATTATAAGTAAAACTTTAATACTTTATTTTTCTGTATATTTGAACATTTATTCATTTGTTTTTAATGGACGTTGAAGACATTAGACACCAATTAAGAATTATTAATGTAATCACTAAATAGAACAACTTTTGTCGATGATTATGGCATAGTTTCGTAAGACCTCATTATCTTTAGTCGGACTGATTCACATCTTTCTCTGTTTTCGTGTGAGTAGAGCTATAAAACTAAGATGCATATTTCCATAGTATGAATGTGCTTAATCTGAACAATCAGGCTTTTTTTCTTAAGCATTAGGCAATTTAGGCGTTAATCGCCGTTTATCATCTTTCTATTATTAAAAAAAAAAAAAACTTCGCAGAGGTTATGCATTGATGAAAAAATTGATGAATCGATTTTATACTAGGAACTACAACAACTAGGAAGTCGCAATCAGAACAAAAAATTTTAAATTAAAACTGATTAATCCGTATCCTGTTTGCTTCCATTCATTTCTCTTGATGCAATATCGATACCATACAGTTATAAAATTGAAATTTTCCTTGATTTGCGTCCAAAAATAGGTAAAATACTGAAAATTGTTCGTATTGGATGATAAAAAAAAAACTTGATTCTAAATAGATCCATGGATAGGAGAGAACTGGTTTTTAAATTAATATTTATGAAGGTATGGGATGTTGTATGGTATCAAAAACAAACTGTCCATAATTTTTGGTAATAGAAGCCATACAAGTAATGTACACATACTACTCACACAAAGTAAAGCGGCCTGGTGGCCAAGTAGTTAGCGCTCTGGCCTTTGGTATCCCAAGCTTCAGGTTCTAATCCTGGTGGTGGCACGGATGTTTGTTAGTGATTCGGAATCTACTTTAAAAATGTAGGTCCCGGTCTGTTTAATCCTCGTGTGCACAATATGACCGTAGAGTGACAAAACAAACCACACAAAGTAACTTAAGAACGGAAAAAACATTACGCAACAGTTCGGACACTTTTTTAATCAGCTAAAAATAATTAAAATTTGTGCTGTCATTCTGATTATGAAAACAGACGTGTTCACGTAGGTAAGACGTTGCATATCACTCGAATAACACAAGCATCTATGACTAAAAGTAACACTCCAATTTTTCATTAAACAGGTCTAGTGTACACATTTCATTAGACCAAATTTTACATACAGTGATTTCTTGTCTGTTACATGTCTTTTTTTACATGTCTGTGAGAAAAATCTCTAGTTCTCTAAAGTGGAAAGATGCCATATGCTCGGTCGTTGTTCACATACTTTTAGGATCATTTCTAAGAGACTTAGAAATATGAGGGTTTTTACGTTCGCCCATCATACCCATCATAAATATCTACTATACTTTGAACATTCCAACGTTTGCAAAAAAGATTATTTTATCAAAAGTTTTTATCGCTATTGGTTTTCAATGAAATGAGAATGACCATTGACTTTCTGGAATAGAACACCATTAATCATAGTTTTACTACAAACACAATTTTATAGAAGTAATTTATTACCTGTTAATTTTAAAGAAACATCGGAACTTCACAATGTAACTTTATCATAGTATTATAAACAAAAAGAAATGAAAGATTATTGTGAGATTTTATATCTGATATCATACTGTGTTGGGGCTGACCACCATCGGAGCCATTATTTTAAATTTTAACTTAAGAAATATTTTTGGTATTAAATCGATTTTTTTGTAAATGAAGAAATTATAAATATTTTACTTATTTTAAATTTTAACATCAGTTATGAGACAATTTGAGGCCTGATGGCCGATTGAGTAGCACTAGGTGCCTCAGGTATCAGGTTCAAGTCCCTGCGCTGCCATGGATGTTTGTAGTAGTTTGGAATCCACTTTAAATCATAGGTTACTGTCTAATATGACTGTAGAATATAGGGCTGATAACCTTACCCAGTAAAAAGAAAACCTCTCTCTGTTTTGGAATCTGCCAGTAGGCTGACAGCCTTAGCCCACCATGGGTCGTAGTGCCAGGGTGTAAGTTGTGAGAAAACTTAAAAAATGATTTTATTTCATATTTTCAGGTGAGAAGTAATGTCAATATTAAAGAAATAAAAAAAAAGCAACTTCATATGTTGCATGTAAATATATATTTTTATTGATACAAAATAAATTACTAAATTTAACTTAATAGAATTTTAAAAAGCCTGCAAGTTTAAAATTCAATGCATAACATTAAAAATAAAAATTTTCAATTATATGTCCAAGTTTAAACATAGCATATTCAAACATAACATACTCTAAATAAAACAAAAATAAATTAACTTTTTTAAAGTTCACATAAGCAAAATTATAGTACATTTGAAGCAAAATTATAGTACATTTGAAGCAAAATTATAGTACATTTGAAGCAAAATTATAGTACATTTGAAGCAAAATTGTAGTACATTTGAATAAAATGTATTTTTACATCAAACATAACAGTACAAATTAACAACGAAAAAAATAATTTCGAGAAAAAGTTTTGTTCGATATGAAAGTGCATATAAATTATATTTGCTTTATATGAAAATAAAAATAATTGAAAAGTTTTACAAACCTGAAAGATGACACATTCATAAAATGCAAAAACTGAAAAATACTTTTTTAAAACTGAAAATCAGTTTTATTAGGTGGTGTGTTTCCTTAAACAAATCTAAACATTTGCCAGCACGAGTAAACAAATATTTGTATTGTTCTTCACTTTTCATTGTTTATGATTTCGTTACTTGTTTATATTTTGTAGTCTTCTTTTCTTACAATTGTAATGCCTTATTTACTACCCTGCAACAATAAGAATAATGTACAATTTAAAATTTTAATTATCAAATTCTGAACATTTAAATTTAACATAGAACATGAAGTAATTTTTAAGAAAATTCCATCAGGCTACAACAAAGATAAAAGGAGCCTGAATGGCCGAGTGGCTAGCGCTCTGGCGCCAGGTACTACAAGTTCCAGGTTCGAGTCCCGGCGGTGCCATGGATGTTTGTAGTGGTTCGGAATCCACTTTAAATCGTAGGTCCCGGTCTAACATAATCGTAGATCGTTGCGGAGGTACTGTTAAGGCGAGAGGCGCCGACGCGACATGAAGAAACCTTTTTCGACCCGTTCACAGCAAACGTCAGAAATAGCATTACGCCTAGTGAAGATCCGCTTCGAGTTGAAAGTTGGTCAACTCGAAGCGGTGGATTTCAAACCGGTTTCAGGCGAACGTGGTGAGGTTAGTGATTGATCAATGCTTCACGCTTAAACGCCTCGGTGGGCACGAGCCTTTACTCCGCGTCCCTCGCTTATCTTCAAGCTACAAGCACCTCCTGGGTAGTGTTAAGTGAGTAACGTCGGTGCAGCGCTGGCCTTAATGACAGCTATCTAAGTGTTTGCCTGCTGCATTAGAAAAAGAAAAATTTTAAATTTGAAATCTTCAGAATATGATAATAATTTTTTTTTCTAATGCAGCTAGTAAACACGTTGACAGTTGTTATTCAATGCCTTAAGGCAAGCGCTGCACCGATGTTACTCATTTAACACTACCCAAGAGATGTGTGTAACTTGAAGATAAACTACGGACGTGGAGTAACAATACCTCCGCAAAGCTCTACGATCATGTTATATCGGCACCTACGGTTTAAAGTAGATTTCAAACCACTACAAACATCCATGACACCGCCGGGACTCGAATCCGAAACCTGTGGTACCAAGAACCAAAGCGCTAGCCACTCGGCTATTCAGGCCCTTTAAATTTAACATAGAAATTGAAGTAATTAAAAAAAAATCCTTCAGGCCACAATAAAGGTAAAAACATAAAACATAAATCAGTGCTAATCTAATTAATGCTGAATCGTGTTCTGTGTTTTACTCAGTATTAAAACATGAAAAATATTTTATAATATTAAAATAAACATTTAAATGTTATAAAATATTTGTTTAATAGTTTTTGATATATTGCTGAGTGAGAGATAAGAACCTTGATTAATATGCACTATGCTGAATACAGGATTTCTTATAGGTTACTCGTTTTTATATTTCTTACAGCCACAAAAAACTCAATTCTATCAATTTTACTTTCAGCTATCGGAAATAAGCTGATTTCAAGAAAATATTAAGCACTTTCAGATATTTACAAAAACAGATTCCGCGTTAAATTTCATTCAACAAGCTACATGTGTTCATTACAAGATGATACATCAAAATGTGAGCAATTTTTTTGGATTAAGCATTTATGTTATTTATCAAGGAGCTTTTCTGTTATATCATCAAGCAAAAAACAAAAATCTGCCGTTTAATCAAATTTCCACCGTATTATTGTTATTTCTCAACTTGTTTTTGATTATTTATTATATATATATATATATATATATATATTTTTTTTGCAAATTTTCAATACGTTTGTTTATTTATTATTTTATTTTATTTATTTATCTTTTGCTATCTATACTTTGTTGTTTGTGTATGTCTATAGATTTTCAGTTTCGTAGTTGCAACTTAAGCACATTTTGGAACTTGAATAAGTTCATCGATTTTTTGTTGGGTTTTTAATGGGACTAATCATTCAAATCTTTATTTTCCTGCTTTTTGATGGTACTAGCTAAAGCACTTTTCATGATTTTCATGTATAGGGAATGCTATAGGGGTTTTTTCATAATGTGATGTGCCTTTTTGATTTTTTTTTTTTTCTTGCGTGCTTATTTATTGTATAGTTTTTTATCGTATTTTGAGTGTTATCTGTAGTTAATATATAACATAGTACTATAAGAAATGGAAATATATTCTACTGTCTTTTAATATTTGAAAAATAAAATTGTACTTCAATGTTCAATAAACTATTTTAAATAAATATATAAAACTATCCTTTAAACAGCAGGAAAAGGAAATTAAAATACTAAAAATGTGATAATAAGTGATGGTAGATGTTTGATATAGAACAAGACCCAAAACCTGTAACACCGAGCACCAGAACGTTAGTCACTCGGCCATCAGGTCCTTTAAATTTTTTCAGTCATCAAAATTTGCTAATACAAAAACTATTTATTATTTTAGGCCATTATAATTTATTGGCCTGATGGTCAAGTGAATAGCACTCTGGCGCTCGTTGCCACAGGTTTCGGGTTCGAGTCCCGGCAGTGCCGTGGATTCTTGTAGTGATTTAGAATCCATTTTAAACCGTAGGTTCCGGTCAAGTATAGCTATAAAGCATTTGGAATAGGGGTGACAACCCTACCCTGTAAAAAGAAAAAAAAACATCTCTTGTCTCGAAATCTGCCATCAAACAGACAGCCTTGGTCAGCATTGATGATGATGATTTTATCGTGTACATAAGTAAACATGATAAAAAAAACATTAAAGGGTTTGGGGTTTATGGTTGAGGGTGGCTTGTTGTCAATTTATAATAAATAAATACGACCCCTTTGTCTAATCAACTTAATGCCTCCATGAGATAAATTCTGTGTATGTGGTCTATTCTGTCTGTCTTATTGAAATAATGATATATGTTTTGTGTTTCAAAAGAACTAAATTATCTAATTCTCTTTTTGATTTTTTTTTTTTTTTTTTTGCTTAGTTTTTGTATAGTTTTTGACCTATACATAAATAAATATGATAAATAACATTCCAGTATTTGGTGTTTATGGTTGAGGCATGACTTGTTGTCAAATAGATAAATAAGGCCCTTTGTTTATACAAGCTGGTACGTCCATGAGATAGATTTGTCCCATTGAAATAATGATATATGTGCTGTGTTTCAAAAAAGTCCATTATCTAATACTCTTTTTGATTTTTTTTCTTGTGTGCTTTCTTTATTTTACAGTTTTTGTACTATAAATTAAACATAATAAATAACATTCAAGGATTTGGTATTTATGATTGAGAGTGGCATGTTGTCAATTTATAATAAATAAATACGACCCCTTTGTCTATACAAGTTGGTGCATCCACGAGATAAATAATGTCTATGAGATAGATCTGTCTCATTGAAATAATGATATATGTTTTGTGTTTCAAAAGAACTCCATTATCTAATTTTCTTTTTGATTTTTTCTTGTGTGCTTAGTTTTTGACCTATACATAAATAAACCTATACATTTTTTACCTATACATGATAAATAACATTCCAGGATTTGGTGTTTATGGTTGAAGGTGACTTGTTTTCAAATAAATAAATTAGGCCCTTTGTTTATACAAGCTGGTGCATCCATGAGATAGATTTGACTCGTTGAAATAATGATATATGTGTTGTGTTTCAAAAAAGTCCATTATCTAATACTCTCAATTCAGTTCTCAGTTCAATTCTCTCTCAGTCCATTCAAGGATTTGGTGTTTATGGTTGTGAGGGGCTTGTTGTCAACTTATAATAAATGAATACGACTCTTTTGTCTATACAAGTTGGTGCATCCATGAGAAGATGCTGTCTATGAGAGAGATCTGTCTCATTGAAATAATGATATATGTGTTGTGCTTCAAAAAAAGTTAATTATTTAATTATCTTTTCGAATTTTCTTGTTTGCTTACTTTTTGTATAGTTTTTGTCATAAAACAAACATGATAAACATTCAAGGATTTTATTGTTATGGTTGAGGGTGACTTGTTGTCAAATAAATAAATAAGGTCCTTTGTTTACAAGATGGTGCATCCATGTGATAGATTTGTGTCATTGAAATAATGTTTCAAAAAAGTCCGTTATCTAATACTCTTTTTGATTTTTTTTCTTGTGTGCTTTCTTTTTGTACAGTTTTAATACAATACAAATTAAACATAATAAATAACATTCAAGGATTTGATATTTATGGTGGAGAGTGGCATGTTGTCAACTTATAATAAATAAATACGACCATTTGTCTGTGCAAGTTGCTGCATCCACGAGATAAATGCTGCCTATGAGATAGATCTGTCTTCTTAAAATAATGATATATGTGTTGTGTTTCAAAAGAAATCCATTTTCCAATTCTCTTTTTGATTTTTTTTTCTTGTCTGCTTACTTTTTGTACAATTTTTGTTCTATACAAAAATAAGCATAATAAATAACCATCAAGGATTTGGTGTTTATGGTTGAGGGTGGCTTGCGGTCAACTTATAATAAATAAATACGATCCCTTTATCTAAACAAGTTATTACATCCATGAGATAACTGCTGTCTGTGAGATAGATCTGTCTCATTGACATATCTGTTGTGATTCAAAAAAATCCATTATCTAATTTTCTTTTTTCTTTTTTTTTCTTTTGGGCTTACTTCTTTGTACAATTTTTTGTACTATACAAATTAAGCATAATAAATAACATTCAAGGATTTGGTGTTTATGGTTGAGAGTGGCTTGTTGCCAACTTACAATAAATAAATAAGACCCTTTGTCTATATAACTTAGTGCATCCATGAGATAAATATTGTCTATGAGATAAATCTGTCTCATTGAAATGGATATATGTGTAGTATTTAAAAAAAGTCCATTATCTATGATGAATGAAGTGGTATATGGGGATGGGAAGCAACAAGGACTATAATCCCCCTAATCACTATATATATGAACAGTGAGTTTTTCCTTATTTTTAATATGTCATTCTCCACAACGCTCTACGATCGTGTTAGACCGGGACCTACGGTTTAAAGTGGATTCCGAACCTCTACAAACATCCATGGCACCGCCGGGACTCGAACCCGAAACCTGTGGTACCGAGCTGTGGTTTCTGTACTATACATAAATAAACACGATAAATAACATTCAAGGATTTGGTACTTATGATTGAGGATCAGGGGCCTAATGGCCGAATGACTAGCGCTCTGGCTTTCGGTACCACAGGTATCGGGTTCAAATCCTGGCGTTGCCATGGGTGTTTGTAGTTGTCCGGAATCCACTTTAAGCCGTAGGTCCCGCTCCGAATAGGATCGTAGAGTGTTGCGGGGGCATTGTTACTCCGCGTCCGTGGCTTACCATCAAGTTACACGCGCCCCCTGGGTAATGCAAAGTGAGTAACATCGGTGCAGCTCTTATGGCATAAAAGATCCCGGTCTATTTGCCAGCTGCATTTGAAGAAGTGATTGAGGATGGCTTGTTGTCAACTTATAATAAATAAATAAATACAAGTTGGTGCAATCATGAGATGTTGGTGCTGTCTATGAGACAGATCTGCCTGATTGAAATAATGATACCTTATTAATTCATGTCAGAAAATAATTAAAAACTAACCTAATAATCATCACTAACGTCGGGGCAGCTAGCAACATCAACAATTATCCTCCTGAAAGCTTTCCACACTGATTTAGACTGGAAGCAGACGGCAGCTCCGCCACGTTTGGCTTGAGATCTCTGAAATATAAAAATGTACGTTTATTTGAAACACTTGCAGTGATTTTTGCGAAAACTTTGGCAACTGAAATTATTTTTTAATCTAGTTCAAAATTCAAAAGTTATTCAATTAAAAATACATGTTGATTCAAAAGTCAATCATGTAACATAATCAAATCATTAATGACTTTTTCTAGAAATTGTAATTTTACAAATATTTATAAAAGCTACTTACTTATTTTAGTGTTAAAAAAGATTTGTTTAGCTTTAGAAAATATAAATAGAAAAATCATTTAAACAATTAAAAAACAAGAGGAATCCTTATTAAAGGCAGAAATTTGTTGTCAGTTCTCACTTAAAAATTCAATTATTTTTTCTGAATTTATTATTTTTTTATCTGGCGTGTGTTATGAAAAATTACAGGAAAAAAAAAAACAGATTTATTTTTTAAGTAAATTAAAACCATAATTTTATTTTTAAATTGCGTTTCCCTTCAAAAATCGTCTGTAATTTAATTATGAATGGGAAATAACGTCATAGCTCTTAAGGTATATTTATGTACCTTTGTAGTTCACAGATCGTATTTAATATATTTTTTTTCAATAATATATAATTCGTAAATATTTGAGAGAACTAAAATAAATAATGTTTAAGAAATAAATTTCTTGAAATAAAAAGCAGTCTTTATGATGCGTCTTTTTTTATAACACACTTTTGTTAATTTTAAATGTTCTATTATGCTGTGTAGAAATTTATTTTTCATTCAAAATTTATTTTTCTTTTCTTAATATTTTTGTATTTTTGTTGTAAAGAATTAAATTAGAATTTATTGTTATTATATTTCTGCCATAAATCTTTTGATATGGCTTTGAACAATTAGATATGGATACAAGAAATGTCTATTTTTTTAAAAATAAAAATAAAAATTAACTTACGAAATTGCACAGATATTTTACTTTACAATAAACTTTATTTAATTTTCTTATAATTTGGAAATAATATCGATTTTTTTAATACTTTCGATTGATATACAGCAATTTACATGAAAGTGGAACGATTACTTTTCAATATTATCTAACACTTATATATTTTTTAATTGCATGCTTTTTAATGGTATTATATATTTTACTGTAATTAAAATTATGATATTAAAATACATCAGGCCCAAATTATTATATATTTACGTAATATATTAATTAAGCTAATGTCACGTTAAAAATATTTTAATATTTCATTAATTTCTTTTTTGAAAAATAACAATTAAATTATAATTTCCATAAAATGATTTTTTTTGCATTAATTGTAGTTGTAATTGTAGTTTTTTCTCATTATTTCTCTGATGTTGCACTGTTATAATTAATATATATTACAATTTCTTTCTTTTACAGATTAAGCTTGACAGAACAAAAAGTTATTCGCAGGAAGTCCAGAGAATCATCAACTATAGTTCGAATACTCCGCTTTATCATTTCCTTTAATGTTTAAATTCTTTAATCTGTAGTAGATCATCAAATGATAAAATTGTTTTATAGAGGTTATTTACCAATCTGTTTTTTGCTCATCGATTATGAATCCTCCAACCTCTTGACAATTTTAGTCGTAGAACAGTAGTTGTAGTTGTAGAACGTTGACAGAACAAAAAGTTATTTACATGAAGTGCAGAGAATAATCAACTATAGTCCTAATAATTCGTTTTATCATTTCCTTTAATGCTTGAATTCTTTATTCCGTAGTACCTCATCAAATGATAAAAGTTTTTATAGAGGTTATTTTCCAGTATATTTTTAGCTCATCGCTTATGAATCATCCAAGCTGTTGATATTTTTATGATGAGTAACACAAGTACGGTGATTCCCCAGGATGGTATGGTGAGGAACAATACCATCAGAAGCAATTTCAGAGTATGCGCTTCATAACAAAGAACCTCTGGAAGCATCCAGGCAGCTCGATTGTTGATAAGAGACTATAGACTATTTGATATCGATGATCGGCACAGGATTCAAAGTCATAATCGATGATAATAGTCGACGATTGTAGCACAGAATTCGAATACTCCTCCATTCACAAGCTAGCTTGCCACCACCGTTACTGGATTGTGATTAGGGATTTTTTTTTTTTTATAATATAAAAATATTTCAGATGAAATTGCTTAAAATTAAATATTTTATTATTATTTAAAATATTTTAATATACGTTATAAAGATAATCTTAAATTTAACAATGCATCAATTATTTAAATTTAAGTAATAATTACAATTAAGTTATTGTGCTGTTAATTAATAAAAAATTAAGTTAATGTTAAGTGATTTGAAGTTTGATAATAAAATTATAAATTGAATAATTTTGATGATGAATTAACAGTGTAATAATTTTTCAGTAAGTAATGTCGTAATTATTATTTTATTTAATTCTTATTTTTCTTCAATATCTTCATGAAGATTGATACAATAAATGTGAGGATAATAAAATATTGTTTCGTAATATGTGCATTATTATTTTAATATTCCAGACCAATAGTGTACTATTATCAGCAAAGCCCTTTTTTTTATTTCCTTAATTAAATAATTATTGTAAATTTTTTATCACGACAATTTTTGAAACTATTGTAACTTCAATATATAATTTTAATTACAAGACAAGAATTCAGTAACTTAACAATGATTAACACTGTCACCAACATTAAGTAACTACTTATTACCTTTTTACTTTGTAACTGAAAAAAAAACTAAAGTAGTTCATTAATATGAATGGTTTGCTACATATCTTTACAAAAAAATATTTATTATATTAACTAACTTATTATATTTATTTATGGTGGGGTTTGATTTTGAATATAAAAATACTCTAGTATCTGAACTAAGAAATTATCTTAGAAATACTTATTTTCGAGTAATATATTTTGAAAAATGTCAATGCAAAAATAATAATAATAATAATAATAATGAATATCAATGCAAAAATAATAATAATAATAGTAATTAAGATATTTAAAGCTTTCTCGCTTAAATTTTTAAATTCTTACTAGCTTTTATCAACTTTCTAACAGGACAATTAATTCAGTTAATAATTTAACTAGCAGATACGAACTAGAATTGCTTGACAAAAGATAATAATACATTTTTTAGTTTTAGTAAATTATACTGGGAAAAAATATCAGGGAAGAATTAAAGTTTTGAAATTCTAAAAAAGTTCACATTGAATAATATAAATTGTGCGAATAAAGTAATCGTTCTAATACAATAATTTTTTTCACACTCCACTTAAAAAAATATTAAATTAATAGTCGGAGTTTTTCTTTAATAATGTATTCAATTTTTTTTTTATTTGGCGTGTAAAAGCTTTGTTTATCGACAGATTTCCATGTTCCCAGATGACGCCCAGTGTTAAAAAAAATTTGTGTTATCCGTTAAAATTTTTAAATAAGCTAGTAATAACAAATTTTGCGAAGTAAATCGAAAACTAATGCAGTCAAAGTGGTAAAAAAATTTTTTTTTACTAAAATTTAATTAATGAAGCTCTGATATTTTTTATTGATAAAATTTACCGAAGACATCTTTTTTTTAACACAGGGGACCATCTGGGATCATGAAAATCTGGCGATAAAATATAAGGTTTTTTGAACCCCAGATAAAAACAAAAATTAAATGCACTATTAAAGAAAAATCGAATTTTTAATTTAATACTTTTTTTTTAAGTTGTAAGAAACACGGTCTCAAAGACAGACAGACAAAAAAAATCTCTTAATTCATGTAGAGACACATTAAAATATTGAAATTTGGATCAAAGAATTATTCTTGTTCATTTAAAATGTTTTCATAACTTTCTTTTTTTTTAGAGTTAATATTTATTTCTTCAGAAGTGATTTAAATTCATAACAAAAAAATACACCTGTCACCTCGAGCTGTTGTAAACATGAAGTTTCTCTTAGACATCAGAAAAAAAATTATCTAAGAAAAAGTTACATTAACATCTACCATATATTGTCATTTCCATTTACCCATTTTAATTCGTAGCTAGGCCCCTTTATTTTTCAACCGAGACATTCTTTCAGCACGATAATAAGTCGACATTTTACACCCTGCTGTGTTGCCCCGCCTTCCACGGCCCTCTTAGCTTAACATCAACCATTTATTGCCATTTCCATTTACCATGGAACCATTTTTATTTCGTAGCTGACCCTTCGACCCTTTTATTTGTCAACTGAGACATTCTGAAAGCACGATAATACGTCGACATTTTACATCCTGCCGTGTTGCCCTGCTTTCCACGACACCCTTGCTCTAACATTTATCATTTATTGCCATTTCCATTTAACATGGAAAAATTTTATTTCATATCTGGACCACTTTAGTTGTCAACCGAGACATTCTTTCAGCACGATAATACATCACCATTATTACCTTGACAGACATTACCGACACCGACATTTTACAACTTGTTGTGTTGCCCCGCCTTCTACGGCACTCTTAGTTTAACATCTACCATTTATTGCTATTTCCATTTAACATGGAATCATTTTAATTCGTAGCTGGACCACTTTAGTTGTCACCCGAGACATTCTGTATGGTATGTCGAGACGATGGTACGTCAACGATATTTTACACTCTATTATGTTGATCGCCTTCCACGACACACTTAGCTTACATTTAAACAGGATGTTGCCTGCTGCACACAACAATCGTTTCTAATCCCCTGACTTATCAAATATTTCTCTGGTTAGCTAAGTCGTCAAATCTTTCCTTACTAGAGAACATTTAGGTCTGACTAGCTGGCGCCTCCAATCATATCACTACTACACCACACCACACCACACCACATCACTGTGCCTAGAGCTGAGTTGCCCCTATACAGTTTGGGAATGATGTGGGTGAGAAGTCTAATTGGGCTCTGTGACGCTATACGGTCTTATGAGTCCGGGACCTATGGCTTAAAGTGGATTCCGAACCACTACAAGCATCCATGCACCGCCGAATCGAAACCTGTGGTACCAAGCGCCAGAGCGCTAGCCACTCGGCCATCAGGCCCTATCGAAACTTGTTTGAATTTCACCAACTTAATTCGTCATTTACAAAAGGTTTGACTAGAAAACTAGCAAAGGGAACTTTCGGCAACTTCTACAAATTAACTAGATAAGAGCTTATATAAGGGCAGAGGTAGGACAGCATCTAATGGGTTGATTCGCTGTCTTTTGAATAAAATATTAAATTCAACTTCTCTTACATTTTAATCATTTCTATATCCTGCATCCATCTGCTGATTTTCGACTTATTCAGATTTTTTCATGTTAAGTACTACTGTGTCCAAAAAGTAAGGCCAATTTTCAATTCAAAATTCCCGAGTCTTATGGAATTTCAATTTTTCTTTTTCTTTTATAGGTTTCTGGCGTCGCCCTTGACATCTGTGTGAAATTTAACGTCAAAATATTCATTAGTGTATGAGTTACGCTTGGCTTTGTGAGACTCTAAAACTGATTCCGGCGATTTTTGAAATGTCTGAATTAATGGAGCAAAGAACTTGCCTTACATTTTCTTTGCGGAAACGTATGAAATGTTACAGAAAGCATTCGCTGAGCATTCCTATATCGGAAAGAAATGTTTAAAAGTGGTATAAGCAGTTCAAAGAAGGCAGAGAACGTGCTGAAGACGAAGAGCCCTCTGGCCGACCATCAACCTTAACCGACGAAGCTCACGTCCAAAAAAAATAAAGATTTGGTTCTTGCAAAGTGTCGATTTACAATTAGAGACCTTGCTGGTGATATTGGAATTTCAAAAGGATCGGTCAATTCTATTTTGGGCCTCAAACGCGTCAAATCTCGATTGGTACCGAAAACACTGAATGCGCCAGCTCACACTGCATTGATTCTTCGTGACGTTTTGCCAAAAATGAAACCCATATTGTTCCACAACCACCGTATTCATACCGTGTGACTTCTAGCTATTCCCTAAACTCAAAAGACCACACGGGGGACATCGTTTTGAATCGATTGAAGAGATTCAACGTGAATCGCCGAGCTCTTTGAAGGCCATCTTTGCCAATGACTTTTTAGCATGCATTAAGGATTGGAAAAAAAGTTGGCATAAGTGCATTGTGTCCGGAGGGAATTACTTTGAAGGCGATGAAATAAATTTGGAAGAATAAATAGTTTTTGAAAAAAAAAAAAAATAATTTGTCTTACTTTTTGGGCACAGTAGTATTTTTCAAACTTTTTTTTTCTTCTAATGCAGATGGCAAACACTTAGACACTTAGTCTTGGATGCCTTAAGGCAAGCTCTGCACAAACGTTACTCACTTTGCATTACCCAGGGGGCGCGTGTAACTTGAAGATAAACCAAGGACGCGGAGTAACAATGCCCCCGCAACGCTCTACGATCCTATTCGACCAGGACCTACGGTTTTAAAGTGGATTCCGGACCACTACAAAATCCATGGCACCGCTGGGACTCGAACCCGAAACCTGTGGTACCGAGCGCCAGAGCGCTAGCCACTCGTCCATTCAGGCCCGTATTTTTCAAACTTAATTGAATAATCTTTGAATCATCTCACGAAATTCTACTTGCCATTCGATTCAGGTCAGCAATACACACCCATCGGGGTTGACGTTCTAGAGATATGGCCCACTTGCTATGATCTTCGGTGGAAGTGAAAAAAATTGTGCTGTTTCTGTTTTTCATTTTCATTTCAACAGCTTGAACATCCATTACGTTGTTATTTGACTCGCAATCTGGATCCAATACCGTTCCAGACCCACGCTGCCATGTTTCGACTAGCAAAGATATGTTCAGATTCGGTGCGATAATGTCATGGTATATATCTGTAAATAAAAAGATACTTTTAACAAAAAATTTTAAAGATGTCCATAAGAATCAATAATCTTAAAAAAAATAATTTTTAGTATAATGAGTGCTTTTCTTAAAAATTAAATTGAGGAATCGTCATCATCATCGGCGCAACAGCCCAGTGTGGGCCAAGGCCGTCTACCTACTGGTAGATTTCGAGACGAAAGATGGTTTTTCTTTTTTTCGAGGTAGGATTGACAGCTCTACGCCCAACGCTCAACGGTCATATAAGACCGGGACCTACGGTTTAAAGTGGATTCCGAACCACTACAACATCCATGGCACCGTCGGGACTCGAACCCGAAACCTGGGGTACCGAGCACCAGAAATTGAGGAATACGGAAAAAAAGTAATTGAATTTCGTTGCAAGTTAAAGAAATCTTTTGAACACCTATGCTGGATGATTTTCATTATTTACTTAATTTTTGTAATGATGAAAAGGGATAATATAAAAAGTACAATTTATTTTTTTTTATCAGAAATTTAACTTCTAAATAATTAGAAATCAGAATTTATTACACTAACAAATTTTTAATTTATCAAGAATTTTTATAAAACAGAATATTATGTTTTTACCAATTCATCATCAACAGTGGCGTAACACCCATGGTGGGCCAAGGTCATCAGCTTATCGGCAGATTTCTAGACAGCAGATGTTTGTTTTTTACGGGATTGGGCTGTTAGCCTGACACCCAACGCTCTACGGTTATATTAGACCGGGACCTACGATTTAAAGTGGATTCCGTACCACTACAAACATCCATGGCTGTTAATATTTTATTCAACTAAAGGTGCTATAGGGGCCTAATGGCCGAGTGACCAGAGCTCTGGTGCGTGGTGCCACAGGTTTCGTGTTCGGATACCGGTCTAATATGTCTGTAGTCTAATATGATCGGTCTAATATTGGGCGTAAGGCTGACAACTTTAGACCTTAAAAAGAAAACATTTGTCTCGAAATGTGCCATTACAGTGTTGGCACACCATGGGGCTGTTGCACCAATGATAAAGAAAACTATTTATAATTCTAATATTTCCTGGTCCAAAGAAACTAAATACCTTGGCGTAATACTTGACAACAAACTAACATATAAATCGCATATTAATTATCTACGCACTAAATTCAATAATCAATTAAAAAAACTCTTCCCCGTAATTTGTAGAAATTCCTCACTAATAATTGAACTAAAAAAATTAATCTACCTTTCTTATCTTAGACCTGTCATTGCATATGCGAGTCCAGTTTGGGGTTCTACAGCCAATAGCGACTTTCTCGTGCTCGAAAGACTCGAAAATAAAATTATTCGTATGATCACTGACGCACCCTGGTATTTCAGAAATAATTATATTCGGCACTCTCATGATATTCCTAGTTTCCGCGCATTCGTCGAGAAACTTGCAAAAAAATTTTATGACTCCGTTTCCCGATCCACTAGCCCCGTTCTAAATGATTTAAAAATATACGACTATGACGTCACTCTACCCAGAAATCGCAAAAGACCGCGCTATACTCTTAACATTAACAAATAATTTCCTCCTTTCTGGAGATTTTTCGGTTTCGCTGTCGCCTCGTTAATATTTTTCTTTTTATTGCATTTTGTTATTGGATTTATTATCATTGATTATTCCTTTAATTTTTTAATATTTTTGCTTATGGGATTTTTTTTTTTTTTATTCTCTTTGTATTTTTACTCTTCTGTTGTAACTTTGACTTTCTGTCTTAATTATAATGTTTTTGTTCTCTAATGTTAGAAATTATTATTCCTTCTCTGATTTATTTAATTTTTCTTACAATTGGCAAAGGGCTCGACCACCAGTCATTGTTCACCATTTGCCAAGTGGAGGTGTGGTCGCTGCGCGACCAAGGCACTCCATCAAGTCACCAATAATAATGATAAAGAAGAAGGTGCTATTAGAGCAAAACTGTAGAATATCTTTCTTTTTCGTTTTATTTATGCTTACTTAATGAAACTAAAGAAAAGAAACAATCATTTGCCTCTTATTACTATCTTTAAATCAAGATGACCTAGACAATCTTCCATATTTCTATTTACAAGACTCTTTCTCAGTAAAATAAAGTATAGCATGATAAATTTGATCATTGGATTAGCTTTCTTGATTGCATTAAGAAAGCTGAATGATTAGACAATCGCAACGGATCGGCAGTATTGTATCAAATAGTACATGATTCAACTTCTTTGATTAAATTAAGGCAAATCCTATCAGATCAATAACTGTACATCATCCTACATCCTACGGCCATCCTATCAGATCAATAACTGTACATCAAATAGTATTAGATTTAGCTTTGATTGCAGTAAGAAAGCTGAATGTTTAGACTGTCCTGACAGATCAATAGTATTGCACCAAATAGTACTTGATTTAGCATCTTTGATTAAATTAAGGCAACTGATAGGTTGAACATCCTATCAAATCAATAAGTCTACATCAAATAGTACTGGATTTAGCTTTGATTGCAGTAAGGAATCTGAATGATCAGACAATCCTGATAGATCAATAGTATTGTACCAAATAGTACTTGATTTAGCATCTTTGATTAAATTAAGGCAACTGATAGGTTGGACATCCTATCAAATCAATAAGTCTACATCAAATAGTACTGGATTTAGCTTTGATTGCAGTAAGGAATCTGAAGGATCAGACAATCCTGATAGATCAATAGTATTGTACCAAATAGTACTTGATTTAGCATCTTTGATTAAATTAAGGCAACTGATAGGTTGGACATCCTATCAAATCAATAAGTCTACATCAAATAGTACTGGATTTAGCTTTGATTGCAGTAAGGAAGCTGAATGATCAGACAATCCTGATAGATCAATAGTATTGCACCAAATAGTACTTGATTTAGCATCTTTGATTAAATTAAGGCAATTGATAGGTTGAACATCCTACCAAATCAATAAGTCTACATCAAATAGTACTGGATTTAGCTTTGATTGCAGTAAGGAAGCTGAATGATCAGACAATCCTGATAGATCAATAGTATTGCACCAAATAGTACTTGATTTAGCATCTTTGATTAAATTAAGGCAACTGATAGGTTGAACATCCTATCAAATCAATAATCATCAAATAGTACTGGATTTAGCTTTGATTGCAGTAAGGAATCTGAATGATCAGACACTCCTGATAGATCAATAGTATTGTACCAAATAGTACTTGATTTAGCATCTTTGATTAAATTAAGGCAACTGATAGGTTGGACATCCTATCAAATCAATAAGTCTACATCATATGATACTGTTTTTAGCTTCCTTGATTGCAGTAAGGAAGCTGAATAATTAGATAATCCTGACATATCAATAGTATTGTATGAAGCAATACTTGATTCAGTGTCTTTGATTAAATTAAGGCAACTGATAGGTTGGACATCCTATCAGTTCAATAACTCTACAAATGATACTATTTTTAGTTTCCTTGATTGCAGTAAGGAAGCTGAATAATTAGATAATCTTGACAGATCAATAGTATTGTATGAAACAATACTTGATTCAGTGTCTTTGATTAAATTAAGGCAACTTATAGGTTGGACACCCTATCAGTTCAATAACTTTACAAATGATACTGTTTTTAGCTTCCTTGATTGCAGGAAGGAAGCTGAATAATTAGATAATCCTGACATATCAATAGTATTGTATGAAGCAATACTTGATTCAGCATCTTTGATTAAATTAAGGCAACTTATAGGTTGGACACCCTATCAGTTCAATAACTTTACAAATGATACTGTTTTTAGCTTCAGGAAGGAAGCTTGATTGCAGGAAGGAAGCTGAATAATTCAGATAATCCTGACATGATCAATAGTATTGTATGAACAATACTTGATTCAGTGTCTTTGATTAAATTAAGGCAACTTATAGGTTGGACACCCTATCAGTTCAATAACTTTACAAATGATACTGTTTTTAGCTTCCTTGATTGCAGTAAGGAAGCTGAATAATTAGATAATCCTGACAGATCAATAGTATTGTATGAAGCAATACTTGATTCAGTGTCTTTGATTAAATTAAGGCAACTTATAGGTTGGACACCCTATCAGTTCAATAACTTTACAAATGATACTGTTTTTAGCTTCCTTGATTTAAGGAAGCTGAATAATTAGATAATCCTGACGGATCAATAGTATTGTATGAAACAATACTTGATTCAGTGTCTTTGATTAAATTAAGGCAACTTATAGGTTGGACACCCTATCAGTTCAATAACTTTACAAATGATACTGTTTTTAGCTTCCTTGATTGCAGTAAGGAAGCTGAATAATTAGATAATCCTGACATATCAATAGTATTGTATGAAGCAATACTTGATTCAGTGTCTTTGATTAAATTAAGGCAACTTATAGGTTGGACACCCTATCAGTTCAATAACTTTACAAATGATACTGTTTTTAGCTTCCTTGATTGCAGTAAGGAAGCTGAATAATTAGATAATCCTGACATATCAATAGTATTGTATGAAGCAATACTTGATTCAGTGTCTTTGATTAAATTAAGGCAACTTATAGGTTGGACACCCTATCAGTTCAATAACTTTACAAATGATACTGTTTTTAGCTTCCTTGATTGCAGTAAGGAAGCTGAATAATTAGATAATCCTGACAGATCAATAGTATTGTATGAAACAATACTTGATTCAGTGTCTTTGATTAAATTAAGGCAACTGATAGGTTGGACACCCTATCACATCAATAAGTCTACATCAAAAGTACTGGATTTAGCTTTGATTGCAGTAAGGAAGCTGAATGATCAGACAATCCTGCAGATCAATAGTATTGTACCAAATAGTACTTGATTTAGCATCTTTGATTAAATTAAGGCAACTGATAGGTTGGACACCCTATCAGTATTGTAGTAAGGAAGTAAAGATTGCAGTAAGGAAGCTTAAAGGTTAAGTACTACTAACAGGTCAATGGTACTGTATCAAAAAGTATAGGTTTCAGTATCCTTAATTTTAATGCGGAACTGTAATGCTTATTCGTAAGTATTTTATAAGAAAAACAGCAAAGGAATTCTATGCTTACCAACTTTCAATTGATTGTCTTTGGCGAAGAGACGCAAATGCCTGCCATTTAGAGTCTTTATAGCAGACTTCCTGGTAAATGGTGCTTTTCTCACAAATGATGGTTTCTCGGTGAAAATGGTTTTCGCTGATTCATCAAGAAATTCGTCCAATTTTGGATCCAATCTGCTACTGTATATGTTTGGATTACAAAATAACAAATGATTGCCTGAAACATAAAAACTATTTTGAATATTTTACAAGAGTTTATATACGTGTGCATTTTATTATTGTACATTCCACAGAAATTACGGTTATTTGTATTTTGGCAACAATAATGTAAACAAGTAATATAAAAAAAAAAAAAAATTTTTAAGTAAATTTCTACTTTTTTTTTACTATATTGCAGAAACGTCCTTTACAAATAAAATTGAAATTTTGCTTTTACATCTGACGCCATCTATTATTAGATACATGCAACTTAAATGTAAAAAAAACCTAAAATTAATTAATTAAATTTAATGAATGAATTAATATTTGAAAAAGCTGTATTAACATCCAGTGTCATCCATTACAAGTTCAACAAAAATGACAAGTGTCTTTGAACTTGAATGGATGAATAAAAAGTCTTTTATGAACGATTGAAAATTTGAACAAGATATATATAGGGAGAGTGTGAGCTAATAGAAGGAATTTAAAAAATGTGATCAAGGCAAGTGATCTTTCCAACTTTTAAAAGAAATCAAATGAAATTTTTCTTTTACATGAAAACATAAAAAAACATTTTACATTAAATAAACACGTTAAAATACTTAATAATTTATATCTTGAGAATACTTAATAATTTTATAATAATTTCTTTATTACTATTTTATGCTATGGATGCCCTGCAAGTTCCAGTCATTACGATGAATGGAAACTCCAAACACTTATAAATAGTTCGGAAGTGTTATTTATTGGCTTAAAATGTAATTTTTTTGTCGAAACCATCGTATCTTAGTTTTATAGCCTGCCGTTTATCACACCATTTATTTATTTCTAGCATAAATAACTGTTTCATGTTATGTTATCTCAAAAAAATCTTTTCTGTCAATTCTCTGCATATTACATGATAATAGATAATTATAAGCATTACATTATAATAGATACTATTCATTAACCAATACAAATCGACGAGAACTAAATATATAAATTTTAATTTTACCTTAGAATTTCAATAAGGAACTAAAATTACAATATACTAACAGATATCGCTTAAAAATGCAGTGTCAAAAGTCATGCAAAATGCAATTTGTCCATTAAGAAGAGCATTGGCGGGATATTTATACTTGTCCGGTCTGCCAAATTTTGGTATGCTATGCACCAACCAAAATCCAGAATTCTCACCAAACGCAAGGTAACCTAAAAGAAATATAATAAATATTTTGTTTTATGCAAGGAAAGTGGCAAATAAGTTAAATTCATTTAAGATAATATAAAAGATTGAAGCTTTAAGCTAATTTTAAAAGAATAAAGAATAAAAAAAATGATTTAAAAGTATTTCTGTACTTAAATAAAGATAAGAAAAGCAGATTGAAAAAAAAAAATAAACTTTTGTGTATTAGAATTTGGGATGCAATATCGGACCAAAAGTTCAATACCGGTATTCGGTATTTCTTAGATCTTAATACCGGGATACCGGTTTTAATACCGGTTGTAGAAATTTTAGAAAAAGGAAGAAAACACTGTTGTTTTTTTGTTTTATTTACCAGTTTTATTAGAGAATGTAAATACCACAAAAAAATTGTAACAATTAAAATATCACAAAAAAATTATAACAGTATATAAAGAATCATAAAAAAGTAAAGGAACATCATATTTATTTAAATCACAAAAATGTTTAAATCTATGGTACTATTCCAAATGTGGTTCAGTCTGTGGTACTATTACAAATTTTTGAAATATGATCTTAAAAAACATAAACCGAAGTATTATCAACTGATTTTTTATGTTCTTATTCATTATTATGGGGTATTATTTATGAGTATATATATATATAATAAATCTGAAAAATATTTTGAACTCTAAAGTATGATATGCAAATACAATGTGAATAACAAACTCACCAATTTAAAAAATATCGAAATATTACGCACTTTCTTCACAACTACAACCTTGCTTTCACAGATAAGAATTTCTAGTTTTCAGTTAAGAATTCTGAATAAGAATTCACAGATAAGAATAAGAATAACAGATAAGAATAAGAGTAACAGATAAGAATTCTTTCACAGATAAGAATTCTAAATTTCTAGTAAATACTCAAAAAACGGTATTTAAACTGGGGAATACCGGTATTACAAAATTGTACAAATGGCTCAAAATACCGGTATTCGATATCGCGGTATACTGGCATTGCAATCCCTAATAGAATCAATGACGGATTCTCTTTATAAATGATACTCTGTTTTTATCTATGACGCCAGCTGCAAATAGAGGATTTATCAGTGCCAAGTTTACAAACTTCTAAAAAAAGGGAGTCACTTAGACGACTGAAGCCATACAGCAATGCTGGATTGCAAATGCTTTCTAGACCAGCAAATTTTCGTAGGAAACATTAAAAATGAAAGAACATCACTTAATTGACTATGGGTCTATTAATCAATGTGATTAACTAACAAACTCAGCAATATTCAAAATGAATTATGAATGCACGTCGTTTTCAAACAGAATCCTCCTGATGCTGTAAAAGGACACCCGGCATTGTGTGCCATAGTTCATGTATTCAAAATTTGATTATCTTGTACCAGATTTAACACAGATTCTTGCTCGTCCGCAGTCCGTACCATTCGCTTTTGACTCATGGCAGCTTTATGAAAAGAAATCACAACTGCCGGTGCAGCATTATGACTGAATAAGCTTCATCGGATATCGTTGTGCGAAACCATTGTGCCAACCGTTATATAAAAGGTATCCCAATATTAAGTTTTTAAACTTATAAGATGGCTCAGAATTGCATAGCAATACAGAGCATTTTGCTTTTCTGATAGAGTAGTATAGATAGCAAACATCAGAAATAATAGGGCAACACATAGATGAATATGCGGTTTATTCATTTACAAAAATAACAAGATCAGTAAAGAACTACACATGAATAACATTTTCACATTATCGAGAGCAAGAAATCGAATATAGTTTAGATTCACTACTAGCTATCAAAGAATCCAGCATTTAAATTTGTTAATTTTGGCAATTGCTTTGTAAGTTAGTAGAGATCTTTGCATTTGTTTCGATCACTTTTAGTTTCTGTTTTCATCAACATGCATCTAACAATTCTCGGATGCCCTGTTTATGTTTTCTATTTCATAGATTTTCTTCCTGTATCTATTAAAACAGAATACATCATTTCTAGACATGTGTTATTTTTATGGCACAAGAATCAGTTTGGTTGCATGTCAATTTCTTCATTGTCGATTGTTCGAATAGAATTTGGCTATTCCGAATAAGATAGAATCCGATTCAGACTGGATAGTTAAAATTGTTTTTCAATTAAATGCTGTGCTTTTAAAATTTTGTTTAATTTTTTTAGTCCTCTAAATACTGTCGTGGGACATCCCATATGCATTGTTTCTCGAACTTCCTGTACTAGACATAGCCGAGTCTACTTCATGTTCGGAGTCTGTAACCTGCTTTCACGGCTCGTAATGGCTCTCTGTAAAGAACCTTATATCAAGTGACCACTGATATAGGGATCCAAAAAGATTTGACAATAAGTTTGTTTAATCAGATAATGTTGGGAATACAAACACTACGGGGCTCGCTCATTACACTTTGCAGAACTGCAAATTAGATGGTCAGTCGATACTTCTGAGTGGATATGCTTATTAAACTTACTACAGCTGCCTCAATGGGAGTGATTGAAACTTCTATGTTCATGCAACGCCATCTACCGTGTCTGGAAGATGGCGTTGCATGGTCTTTTGATCTAACATTTCAACTCGCTTAGGCGTATTCTATATCTCTTGAAATTTTAAATCTTGTGCAGAGACACCCTGTATAACAGATATTTAATATAATGTTTTTTATTCTGTATTATCGAACACAAAATGATGTTTTTGTTAAACGAAGTCCGGTGAAAAGGTGAAATAACTAAAAAAATATAATATTACAAATATAATATTGAAAATATAATATTAAAAAGGTGAAATAACTAAAAAAAATTTTGTCTAAAAAATATGAGTAAAGATATGTGTTTCATAACCCTTAAAATAACGTCATTAAGCTGTCCAAAATGTTTTGAAGAACTCATGAATTTATACATTTTGATTAACTTTATGAGAAGTAAATTAACGAAATTAGCGTAGCGAGACACACAGTGCTTATAGTTGTAATCAAAAAACAGGTGGAAGTAAATTTGATTTTCAGTTGAACCCAAACAGATAGTTGTATAAACTAGAATACTGGTGAATACTGTTGATAAAAACTTGATTAATAGAAAACCGTGACAATATAACAACAACCCCGATTCTGGCCCTTTAATTGTCCGCACGTAACTAGTAGGTAGGGAGAGCTTTAATTTGACGGTTGCATTCGTACTAGTCACTGTTTTTAAAGACTAGGAGATTCTATGACGTTTGTGGCAGTTATAAAACTATTTCGCACCAATAGTCAAGCTGCCTCGTGAGAATCTTCTAGATTTACTTCCATAGGACAATCAAATGTGGAGCAGTTCCTAAAAGCTCTCTCGGAAGATAATTTCTCCTCCTAAACGGTCAATGTTGGTTGTTCACCGCATGCATAAATGGATCACGAGGACTACCGATGTGCACAAGAAAAAAAACAAGTTATATAAAAAAAAATGTAAGTCGATATCCTACTTTTTTTTCTATTGCAGAAAGTCCTTTATAAATAATTTTCATTCATTTTTTTTAAGTTTATCTGGTGCCATCTATTGGTATGTATATGCAACTTAAATCTAAAAAAAACTAAAATAACTTAATTAAATTTAATTATTGAATTAATATTTGAAAAAACTGTATTAACATCAAGTGTCATCCACTACAAGTTCAAAAAAATGTATTTGAACGTAAATGGATGAATAAAAAGTACTTTATGAACGATTGAAAATTTGAACAAGATATATATAGAGACAGTGTGAACTAATAGAAGGAATTTAAAAAAAAAAAAAAACATAAAAATGTTTGTTGGTACATCTAAAATTTCGGCTAATGAACTCGATTAACATTCTTAGAATATCGTAACTAACTTCTACATCATAATTTAAAAACCAAATGGTCTATTCATATTTACAGTTTCAATCACTGCTGCTTTATATCAATAATTTGAATTTTCTGAAAATGCATACAACCACGTTACTAAGTTATTCATGCTGATAATGCTGATCAAGCATGCTATGCATGATAATTTGAAATTCGATATCAGAAGTATCAATTTTTATAATTTTTCTCTTATTTAATTAATTTATTATTTTTATCCGTCTATCTAATTTTTATACGTGTTTTTATTGAATTGTCTGTTTATAGGTTCAATGGATATTACTTATTTTCGTAAGCCTCGTGACATACTGGAATAGTTAATTAAATAAACAAATCTGGTTAGTTGTAAATACCTCGTGTAACTGTCAACAATTACAGAAACTTAAACAATTATTTCTTACTCTTAAACGTAATAAATCTAATCCTAAAACTTTTCAGCTGGTATCTTCAAAAACTAATTCAGTTTTATATGTAGGATCTCTTGTTCAGACTCCTATTTTGTGTTCTTGAAATGCCCACCTATGGTTTAGGTTTTAATATACTGGCAGAGCTCATTGCAGTCACCACTTTCAGAAAAGAGGAAACTCAAGGGTGATTATGATAACTTATTTAACGCATGACATCGAATGTCTGGTGGGTATTTCTGAATTTGAAGCCATACGTCATGTAAATTCGGGACATTTATTCCTTTAAGTGCTTCTACAATCAATGTCTTCTTCCTATCGTCCATTCGATGTTTTATTCATTCCATATACACGTAATATAAAAACAAATTTTTTAAAGTCAATTCCTTCTTTTTTTTCACTCTATTGCAGAAAGTCCTTTATAAATAATTTTCATTCATTTCTTTAAGTTTATCTGGCGCCATCTATTGGTAGATATGTGCAACTTAAATCTAAAAAATACTAAAATTAATTAATTAAATCTAATTAATGAAGTAATATTTGAAAAACTGCATTAACATCCAGTGTCATACATTACAAGTTCAAAAAAATGTATTTGAACTTGAGTGGATGAATAAGAAGTATTTTATGAACGATTGAAAATTTGAACAAGATATATATATATATAGGTAGAGTGTGAGCTAATAGAAGGAATTGAAAAAATAAAGAACAACAATCTCGAATTACAGCAAAATAATAAAAGCAAAAATAATAAAAGCAAATATAATAAAAGCAAATACATACGATAAAAATAATAAAAGCAAATATATTAGGCTATATTTCAAATTTAATTTAAAAACTTTTTGATCATTTAAAATTAAAAAATATAGAATACAATAACAAGAATACTCAAACACGATCGTTTCAAATCTCAAACGTAAAAAATTAAGAATAATAATATCCAGAAAAATAAGCTAAATTAAAATCAGACGATTTTTTGTATTATTGCCAATTTGTAGTTACATCATTTTAAAAATTGAACAATATATATTAAATGAATAATGAAAATATTTGATAATAAAATAATAATAATTAATAATTAACTGAATAAAAATAATTAATAATTGAATGAATAAAATAATTAATAATCATTAATTAATTAATAATAAGTTATGAGAAAAAAGATATTATTAACTAATTATTAATTAATTAATGATGAGCAAATGAGAAGAAAGAGCAGCGTGAATATGTGAATATTTCTTCCATATAAAACTAAAATTAATTAATTAAATTTAATTAATGAATTATTATTTGAAAAACTGTATTAACATCCAGTGTCATCCACTACAAGTTCAAAAAAAGTGTATTTGAACGTGAGTGGATGAATAAAAAGTATTTTAGGAACGATTGAAAATTTGAACAAGATATATATAGGAAGAATGTGAGCTAATAGAAGGAATTTAATAAACAGAATACAATGGCCACTTTGCTAAACAAAAAATTAAAAATTAAAAAATTCAAATTAAAACAATCAAAAAAAATTATACTATTAAAAAAAGAAACAAATAACTTCTTGATAAAAAATAAATAAAATTTTAAAAGCACAGCTTTTAATCGAAAAATTTTTTTTTAACTATCCAGTACTCCATCTCAGTCTGAATCGGATTCTATCTTCTCCAGAATAGCAAAAATTCTATTCGAACAATTGACAGCGAAGAAATTGGCATGCAGCCAAACTGATTCTTGTGTCATAAAAAAAAAAAACACATGTCTAGAAATGATGTTGCTGTTGTTTCTTGTCCCACTTGATCGACAACAACAGTTAGACCAAGTCCATGTGTCTTAAACTTATCATGACAAAGAATTTTAAAAAAATGCAGCTTCTTTTTCCAATGCCTTCTATTAGCTCACACTCTCCCTATATATATATTGTTCAAATTTTCAGTCTTGAATAAAATAATTTTTATTCATCCACTCAAGTTCAAATACATTTTTTTGAACTTGTAGTGGATGACACTTTATGTTAATGCAGTTTTTTCAAATATTAATTCAGTCATTAAATTTAATTAACTAATTTTTTTATTTTTTATTTATTTATTTATTTATTTTTAGATTTAAGTTTCATGTATCTAATAATAGATGGCGCCAGATAAACTTAAAAAAAATGAATGAAAATTATTTATAAAGGACTTTCTGTAATATAGTGAAAAAAATGTAGGAATTGACTTAAATTTTTTGTTATATTACTTTTTCCTCTCTGACATTGTGACACAAAGACATGGGACACCCAAAGGGTAGAAATCTGACTTTACCCCACCCTTGTTATAGCCCCGAGCAGTGGGTACTTATTTTAGTCGCCTTTTAAGACATGTATGGGTTACAATGGGGTTATTCTAAACGAGACCCACACGGATAGAAATGATTTCTTTTAATTCAATGGAATGAACAAATTGAAATGCTATCAAATAGAAAACATAAACAAGACATCCGATAATTATTGCATACATTACAAAGTGATGCAAACAGAATTAAAAGTGATCGACACAGAAGTAAATTGTCGCTACTAATTTATAAAAGCATCTGCTGACAAATTTAAATGCGAGATTCTTTGGTAGCTCATAGGGCTTCTAAGCGATATTCGATTACGTGCTATGAATTAATAAACATCTGAGAAGTTATGGAATTCTCAGCGGATATTTTCTACAATTAACTGATGTGATTGCAGTTAATATAGGATTACAGAATTGATGTAAAATTTTGAATGAATGATAAAATTTCCCACATAAATATACACAGTCCAGTCACATTAATGTGACCACCACCTACTTTCGGCGTCAACGTGAAATAACCAATCACAAAAGGCAGGTGGCAGCACATTGCAGTGGAGTGTATATAAAGGATGTCCTAGGGCATCCTTTACATACTTATGCTCAATGCTTACTAATCCTAAATTCTTTATATACTTATGGAGTATTAAAAGCTTATGGCTTTTGGCAGGTGGTCACATTAATGTGACTGGATTAATGTGTAGTTTATATCATCATGTCTGGGTTCGCGTTATTCATGCAAGTTCAAAAACAAAACATACATGCGTGTGTGTGAAGTGTATTTTATCAACGACTTATTGCTTGCATTTCACAACTATTTTTTTAAGTCTATTCGAAAAAATAATAATAATAAATTTTATCATTTAAAAAATCATTATTTTTACCTTTTAAATGGCCTACAGTAGTTCCGGCGTCTTCATCAGGTGACTGATCGTTGTAAAACAAATAGGCCATGTCTGAATCCTGGAATGCCAAACAGATTTGTGGAACCTTATTGGTTAAAAATTTATATATATATATTTAATTAGATATATTTGCTTATACATATTTATAATTTAATATTAATAATTATATATTATCATCTATATTTATAATTATATATATTTATAAATATATTTAATTAGTTTATTCAGTTCCATTTCTTATGGTCATCAGGATGTTTAAACGCTCCATATTCAATACTTCGTTTGCAATGCAGAAACATCAATTGGAGACAAAGTGGCAGGTTACATAATTTATTCTTATTGGTGACTTGATGGAGTGCCTTGGTCGCGCAGCGACCACACCTCCACTTGGCGAATGGTGAACAGAGATTTGTGGTCGAGCCCTTTGTCAATTGTTAGAAAAATTAAATAAATCAAAGAAGGAATAAAAATTCTAACATCAGAGAACAAAAACATTACAATTAAGACAGAAAGTCAATGTTACAATAGAAGAGTAAAAATACAAAGAGAATAAAATAAACAATAAAATAAAATCATCCCATAAACAAAAGTATTAAAAAATTAAAAGAATAAGCACTGATGATAAATCCAATAACAAAATGCAATAAAAAGAAAAACATTAACAAGACGTCAGCGAAACCGAAATATCTCCAGAAAGGAGGAAATTATTTGTTAATAGAGAGTTTTTGCATACCGTACGTTAGTTACCGTAGGACGTCCGTTAGCTTTTTCTCCCTAGCGCGCATGCTCATAGGAAACATTATTACAGATACGCATGCGCAGTTTCCTATGAGCATGCGCGCTAGGAGAAAAAAGCTAACGGACGTCCTTTAACCAACGTACGGTATGCAAAAAAAAAAAAACCCTAATGTTAAGAGTCTTTTGCGATTTCTGGGTAGAGTGACGTCATAGTCGTATATTTTTAAATCATTTAGAACGGGGCTAGTGGATCGCGAAACGGAGTCATAAAAGTTTTTTACAAGTTTCTCGATGAATGCACGGAAATTAGGAATATCAAGGGAGTGCCGAATATCATTATTTCTGAAATACCAGGGTGCGTCAGTGATCATACGAATAATTTTATTTTCGAGTCTTTCGAGCATGAGAAAGTTGCTATTGGCTGTAGAACCACAAACTGGACTAGCATATGCAATGACAGGTCTAAGATAAGAAAGGTAGATTAATTTTTTTAGTACATAATTTATTATAAGAGATGATAATGACGAAAAAAATTAGTACTCCTATCTCATGTATGTGAAGTGCGATTCGTTATTTGGTTTAGAAAAGAGTAAAGCATGTTAGCTGCCGGAAGAAAATTTTGCGAGATATGTGGCGAATGTAATTCACATTTTAAGTGACCAAAGAAACGATGGCCAATTGATTGATCTGGTTCATCATAGTTTGATTTGTGGAGAAACGGAGGAGGACATCTCTCTCATACAATTTTTGATTGCACAATTTGGAATGCAGATAAAAACCTTGGTTTTCCATATAACTTTAAATCTCTCTCACTTGGTACTCTTTTAAATAATAATAAAGCAAGAATCACAATTAGAAACATCATGGAGAAAAGATTCCTGCATAGTATTGAAGACCTTGAAAATAATTAAAATTACATTCTGTTTCTCGCTTTTCATTTTGCTGATTTTATTTTGAGTTACAGGACAAGTGATTCCTGTCTTTTCAATATATATATAAAATAAAATAAAATAATAATAAAAAAATAAATAAATAAATTTCTTTTGTTCTTTTGAATTGCCCGAGTTGGAGCAAGCTGTTGATTAATTTTGGTTCTCCACCTTTGTAGTTGTAGGAGAATTATTCCTACAAAAAATATATATATAATTAATTTTACTTGTTTTCTTTTAAATCATAAGGAACTTTCCTAGTGAACTTGTTGAACGTTTATTGTCGTCTCGTTTGAACTCTATGAGTTGGAGCGGGGACGTCAGTATTCGTTAACTTCCTGATTTTCCTTTTGTTCTTTTTAAATTGTTTTGGAAGAAGTTCGTCCCTTTGAATTGGGGTGGCGGCCCATTTGATTCTAAACTTAAGTCTAAGTTAAGTTTTATTTGTCTTTTCCTTATGTTGATCTTCCAGTCAGAAGTTGTTTTGAATATATTTTTATTTGTATGGATGTAGTCATCCTTTTGAGGAGTTTTAATTTACAGTTTCAAGTGTATACGGAGCGGACTAGCGCCACTCGGTCTGATGTACCGGATGCTTTCTTGGCAGGACGGAATACTAAACGAGACTTATTCCAGCCCTCTTATAATTTCATGTTTATTAACAAAAATCTTAATTTCACAACTGTAATAAATTTAGTTTTTAATAACAATTTTAATATTGTAACATTTTTCGTCTATATTAGTTCTTACCAAATTAGGCAATTTCAAACGTTTCTGCTGTTTTCTAACAACTATAATAATGTCTTGGAAATTTTAAAAGGAAAGCAAAGTTTGTCTCCCAGCCTAGTTTAGGACACCGAAGAGAAAACTGTGTAAATGCTCTTGTAGAACTACTCCGTGATTTTTAAATATATGGGTATCGCAAAATTTACAAACATGGATTTCAAAGCAGTCTTTTTTCCAAGAAATTGCAATTGGTTCCATTTAGCGGGAGAGGAATATTCTCTCATCAATCATCTGAAATAAACATAGAATAATATGTTTAAAATTTAGAACAAAACAGTGTTCGATGTGGAATATAAAGCCCCCTTTTTCTACATCTTGCCTATAGCCCGAACTTCACACCATCTTATATTCGTCTGTTTTCGTCTGTTCATTAAAGCCTACCCTTGATGGCTAAAGATTCAACAACAACGATGAATTCAAACATGCAGTCACAACTTCATCAAAGTATTGGTCAAAGATTAGGTGACACAAAATCTGACGTCTCGTTATCACCAGAGCTTAAGTGAATTCTGTGTTGAAGATATGCGCTATCATGTAGTTTTTAATTCTTGGACATTTAATGAGGTTTTCTTGTCTCATTTGCAAATGGAAACTTACTTTGTGAATCGCCGATAACTTTTGCACTGTTCCAGAAAATTATGAAATGTATTCGTAAAAAATTACTATATTACCTCCAGTTTATCCTCAAAACCTGTCCAAGTTCTTCCTAGCATAGAACGCGAAGATCTGACGCTGAATTTTGACTTTTTCCATATGTCACGAGAATCTGATGTCAGGAAAGTATAGGCTTTACCATCTCGTAAAAAACTTCCGTCTGCCTCTTCTGAAATTGCAGGAATTTTGTACACAATAAACCTACAGTGAGTTCAATAAAAACGAATTTTCAATTTGGTTACGAAATTTTCACGATAGAAAATACATTTTTTTAATATGATTTATTTTATGTACTAAAAAACCCCTATACATAAATATTTAAAGGGGCCTGAATGTCCGAGTGGCTAGCGCTCTGGCGCTCGGTTCTACATGTTTCGGGTTCAAGTCCCGGAGGTGCATGGATGTTTGTAGTGGTTCGGAATACACTTTAAACCGTGGGTACCGGTCTAATAGGATCGTAGAGCGTTGCGGGGGCATTGTTACTCCGCGTCCGTGGCTTATCTTCAAGTGACACGCGCTCCCTGGGTAATGCAAAGTGAGTAACGTCTGTGCAGCGCTTGCCTTAAGGCATCCATGATCAAGCTATCTAAGTGTTTGCTAGCTGCATTAGAGAAAAAATAATAATAATAGTAAATCCATCCTATACATGATACTGCTGTGGCCCAAAAGTAAGGCCAATTATCTTTTTTTCAAAAACTCTTTATTTATTCTTCCAAGTTTATTTCATCGCCTTCAAAATAACCCCCTCCGGACATAATGCACTTATGCTATCTTTTTTCCCAATCTTCAATGCATCGATTGATTTAAATACAACTTCTTCTACTTCAATAGCGCAACAGCCCCATAGTGGGCCCAAACTGTCAGCCTACTGGCAAATTCCAAAACGTGAGATGCATCTTTTTTTTTACGGGACAGGGTTGTTAGCTCTAAGCCCCACAGTCATATTTGACCAGGACCTACGGTTTAGGGTGGATTCCGAACCAAAACAAACATCCATGGCACAGCCGGGACTCTAGTCCGAAACCACAAGCACCGAGCCTCATAACTCTAGTCCCTCGGCCAACAGATCCGAAATGCAATATATTAATACCCATAAATGCTATTATAAAATTAACAAATAAAACCTCCTCTTTTTATTCTTTTGGTATAATTCAATAGATTTTTTTTTACTTTAATTAAAATAGATTTGAATGAATTAAAATACATATGTAACAAGTCTTCATATTATCAACACCAAATGTTACGTAAATACAAATAAAAAAAAAAGATGAATAAAATTTTCAGAATTTACCTATCAATATTCTGATTTCACATTTTTACAGCTTAGTTCAATTATTGTTTTGATTAAAAAAATCTAAGAATGAACTAAAATATAGGTACAAGCTCTGAATTATCATTATAAAAATACAATATCAATAAAGATAAATAAAAGTATAAAAATTACCAATCGACATCATTATTATCTTCATCCTTGCAGCTTAATCCATTGGAATTTCTTATTTGAATTAAAGTATAAATAAATAAATTGAAATACAGATACCGAAAATTATAAATTGCCATTATTTTCAATGAATAAATTCAATAATATGCTTTTTAAACATCAAAGATTTGCGCAATTAAAAATCCTTACCACATACTTTATAAGAAAATTTCAATTTTACTTGTTACGATTACACAATGGAGCAGAATAATGTTCTGTGTTTCTACCAATCAGTGATTGCTGTAATTTTATTAATAAATGATACTTTCTTCTTCATATTGCTGTAAGAATTCCATTAGAAAGATCAAGGTAATATGAGTTTTAAAGCAGCCTGAAAAATAAAAATAAAAATACTTAGAAAGAAAAAAAAGATATTAAAATAAAATATAATAAAATAAATGCTTATTCAAAATTTATAAAAGAATATAGTTTATTTTATTAATTTAATTTCTTTTATTTAAAATAGTGTTAAGTAATTTCTGTGATCGCTAAATATTACTATGATTGTTAAAATTCACTCTCATATTTTAATTTTAATCAAAGTACTTCACAATCGAAGAGAGAAGATAAGATTTAAGATTAATTTCTTTTATTTAAAATAGTATTAGGTAATTAATAGTATTAAGTAATTTTTAATTTAGTAATTTTAGTAATTAAGTAATTTTTCACAATCGAGGAGAGAAGATAAGATTTAAGATTAATTTCTTTTATTTAAAATAGTATTAAGTAATTTCTGTGATAGCTAAATATTACTATGATTGTTAAAATTCACTCTCGTATTTTAATTTTAATCAAAGTACTTCACAATCGAGGAGAGAAGATAAGATTTAAGGTTAATTTCTTTTATTTAAAATAGTATTAAGTAATTTCTGGGATCGCTAAATATTACTATGATCGTTAAAATTCACTCTCGTATTTTAATATTAATCAAAGTACTTCACAATCGAGGAGAGAAGATAAGATTTAAGATTAATTTCTTTTATTTAAAATAGTATTAAGTAATTTCTGTGATCGCTAAATATTACTATGATCGTTAAAATTCACTCTCGTATTTTAATATTAATCAAAGTACTTCACAATCGAGGAGAGAAGAGAAGATTTTATTTAAAATAAATTTTTATCTACTTTTTACCTTCGCACTTGATTTCGATATAATGCATAAAAGAATGAATTTTTTTTATATATATATTTAAGGCAATGCAAATATGTTAATTTTAACCTTCAATAAGTCGCAATGATTTTTAGTAATGAATAGTAGCAATGCATTTTATAAATATAGAAATTTGTATATTATTTGTAAATAATTGTTTGATGTTTTATCTTCTTTTAAACGGTAAAAAAATTATAATAATAAAAAAAAAAAAGAATATTGAAGAGGTTGCCGATGCTTTTTCTGTTGAAATTTTAAAACTTTAGCATTAAAGCTTTAAAATAAAAATTTTAAATTATAAATTTAAGTAATTAAATAATTAGTTTTAATAAAAATTAAATAATAAAATTGGTTTGATGTAAAATATGCGAGACAATAAAAAAATAAAAATTTCTTGTCTGTTTAAATGAATACTTAGTAATAAACACACTGAAATAACAATTGCCTGAAAATTGTAAGAGATACGTCGGTATTAACTGATTATGGGTTTTTAAAGCATTAATTAGCATGATATTAAACATGTACCTATCAAAATTTCTGCATGCTGAACTGGTATATATGGCATTGTGTCATCTTGGGGAACCTGTTAAACAACAATTACCTGTTTTCATAATATCCAAAACGATTCATTCATCTTGACTTCGAACAGGATTGAGTGAAACGAAAAATTATGTATATATATATATATATATCACGATAAACAATGATGGTAAATCATCAGCCATCTGCTGTTAGTAATATTTTGAAACAAAACAAAATTTTTGCATCATAACAAACAAGACTTTTACAGGTGGTTGAAATAGAGCAACCATATGTTAGAAACTTTTCTAAATGACAGCAAGAAAATATTTTGCATCTACACAATTTTTTTTCTTGCTTCTTGAATCCATTACATGGTGCCACGGGTTAAATTTTTGAGGGGTTTTCAGTAAAATGATCGGCTTGCATTTTTGTCGAAGCGATGCTAGAATAGATAGCAGATTTTCAGCTGGTATTTTTTCTTGGGAGCTGGGCTTTTTCAGAAAATTTACAGTGAGAGCTCCATGTTACAGTCGGGAGAGGAGGGACGACAATTCTAATTTTGAAAAGAACTGAAATTCTCATTCTGCACGATATTTTTTTTTATAGTTGTGGAACGATATGGGTTTCATTTTTGGCGAAAAAGTCACGAAGAATCAATGCAATGTGAGCTGGCGCATTCAGTATTTTCGGTACCAATCGAGATTTGACGCGTTGAGGCCCAAAATGGAATTGACTGATCCTTTTGAAATTCCAACAGCATCAGCAAGGTCTCTAATTGTAAATCGACGGTTTGCAAGCACCCAATCTTTAATTTTTTGGGCGTGAGCTTCGTCGGGTTAGGTGGATGATCGACCAGAGGGCTCTTCGTCCGTCTCTGCCTTCTTTGAACTGTTTATACCACTTCTAAGCATTTCTTTCCTATATAGGAATGCACACCGAATGCCTTCTGCAACATTCTATGCGTCTCTGCAAACAAAATTTAATGCAAGTTCTTTGCTCAATTAATTCAAACATTTCAAAAATCACCAGAATCAGTTTTAGCGTAATAAGCCAAGCGTAACTCAAACACTAATGAATATTTTGACGTCAAATTTCACAAATTGAAATTCTATAAGCCCGGGAATTTTAAATGGAAATTAGTCTTACTTTTTGGGCACAGCACTATGTATTGTTGAACCTAAGCCTAAAAGAGTGTCGTCTTAAACAAATAATTGAAGAGAGAACGGGTTGCTTTTCTCCATCCTAATTTCATCAGTTAGCAATAAATAATCATGCGAAAAAGAAACCTCCGTCTTTTTTGCTCCCAACAATTCTTATTGGCCGGAGTACATAAATTAAAAAAAATAATAATACTTACCATAACTGCTTTCAATTAAAGCTAATTAATTAATTTGATGAAATTAAAAGACAAATAGCAATCGTTATTATTAGCTATTTGATGACATGGTTTAGAAAATTCAGAATGCTAAAAATAATAATAATAATAATACCGTAATTATATAGGGCGCTCTCAAAAACATTTTAACCTTTTATCACTCATGGAAGGCATAATAACGATAAAATAATAAAGGTTAATTATCATTATTTAGGAAAATAGTTTGAATTATTTTTATTGTTTACAAACGTTTTTCAATGAATTCAAGCAAAATTTTTTCATAGTAATCATAACAAGATGGTAGCATATTATCTCATTATTGAATAAAACTATTGTAATAATGATAAAGGTCCTTTTCTATAATTTTAAGTTATGGGAATTTTATCACAAAATTGGTGGGTATACTATTTTTCACACAATGAATGGATTACGTTAAAAATCTCGGTTTCTGTAACGACAACATTTCGAGTTAGTGTGTTAACCATGTTAATTAATTTTGTTAATCAATTTAACTGCTCCACAAATTAGTTCCCTTCCAGTCATTGTCAACAAAACCTCTTATTTGAAAACCTCTTATTTTTTTCAATTGTACTATTGCAATATTAATTATTCCCAGGTGTGTGTGAACAATGGAAACATATGTAACAAAGAAAACAATTTTTACATTATTTATCAATTTTTATTAAATCATCAAATAATATTTAAAATTGTTACAAATCTATTCTCAGGAAGCTACCCATTTACAAATATACGTCCAATGTTTTATAAATTAAATTTATTATGATTAAACATACATTTTGTTTACAATAAAAACCAACAAAATATAAAAGTTAGATATATGAATTATATTACATTTAAAGTTATCAAAAAAACCTAAAGCTAATTAATTTAGCCAATATATATACATGTTTGTATTTCATTTCTATGAAATCAAACTTTAAATTAAATTACTATTCTCTGCCAATGCTAAAAAGATTGGACAAGAGGTATTATTAATTTAAAGTAAAGAAACTCATACAATCTTGCTTTCTTTCATACATTTCAAAAGAAGTATTATAGTGATTATTATTTTTTATTTATTTATTTATCTATGATTTATTTATTTTTTGCACATAAAACACAAAACTTAATTTAAACTTTTTATAACATTAACATTAGCTTTTATAATAAAAAATAAAATTTATTTAAATCAGAATTTATTTATTTTGAAAAGTTGACTTTTGTTTCTATCTAAAACAAATACTTATGAGTGAAAAACAAATCATTACAATTAGTTCCTTAATTTCAAACTAATTTTACAAAAATTATTAAAAATTTTTGTATAATAATAAAAAAACTTTGCCAAAGAACAAAGTTTTAATAACATTAATAATATGATATATTACACATGTAATATGTCCATGAAAATGAGATTTTTTACTTTTGGAAAACTTTCCAATTTTAATAAATGAAAACATCTATATAATATAATATATATATATATATATATCAACATAAACAATCAAATAAAAAATGATATTCAATGGATATTCAGACAACAAAGAACTTCTTAAACAGGACAATGATCAGAGTCAGATATAAGAGAATTATAAGCATTTCGAACTTTTGCTGATTGGAAACATAAAGCACCACCTCCACGATTTGCTTGCGATTCCTAAATTAAAAAATATATACATGAATAAATAATTTTATATCAATGTCTCAAATATATGGTATATAATTCTAATGTAAAAATAAAAAGGGAACCTAATTGTAAATATTAATCATAAAGATATTAGAGAAGATATCCAGAAGGCCACACGGCTTCCAAAGTATTAAAAAAGATATAACATTATTTCTACTTAAATAATAGGAATATAATATATATATATATATAAACAGGGATAACAATAAAAAATAAAATAATTTAAATTAAACTTCAATAAAATAGAATGAAAATGTCATGTAACTGAAACTCATAAAATAATGCTTGTTATACAAAATATTGTAGTGAAGACATTTTCTATATATCAACAGAACATGCAGTTATAAATATCTATCACAAAAAAATTCCATGTAATAGTCAAATATACAAGTAATTCAATTTTAAGTTATTATAAATCAGTGTGTCACAATAGAAAGGATCTGAAGAATAAAGCAATTTTATACAAAAATAATAATATATTTATATTATAACTTGAAGACTTGAAATATAAAAAATTAAACAAACATTTGAAGTAAAAGCAAAACTTTAAAAGTAGAAATATTTAATAGTAGCAAAACTTTAATAGTAGATGTACCAGTAATCAAGCAGATTTTTAATAATTTTTAAACCTAATTTTGTTACATTATACAAACAGCAACAAATTATATTTACATTTCATTATTTCTTCAATTTATAGAGCTATTTTAATCGTAATTTAATATTAAAATATTATTATGTAATACTAATGTTAACATTTAATAAAGTTAGAAAATAGTAAGAATGATTTTCATGTGAGTTTTCTTATTTTCTCCTAATATTATCAAAAAATATTAATTAATTTAACTAAAACACCATTAAAATAACAGATTTTTGTGAAAAAAACTAATGTTCAATTATTTAATCAAATAAAAAATTTTACAAACAATACTAAATGTTAAAACATTTAACAAAATTTATAGTATTAAAATAAAATTATTATACCATTCTATTCATATCTCCAACACAAATCCAATTCCTGGTAGAAGTTGTGGATACAGCCCATTTACTATGATCCTCAGTAGACAGAAAAGAAAGATCTTGATTTCTTCTTCCTATTTTAACTCTCATGTTGATTTTAGAAATATCAATGACAGTATAATTGGACCTACAGTTAGGTGGTAAAAACCCTCCACTGCCTCTTCGCCATGTTTCAGTTGCCAAAGAAATCCTTAGCTCTGGAGCAATGACGCTACTGTAAACATCTAGAAAAATAAGAAAAAAAATTATTATTAACTAATGTTAAGTAATTAAGTATTTAATATAAAGTAGTAAAATAAAAAGAAAGTCAACTGTCATGCACTTCCAATTATGACACTCATAGGTAATTTCCCACAATTGAAATCATTGTATTACAGAGGGATATAACATAAATATCATTTTCTAACTGCATAAACATTAAATAATTTATAAATATTAAGAATACAATAAGTACAGAAATAAAATCAAAGCAGATAAATATTTATATAAAGATAAAAAAAAATTTAAGGAAACAAATGTAATTTATTTATTATAAATAGGGAAAAAGAAAACTTTATAGGGATTTTGATTATAGTTAATTGGAATCTATATCTAACATAAATTTTTTATACAGTAAAGTATGTCATTTAATGAAGTGTGTTAAATAAATGAGTGATAAATAATTTATTAAAATTTACTGCTTAATATTACTTATGTTTCTATTATTTTATTTCAATAACAACATATCAAAATTTTAGCAATGATATATATTTTTAAATCATTGCAAAACTAAAAACCAATCTTGAACAAAATGCATCTTTTTTAAATTACATTTCTTCCTTTACTCAGAATCTTCTATTAATTAATGGGATTGAATTCAGATTCTGAGAATTCAGATGCTGAGTTTTAAGATTGTATCTTTCTAAAGAATTTCAGCATCTGAATTTTCAGTATTATTTATAGAAATTAGCATGAACTTTACAGTTTTTTTTATCTATAGTAGGATGATTATGCAAGTTTTTTTAGTTTTTGCTTCAATTTTATTGCCTTATAAAATGCAATACTTGTTGTAAAAGAGTAAATTATTTGTTGGATGCTGATAATAAGTTTATGAATTTCAGAAGATAAATCTTAAATACTTTCAAATTTGACATTTATATAATGAATATAGTATTTATGTGCTAAATAGAAATAACTCAAGCAATAAAACAAATTATATTTAGTTTTATTTGCTAATTTCTGATTCCTGGACAAATATTTGATTTTGAAAATTAAATATATGAATAAGTAATTAACAGGATAAATTATATAAATGTCCACTTAATTCATTCCATGCTGTATTTTTAAGAAAAAGAAATTTTTTTACAGTCAGATGGGTATTTTTTTTTTTTTTTTTTACAAAACATGAAATTTTCAAAGTTGCGCAATCCTGGTTATGTTTTTATCAAATCCTCAATTGAACCTTTCCTAAATCTGATAAGATATTGATATTGGAATTTTTTAATTTGTTTTAGAGATACATTGTTTAAACACTAAATACATGAATTTTCTAAATTAAGTACAAATATCCATTTGATACAAAATTAAAATTCTTTATTCATAAATAATTTAATATAACAGGGAAACTTTAGTATTAGCTTTAAATATGGTAGAGCTTTATTTACTAAACAATAATTATTGTGTTTTGAAAATGAAAATGAAGGGGTAAGGCAAATGTTAATTTTACCTTCTTTAAATTGTCCATCTTTGGCAAAACTAATAAATGTCTGCTTTCCAGAACTTTTAAGTGAAGAAATTCTTTTAAATGGTGGTCGTCTGTTATATGCAGGTTTATGAGAAAATAAAGTTTGGGCTTTTTCATCTAGAAAAGGCAGTACTTCATCTGTAACTTGACTTTCATAAATTCTAGGGCTGCAATGCAATAACTGATTGCCTGAAAAAGATAATAATTACAAAATAATGCAAAAATAACTCCTAAAAATCATTATTTTAAAAGATTAAAATATTATTAAAATGAATTAAAAGGAAGAGAAGAAAACAACAATTGAAAAAATGTTTACAAATTGTTATAAAAAAATATTTTACTTATAAATATACATTAAAAATAATATTAATACAAAAAAATTTAAAAACAATAAAGATTCTAGCTTCTATATTTACTTTAATAGAAAGGCAAATCATTTTTACAAATATGTATTGTTGTTCTCTATTCTTAAATCTATGTTTTTTTAATGCATTATAATAAGATACAAAAATTTAGCAACAATACATTAAAAGCAGAATTTTGTTTAATAATTTAATAACTCAATTTACTTACAAATTTCATTTAGTGAAGTGATATTAAAAGTTACACAAAGTATACTCTGCCCATTAACCTTAGCATTGTTTGGATACTTATAATGCTGTGCTTCACCAAATTTTGGTATACTGTGGATTAACCAAAAACCATATTTCCCCATGAAAGCTACAACTCCTGAAACAATAAATAAAATATTATTTAGATTGAAAACATTTTATACAGAAAAAAAAACATTTAAAAAATTGTAATTGTATTTTTTTTTTTTTTTTTAAGAAAGCATACCTTTTAAGTGACCATTAGATGTTCCATTGAAATGTGCAGGTGGATCATCATTATAAAATAAATAAGTGACTTTCTGCAATCATACATTGAAAAAAAATTACTTTCACTTCAACATTTTTTACAATAAATGTTTATATGTGTGCAATTATATGTACATGAAAAATATAAAATTATTTATTTAAAAATAAATTCTTATTTGTTAGTTACTGAAATTATAAAATTAAAAATTATAAATCTGTTTCATTCATGAGAAGAAAAGACAAATCAATTTTTGGCACTGTTCGTTTTTAGGATAATAATGAGAACATATCTTATGTCTCCAACTTCTGTGAGTTCCAAAATTAGAAATTATATGTTTAAATGCACCAAACTTCCAAATTTTTAAAATCATTCCAAGAGTGTGAATTAAATTACATTCTTACATAATAATATAAATTACATCAATCTTGATATTTGTTGATTGGATATAACCAGTTTAAAAAAAAAGTTTAAAGACTTGATTACTTCTTTATTGTGAATAACTGGATGCATAGTTCTAGCAAGCATCGAAGATTCTGATGTAATGCTTTCTGATGATAATATCCATCGTCCAGTTCTAGACATATATGCATATGCTGTTCCATCATCAAGATTAGTTCCTTCATATCCTTTTTCTAGTCTAGGTATTTTATAGTTGACATACCTAAAATAAATGCAATTGTTAAAGTAAAGCATATCAAATTAAATCATCTATTAAAAAAAAATTCAAAAACTATAGTTTTTTTAATGAGATGTAAACTGTTTAAAAATAATAAAAATATAAGCATTAAGAAATAATTTTTTAACTCCACATATATTTAATGAATCTCCATAACAACTGAAATTTTTTTTTAATTTTTAATTTTTCAAAGTCAAACAACAAATTTATGTTTGCATTTATGTGCGTTTTAAGCTATTCATATCTCCTGGCCTTTTTTTTTTTTTTTTTTTCCTTTAATCAATGCATATTTGCAATTTCTGAACAAAAAAAGTTGCAAACTACAAGTGAGTATTATTAAATAAAATATAAATAAGTACCAAATAAACCCATGATTTTTGACACATAATGCTCTATTTGTTTTCTTACTAATTTTTTAATAAAATAAATTAAATTATTTGTTTCACTTATTATGACACATATAACTATAAAAGAAATATTATAAAATTGAAAATAAACACAATACAAAATTGAACATACAATAAGATGTTAATTATAATGAATTTGATATAATTATATGACATTAGCATTAATTTTTTATTAAGTATGTATATAATATTCTAACATGCATTATTATAAACTATCTTTTCACAAAACATAAAACATTTAAATGTGAAATTAATATAAATATTGCCAAATTAAATTTATTATTATTTTTTTCCCATTTACTTTATATATGTATTATTTAAAAATACCTATTTTAATTAATATATATATTATGGATGCAAAAAATTTTGAAAAGAAATAATTCAACTATTTAATCTAAATATCAAATACAAAATATTTTCAAAAGTATTAGTTTTTACAATTAAGTTAGCATAACATACTATCAATATTCATTAAAAAATTAAATAAAATAATATTGCTAAATGGTAAAGATAATTTTCTTATCTTATAACATTATCTATTTTACAGCAATTTCAAAATTATGACATTATTTCTGTATTTAAAAAAAAATAATAACCTAATACCTATTTTTAATTTCTTTAAAAAAATTAATTTAAAAAAAAATAATAACCTAATACCTATTTTTAATTTTTTTTTAAATTTATTTATTATTTATTTTTTTTAGTTACCAAAACAAATCTATTTCTAACTAATTTATTTCTTTACATTAAAAAATTAAATTAAAAATTTGATCGTTCTTCCAAATATTTGATAAATAAAAATTACTTAAAGATCTTATCAACAATAATATTCATTAACTAAAATATATGAATTTAAAGAATATTTTTTTTTCGCATTTAATATTATTTAAAAAATATATTACCAGTCCGTATCTTCCCCATCTTCATTTTTACATCCAATTTTAACACTAACAGAAAAATTGACGACTAGAAGAGTCAGGAAACCCACGAAATACAAGCGCGCATAGTGATGAGACATGATGCTCGATCTGATGTTTTCATTCAATGTGAATAAAAGAACGACATAAATATCAGCAAACAAATCGGATAACTACGTCAACGAATAAGAAATAAATAAATAAAAAAAAAAACCGCGCAGTAATCAGGAACTGCATTCAGGTGCTGAACTTACAAAAAGATAAGAATTCTATTTTACTTTCTTTTTACTTCCTTTCTCATGTTTCTTCTAAAAACTTTTCGATGAGTTCTTGTTTATGTTTACATATGACGAAACTCCTGTTGCCATGACATTTGCAACAACTGTCACCATTCGGAATAGGAAACTGCTAAATATGAAAAACAAATTGTTTGAAATTTATTATACTTGACAAAAAAGAAAAAAAAAAACTCGTATATGTAATAACATAAACGCTCACGTTCTTATTCATAACTCACATATCTATGTTGCTAACCCACATTTTATAGAAGAATTGTGAGTCATTCAGTCGATATACTAACCACAAACTTAATATTGTTTTGTATTCCTAACAGTAATGTAATATTGTGGCTGATGGCTGAGTGGCTAGCACTCTGGCATTCGGTAACACAGATTTTTTCGGGTACAAGTCCCGGCGGTGCGATGAATGTTTGTAGTGGCTCGGAATCCACTTTAAACTGTAGGTCCCGGTCTAATAGGATCGTAGAGCGTTGTGGGGGTAGTGTTACTCACGTTCGTAGCATATCTTCAAGCTACACGTGCCCCCTGGGTAGTGCTAAATGAGTAATAGCGGTGCAATCCTTTCTTATGGCTGTCTCTGTATTGAAAACTGCATTAGAACAACAATAATGTAATACTGAAAGATTCTTTAAACCGGCATTCGATGATTCGGCATCTTTTATAATCTGGCACCAATCGAACCCTTCTCATTCGGATGTTCTCGATTGGATTCAGATCTGCATTTGTTAACTTTGACCACTAAGTGACGATACTCGTATTTTTGCTTAGTGTTTATCCTAACTATGAGTTTTCGTTTTAGTACAGCATACTCATAAATTTATGCATATTTTTTTTTTTAAAGAAGAGATCGAATCATGTAAGTAATGTGATATCAAATATTTTTTAAACAGTAAGGTTGGTTCAGGTGTATTTTTTCTTGTCTTAGAATATCTTGTCACAACTTGTTTTAAATATCATTGTACAGTATTAATTTTTCTTTTATAGTGTTTTTTAACAATACAAAAATGTCTAATTAAATTAATATTCAAATTGTGGATTTAATTTTGTAATTGCTAGAATAACAGAATATTTTTTTGGGTATTGTATAGCTTCAAAATATGCACAAATACATTAAATATTTACATGTTTAACTGTTTAAATTATTATCTAGAGTAATTTATCTTTGATTTCTCCATTAAAACTATATTGACCCTAGATAATCCGGCATTGTCTTGGTTCAGAATGGGCCAGATAAAAGATTGCCTGCTCTGTAATTATCTTTTACCAGGCCAGCCGAAAGAAACATTAAATTTATTTTAAATCAGCATTATATTAATTTCTCTAAAGCAATAAAGCAAATAAATGAAAAAAAATAAAGCAATATAAATAAAAATAAATTATAAAGCAATAATAAATTTTTCTAAAGCAAATTGCTATTATTATTATTATTATTATTTTAATTTATTTTATTTTATTTTTTATTTATTTTTTTTTTTTTTTTGCAATGCAATTTTCCCAAAGCAATATAATAAAAGCAAACTTTAAATAACAGTTTTAATAATAATAATAAAATTAAAAAAAATTCTAAAGCAATAAAGGCTCGTTACATCTCAAATTGATAATAAAACAAATTTTTAAATAAATGAATGAATTCATGTTTTAACATGAATATAAAAGTTAAGAAAATAAAAGAAAAAAGAAAGAAAATTATGTTATTAGGCATGCACTAAACAAAAATTTATAGCAAATGATAATTCTTTAACCAGATCGAATGAAAGGAAACTAGAAATTTGCTTAAAAATTAAAATGGAATTATAGCACTTATTTTAAACTGTTATGACACGTATCACTTGTCTATACGTGTTATGACACGTATCACTTGTCTATACGTGTTATGACACGTATCACTATGTTATCGTCATGACAACACGAACTAAAATGATGTGTTGATGTGAGATGCTTTGTAACATATTTTTCAAATAAATGAATTAATGCATTCTTCGACATGAATATAAAAGTTAAGAATATAAAAAAAATAAAAGTAAGTAAGAAAATTATGCCATTAGGCATGCACTAACAAAAATTTGTAGCGAATGTTAATTGTTTAATTAGATCGAATAAAACAAAACTAGAAATTTGCTTAAAAATTAAAATGGAATTATAGCAATTGGTTTATACTATTATGACACGCATCACTCGTCTATACGTGTTATGACACGTATCACTATGTTATCGTTATGACAACACGAATTAATCATATGAATTTTGCTGCTACAAGTACTTTGGGTTCAAAGAACAAAAGTGAAAGTTTTTATTTACAACAAGAAGTAGTATATATTAATTTGCGCTAAATCATCTAATTGTCATAAAGCCGATAAGACACTTCCTTCTTTGAGAAAAAGAAAAGAGAAAAAACAGGATGTGAACTTGCGTCTTTTGCGTTGAAATCTTTTTATGTTTTTTCTAGAAATTTATTCTGAACCAGTTGAGTGTCTCATTTATTACGTCCTTGTTGTGCGTGAAAAAATTCTAGTTATACTGAATGCAGTTAGCGTTTATGGAGAAACACCAATTTTATAATATTTGAAACTCAGTGATTTAAGTTTTAAATATTATACATTTATTACGATATTCGATGATAAATTTTTAAAGCATATAAAAAAAACATGATTTTTTGTGTCATTTTAAAATATTTTGAATAACTTAAGTTAAATGCATATCATAGAATTTTCTATCTTGTTAAAAACTGCAATCTGTTAAAAAAAAACTGTTAATGTTATCACATTGAATTAAAATTATAAAGAAAAAAAGTTCGCTTCTTTGTTCTAATATATACGATTAAATAAGCAAATACTTTGAATAATTACGAAAATAAAATAAAATAACGAAGTTCAATTATTTTCAGGCACGTGGGATCCTTAAAAAAAAATTTAATATTCTCCAATTACGACTGTATAAAAGCTTTTGAAATTTTGCAATCATATTAATGTTTTAATTATTGAGCAAGAATATTTTCAGGTTGAAAGTTCAAAATTCACTCGATAAATTTTAATATCAAATAATATTTTGCAAAAAAAAAAAATGGGATCGGTTTAGATAAGATATTTTATCTTATAACTAAAAATTACATTTATAGGGAAAATACATTTGAATTTATTGAAAAAAAATGTTATTATAGCCACTATTTCGTTAACATTATTTTTTAATGTTATTTACTATGACGATTATCTGAATTTCTGTAAGCCGAGGCAATAAATATAAGTTTATCTATCATCAGAGTTTCTGTTTTTATAAGCTTTATTAATATCATCAAATTATTTTTTTTTTATGAAACTTGATGATTATGTGTTTAATATTTTTTATTTCTATATAATAAAATATATATTTCAAGAAAATAGCTTAGCTAACAAAGTAAATTTTTGTATGTAAATTAAATTAAAATATCACTTTAGAAAAATAGTTTGAATAACTTTATATAAGGCACACTATCTTAATATACTCGTACATTTTCACTTATGTATAATTTTTACATAAAAATTTAAAATAATTATGCTATCGTTTATTAGATATAGATTTGAGGAAAATAAACTTCACACAACCATAATACCATTTTTGAACTTTACCGAAGAACCCCATGTAGAGAGTTAACTATACAAGAAATTGTTGAAGGACTCTGATTCAAATCCGCTGGTGGCATCCATTGAAGTCACTGCTTTCAGAAACGAGCTGCCTGATGGTGACTTGGTTAGCGCTATGGCCTTCAGTATTACAGACTTCAGGTTGGAATCCTTTCTGGGCTTGGTGGTTTGTTAGTGGTTCGGAATCCACGTTAAACAGTAGGTCCCGATCTAATTAGCCCAAAGTATGCACAAAATGACGTAGAGCGACAAACCAACCCACTCTTTCAGGAACGAGGATACTCGTTGGGATTGTGACAATGCATATAATATAGTAAGAAAATATGTATCAGTGAAATTTAAAGTGGATCCTAGTTTTTAAGTACATTTATTATCGAAACTTAATATTATATCAGTCTTTATCTGCCTTAAAAGTATTTGGTCTTCGAATTCCGACGAGCAAAATCGGACCGAAATTTCCAGTGCTTAAGCCAGAAATGGATAGTAAAAATTGTTAGGCCAGAAATTCCTTCCTTTAGGCTCAAAAAGGAGCCTAGAGAATGGTATGAACCTCAAAAGTTATTCCAAAAAAAGAGTTTGTACGGATCACTGGCTGGAAAAACCTGGATGGACTATAGTTGTTCCCTGTGATGTATCCTGGTTAACGCTGATTTTGTAATTGTGGTATTTGCAAATGATTTGAAACAGAATTTTCAGTATTTAAAAACAAAGACAATTGATATAGGACAGTTATCTGTTATTACCTTGTGAGTCGTAGCCCGCAGTTTGAGAACCACTGGACTACAGATTCGCCCTCTTTGATTTTGTTATATAACTGTTTTCATGATTTCACGTTTGTAATAGAGATATAGGCTTCTCATGAACTTCTCCAGAAAAGTACCCTATTGGCTAGCGCTCTGGCCTTCGGTACCACAGTCTTCATATTCGAATAAGGGCGGTGGCATGGAGTTAGTAGTTCGGAGTCCATGTAAAATTGTAGGTGCCAATCTAATTAGCCCAAAGTGTGCACAAAAGTGATCGTTGAGCGACAAACCAAACCAGGAAAGTACACTTTTTGTAGTGCAATGTAGAAGTTGCGTACTGGTTAATGCTGAACCTGTAAATCTGATATATTATGGGTATAATGTCAAAATCGCAGCATAAAAAATTTATTTATTTAAATAGCACATATTATCGATATTTTTAGTTTCTATTTTTTTTTTATATATATACTATTTCAAAACAAAATGCGACATCTGATATTTTCATACATAATTGACGAGTTAAAGCGGAAATCGTTTATTAGCCGTTTTAAAGATAAGTTAAAATCTATTATAAACAGTTTTAGAATTAGCACATAAATATCGACATCAACTTTGTTCCAATAAATCGCCTTTAATGGTTCTAAAATGAAAAAAAAAAATTTAAGTTAAACCAAATCAATGATTTTAACTATCAAAATATTTTAAATTCATTCGTGTCAGTGAAAAAGTTCAAAGTTCTCACAATCGAGATTGATGCTCACAATTTTAATCTACACTATTATAATCATAAAAAAAAAATGTCAAGTTGCAGGAATACAGGACAAAATTTAATTATGATAAATTAAAAAAATGGAAACAATTGACTATTTATCCAACAATTTAGCTTTAAAAATTAATATTTAAAGAAAGAAGATATCATTTGCAATTTTATTTGTAAAGGAACATTTGGAAATTGAGGCCTGAATGGCCGAGTGGCTAGCGCTCAGGCGCTCGGTACCAGAGGTTTCGGGTTGGAGTCCCGGCGGTGCCAGGGATGTTTGTAGTGATTCGGAATCCACTTTAAACCGTAGGACCCGGTCTAATAGGATCGTAGAGCGTTGAGGGGGCATTGTTACTCTGCGTCCGTGGCTTATCTTCAAGTTACACGGGCCCCTGGTTAGTGCAAAGTGAGTAACGTCTGTGCAGCGCTTGCCTTAAGGCATCCAAGATCAAGCTGTCTAAGTGTTTACTAGCTGCATTAGAAAGAAAAAAAAAAACATTTGGAAATTATTCGGAGAAATTTTTAATTTATATTCCAATTTTTTTCAGCTACTTTTTATTTAATGTTTTTTTTAACCTTCTTAAATTTATGACTTGCAAGAAAAACAAATTTATTTATTTATACTTGTAATTACTTATTGATCTGTTTATTGTGATAGAGGTGGCTTAACACCGAGTGTCTAGAGTTCCGGAGTAAGGTGCCACAGATTTCGAGTTCGAATCCCGGCATGCGTCATGAATGCTTATAGTGGTTCCAAATCCACTTTAAACTGTAGGTCCCGGTCTAATATGACTGTAGAGCGTTGGGCTCACAACCCAATCCCGGAAAAAGAAAACGTCTCATGTTTCGGAACGCGCCTGTAGACAGACGGCTGTGGTCCAACATGGACTGTAGTGCCAGTGAGGTAGTTATTTTGTTAAGAAAATAATGATTCAAATTTTATTTTTATATATATAAAAGTTAAATTAATAACACATAAATTTAAATTTTAATGATTGATCATCATCATTGCCACAATAGCCATTTGATGGGCCAAGGCCGTCTGTCTGAAGGGAGATGTTTTCTTTCTTTCAGCCGGGACTTGAAACCGAAATCTGCTGAAAAGATTGAATTATATAATTCAAAATATTTATTCGAAAATAGAAGTTTAAAAATAATCATACTTAAAATTCGAAAATTTTGACATATCTTAAAAATTTTGAATAACATCTTGATCATTTTTTTTTTTTTATAAATGTTGTATAATTGCAAACGTTTTCATTAAGTAAACAAGTATGTCATTAAGTAAACACATACAATCATAATTTTTAAAAATAATTATGTTTGTTGAAAAAATACTTATTTTTGCGTTAACCAAAAAATAAATATTTTTCCAACAATCATAATTATTTTTAATACATAATCAGTTCGTCCTGTCATACATGTGCACTTAGGTAAAATTATCAAACATTTGTGGATAGTTAGAATTACATATGATACAATGCAGCAACTATTACTGATTATTTTGTAAATATCAGGCACATATCAGATAAAAAAAATTAAATAGGTACAGATTTTTTTTCCTAAAATGTTAAAGCTAAAAGCACAGATGACTTTTTGATTTCCGAAAATTGAATCACAGGAAAAGTATTCTTTATCACGACTGTATACTGATAAGGATAATTGTTTTTAGGCGATAACAAGAGGAAAAAATTACTTTTGATTTCTGAAATCAATTTGCTCGATAAAAAGCTGTCACTTTGTGATCTTTGCGTTTTACGAATGTTTCCGACAAAATGGCGGAAATGCTGGCTGCTTTTGGGGAAATATTTTCCACAGTGCAAAATCAACTGAGGATTCCGATTCTGAAAGAAATCATCGTTTGTGTGGCGATACTTCTAGTGGTCTTCTGGAAACGTAAGAAGAATAGACAACTTTTACCTCCTGGACCGTACAGTTTCTTGCCCATAGTTGGTTATTTGCCACTTCTCGGAAGGAAACCTCATGAAGGTTTACACAAGCTGAGGAAGAAGTATGGCAATGTCTTTGGGTAAGTAGATTGTTAAATTCTTTTATTAAAACGCATTAATAAAACTTTTCGTTTAAAAGAAATTGGCTTGCTGCAAAATAAATTAACTTTTTTACAATTAAATTCTTCTCATGAAGTCGGCGGCCTGATGGCCAATTGACTAGCGCTCTGGCCTTTGGCTTCAGGTTCAAATCCTGGCGGTGGCATAGATTCTTGTTAGTGTTCCAGAATCGGCGACCTGATGGCCAAGTGGTTAGCACTCTGGCGCTCGGTGCTACAGGTTTCGTGTTCGAGACCCGGCTGTGTCATGGGTGTTTGTAGTGGTTCGGAATCCACTTTAAAAACTGTAGATCCCGGTCTGTTTAGCCTTCATGAGCCCAAGATGACCGCAGAGCTACAAACCACACCAAATCTTAAATATCAACAGACCCAAATGTTCTTTATTGGGTAGTGATCTATCTGGTCAGGGAAGTGTTTTTATAACATGAACATTATCAGCAAGAAGGACTGGCGTAACCAGATAGCAATTATTTTGTTTATTGTAAGCCCGGAGTGTCCTGTAAAGAAGGGTAACATAACAAGTATTAGAACAGACATCGTCTACTTACCTCCATGCTGTAAATGGGTCATGGAACAGAAACATATAGGTCTTATTAAATGATATGCTACTCCAGAACCATTATCTTTAGTCGACGGTAATTGATTTGTCAATAAAGTACCGCATTCCTAAAAGTCGCCACGCACTTATTTTCTATATTTTGGGATTCAATTAGAAGTGTGACTTATTATTGAAAACAATTATACTCCAGTTCCTTGAATTTCTTACTCAATCACTGAAAGAATTAACAGCCTGTAAGATTCCAAGTCGACGAGTCTGATACTTTTGCAAATATTGGTTTGATGCATAATTATCAGGCGTTTCTTTGACATGCTATATTTTATTAAAAATTTACAATATTTTATAAATTTATGAATGAAAATATCTTTCTACTCTTATGTTATAAAAATGCGTATCGATAATCATACTCATATTCGTCATATTATGCTGTACCACTTTGAGTAAGGATGGAAAGCAGTGCAGTCATTTCGCGATCTCAACGAACATTTCGGTGAGGGCACAATCAGCAGAGAATGTTTCAAATCTGTCGACATCTTGGAATATCTTGGAAGATAAGGCAGGAAGAGTTTGACCATCGGATTTCAACGACCATGCACTTTTGCCAGCCGTGCAAGGGGACGAAAGCTTAACAACTTGAATGCTGGCCGGCAACTTCAATATGACCATTCAACCATCGTTCGGCACCTCGAAAAGTTTGAAAAGGTATGGAAATAAGCTGGTTGGATCCCCCACGAACTCAGCGACTAAAATAAAGCCGAATATGTCCGAATTTTTACCGATTTACTTCAACGAAACGAGCGGAGTCCATTTCTGAAGGATCTTGTCACTGGACTTGAATCGTGGCTTATCTTCAAAACACCCAAAAGAAAAATCTGCGTTTCGTCAGGAATTTCACCAAAAGGAATAACGAAGGACGTGCACTTAAGAAGGTAATGCGATATGGTGGATGGTACAGAAGCTGAATCATACATTGGGAAATAATCTTAAACGGGATTTGTTATTGGTGGAACCCAACCCAAAAATGAGTATGAGTATGATTATCGACACGCATTTTTATAGTCTAAGACTAGAATAATATTTCATTACTAAATTTGTAAAATATTGTAAATTTTTATTAAAATATAGCACGTCAAAGAAAACGCCTTATAATTGTGCACCAACCTAATATATTAGACAGTATGCACAGGTAAGGGGTAGTTGGTCAATGAACAACGTGAACTCAGATTCCGTCTCTATGTTGCCTATCAATGGTCCTTGAGATCATGTTGCTTCAGTTGCACATAAGATCATCGCTAATAACAAATTATATTCTATAGAAACCCACTCTGACAATTACTATGTACTCACTTGTGCCGTCACATTTGTCTACTTTTTTCCATGGTTCAATCATTTCTAACAACTTCGTCGATTGGAGATATCATTCTAATAGAGACGTCAAATAATGGAGAGTTTTTGCATACCGTATTTTGGACGACCGTTAGCTTTTTCTCTCTAGCGCGCATGCTCATAGGAAACATTATTACAGATACGCATGCGCAATTTCTTATGAGCATGCGCGCTAGGGAGAAAAAGCTAACGGATGTCCAAAATACGGTATGCAAAAACTCTCTATTATTTCAATTTGACCATTCGTATTTATCCCAATTGTCCATCACTGAAAAACTCCCTAGTGCTCTTGTTATGTTAATCCGTAAATAAGGCACCAATGCAGTCTGAGTAGAAATTTGAATGGGATTTCTCTTCTTTTATACACCATGCTGATGGTAATAAATAAATAAATATTTGAAGTTTCAGATATTCATTTATTGGCTGCTAAAATTTAATCAATGGATCAAAAGACATTTGCAGGAGGGAATTTAGTTTTTCATATTGCTTGTTCGTTTATTTTTTTATCTTAAGAGTACGTGTATTAAATTTTGCATCCAATTTGTTAAAATGTAAATATATTCTTATTTAAACATAAATTGCTATAGATCCATCATGCATTGATTTTGTTGAATATACACAATTTAATGCAATTAATATATATACATACATTTTCTTCGTTAAATATATTAAAAACTTACCTTTCATCCCACAAGCAAATAAATATAAAATTTATACATCTGAAATAAAAAAAAAACGAAATCAATCATTAATAATTAAATTATAATATTTTTTTTAAATATAAGTTTTTCAATGAAAGAATATATTCATTATGTATTGATTTTGTAAAATATACAAAATTTAATGCAATTAATGTATATACAAACTTTTTTTCGCTAAAAAATTCAGTTAAATATATTAAAAAACTAGCTTTCATCCCACAAACAAATAAGATAATATACGAGTATATACATCTGAAATAAAAGGAACGAAATCGCCCATTAATAATTAATGTGCCTTCTTATTTTCCGTCTATATTGGTTTGGTTTGTAACTCTACGTCGTTTTGTGCATACCTTTCAGACCAGGACCTAACATGCATTCCTAACCGTTAACAAACATCTATGCCACCTCCAGGATTCGAGCCTGAAGCCTGCGGTACCAAAGGCCAGAGTGCTAGCCAATTGGCCATCAGACCATTTTACGTTTTGAAGTTCTGCAATTGTACTAAAAGCAATGGAATTTGAATAGTTTGAATTACATTTAATTATGTTATTAAGAATTCGAATAAAATTGGCAATTTTATTCCGTTCAAATCAATTTTATTTTTACTGGGTTTTTTTTTTTTTCCTGTTTTTTTTAAAAATGAATCCAAAAATGTTCTCTGCTTTTTATCTAAATCAGAAAATTTTCCTTTCATAATTTTTCTTTTAAATTTTATGTATGATTTGCAAAAAAAAATAATTTTTTTATTTAACTAAAATTGTTTCGTAGACTCTACCTGGGGCGGAGTTACGTTGTCATCCTTGGTGATTATCTGGCGGTGAAAGATGCATTCAGTAAGTCGACAACCATAGATCGACCGACTTCGACTTTTGATTTTGTGCCAGATGGCGTAGGTGAGAGCATTTTGTCTTGCAAAAGCGCATTTTTTTTATCTGTAAATACAAGCACAGCCGCAGCTGCATGTTTGAAAAAATCTCAATTAAAAATCTTATGCTTTTATTAAAACTTTTTTAAGCAGAACAATTAACACTTACCACTTAATTAATCAGATTTTCGTTTTCAAATATACTTTTACTTCGGAGCATTTCTTCTTTCTAAAATTGAATAGGAATGTCACACTGTATTATAGGAATTGCTATAAGAGTGTCCACATTATCATGATCTAATGACGCATTATCATAAGACCTAAAATCCATTGATTCATCGCCAAACAATTCCATAACACCTGTTTACCATTTTTTATCATGTACATTAAAAAGTCGATTATGATATCAAAATATGAACATTTTTTCCAGCTTATACAAATAAGTGTGCACAATCAAGCCTGTTTTTATGCTGTCCTTTTTTTGTGCTATTTTTTTTAATATTTTGGGGGTCTATAAAAGAATTTCCATCAAATGTGAACAAAAATTAATTAAAAAAAGAAATTCAAAAGTAAAACAACACATGCCCGTCAAAATAACATTCAAATAAAAAGAATCCAACAGATGGCCCACCTGTTATATTTCCCCATTACCGCGAATGTTATTTAATGCTAGGTAGTGCTACATCGTGAGGTTTCGATTTACATATTTTCTATGTGGGACTTTTTTTATGGGGTCCCTATTTACCACATATTTTTTTTCGAATGTGTTGCAATCAATATATTTTATAGCTTCCTATAAAATTTTAAAGATATTTTATATACGATTTCTTTTATATGTACTAAAACATGTTTGTTACATCCAATGCTATCTATACCCCACACAAAAACATGTTTGACTGTATAGCTAAAATAATTAACTAATTGGTATTGTGGGGCCTGATGGCCGAGTGATTGGCGATCAGTGCCACATGTTTCGAGTATCGGCTGTGTCATGGATGTTTCGGGATGGGGAATCCGAATCCACTATAAACCGTAGGCTCCGGTCTAATTTGAATGTAGAGTGTAGGGCAGACAACCCTATCCCGTAAAAAGAAAACATCGACTTTCTCGAAATGCCAGTAGGCAGACGACCTTGCCGCACCACCTTTTGCGCCATTGAAGAAGATGCATTAATATTACTAAAATATTACAATACCAACTGATCATGCGAACAGTTCCATGATGGGCCAAGGCTGTCTTCCTACTGTCATTTTGAGAAAGAAGATGTTTTCTTTTTACGAGGTAGGGTTGTCTTCCCTATGCTCTACAATCAAATTAGACCGAGACCTACTGCTTAAAGGGGATTTTGAGCCACTACAAACATCCATAGCACTGGTACGTACTCGAACCCGAAACCTGTGTCACCGAGCGCCAGAGAGCTAATCACTCGTACATCAGACACCATTAATGCCCTATACAGATTAAATAATAATGCTTCTGGTCATAATAAAATCAATTTAGCTTAATTTTCCAGAATTTATTGAATATAAATATTTCCGGTTATATTTATTCATTACTAAATAATATTTGAAATTAATAATCTTTCATTGAAGAAACAATCCATTGAAATTTATAATTATATAAATGTGTAATATTTGATTGAAGGATTACTAAAGAAATAATTCATTTCAGGTTTTTCAAGTGTGAATGGCGAAGAATGGGTTGAACAACGAAACTATTGCGTAAAAGCTATGAAAAGTCTCGGCATAGGAAGAAATAAATGGGAAGACCAAATTCAGGTAAAATACTTTTATGAATATCAACGTACAAATATTTTAACTAGAAATTTATAAATAAAACGACATACCATATTGTTAACAATTAATAGTATTTATAGTAATATTAACAGTATAGTAATAGTATACTATTACTGTACTGCTAATATTACTTATACCATACTATTAGTTGTTAAACAGGGTATTTATTCTCGTAATTTATAAAAAGAACTATTTGTTACTTACAATTCATTTACATTTTAAATTTCGAAATTAAAGGATAAATAATGATTAAAGGTTAAAAAAACAACTATTGAATAATTCGAGATGAGTTATAAGAGGTAAAATTAAATTAAAATTTAAAAATTAGTAAACTTTATAAAAATTTATTTTATTAATTTATATTATTTTAATAAAATTGTTTTTATCTGTTGCTTAAATGGACTGTATCAGAAAAAGATTTTCAAATGTTCATACATATTAAAAAGATTGAAATGCTTTTAATGCCCCGTAAAACACTTGTTTTAATTTTGTATTAAATATCAAATTTATCAGGCAATAAACGAGCATTAGATATAATTTCTTTTAGTTTTCAATTTAAAAAAAAAAATTTTCATTCCTTTAACATTCATGATTTTATTCAACAATTGATTTTTTGTGTAAAAGGAAATTTTTTGTCGTTTACTGTATTATTTTCGTTTAAAAAATTACTTTAAATCTTTATTTCATTATTAACAACTGAAGATATATGAAAAAACTATCCTTATCTATAAAACATTACTTCAAATGTAAAAATGTTTTCATCAAATTTCTAAAAATCGATTCATTTATTAAGAATGATATTAATTTATTAAGAATGATAACCTAATTTGTGGTAATTTTAATCGGCACATGTTGCAAGATCTAATTTGTGTAACTTCTCTCTCTCATTCTTGTTACATGAACACATATTATGCAATATGATTTTTAATGTTTCAAAATATTGCCACAAAAAGACATTAGTTCTAACATAAAGTGTTCATCAAATTTCTAAAAATTGGTTAATTTATTTAGACTTAATTTGTGGTTATTTTAATCGGCACATGTACTCTTTAATTTCTCTCTCTTTTTCTTGTTACATTGATACATATTATGGTCACATAACTTTTTGATATTTGGAAATATTTAGTTTAAATTCACAAAAAAATGTTCCTCAAATTTCTAAAAATCGATTAATTCCATCTATCAATAAGAAAACCACCTGCACTTAACGATGGAGTCAATATTGCGTTATACCTACCACCAAAAATAATCTTTGGTGGACTTAGTATTTAACCTATTTATGCCATGAACAACACACCTACGAGCAATGAGGGAAGAATAGTACTTTCCAGGTAGGATTTTAAGGTTTACTGCTTTGAATTTGCACGTCATATGGGAAAAAATTCAAAAAATTCCCGACAGGCTTCTTGACAATTGAGGCAAGATACTTTACACGTATTGCTATAATCGCCATTGTGTTTTCTCTTTTCTTGAAGTGACGGTAACAGACGCCACCAGGTAATTCGAACAGCATCTAATTACAGACATTACTAATGGACCACGAGGTGGTAACATAAAATAATAAGTCAACAATGAAATTAATTTGGAGATTTATACAGGTTTTTTCTTTTTGGTTTTGCTCTAGAACTTCTAAAAGCAGGTATTCTGGAGAAAGAATTGCCAACCTTTTTTTCCCTCCCCTATATCAAACTGTAATGATATCCGCCATAAGAACTCTAGCAACCCAATAAAATTTAACCTTGGTAAAATTGTCAGAATTAAAATCATAAAATCATGTGCAGTGCATGTTGTTAAATGTAAAAAATCCATGCTTCACCCGACGAGCACAGGGGACAGACATCATTAGTAGCTACACCAATGTTTATTAAGAAAATCATGTCTTGTCGAGAGTCGGAAATGTGCTGTAAAAACTGCACGGGGCAAGTCCATTGGGATGGGGGGACGAAACAACTATGTTCCACATTTTATCAGTTAAAAGGAGTTTGTTTTAAGCGTCTGTCTATTTTCTTCTTTACTTCAGAACTAAATTGATGATAGGATAAAGGAAATTATGGCTGTGGTAACTTGCAACCATTTTTGGCCAAGAGGTCGTTTTAATTTTCAGGCACCCCGCAATGACTGGGAATCCACTGAAAAACAATCTCCCAAAATTAATAAGTGTATGTGATTAATATGTACACCTAGTTGCGTTAATGCCAGTAAAAAAAAATTAATCTTTTTTCTTGTCCCCTATTTCAGAGCGAAGTTGAAGAGTTTGTGAGATTGGTTGCCATCTACGACGGGCAAGCTTTCGATTGTTCCAAATTGCTGGCAGCGAGTGTCAGCAATAACATTTCGTCGTTCGTTTTCGGGACCAGAATGCCGATGAACAGCAAGAACATAGACTTTCTCAACCGATCGGTGAATGCGATGTCGCAATTTGCAGCCCAGGTTGGATTGAGAAGTACTTTTCCTCTTCTCTGTCAAGTCCTCTCAGCTCTCGGTGTAACTCAATACGCTTCCTACAAGAAAGACATAGTCAAATTCCATAACTTTGTAAGGTGAGACATGAAATTATTCTTTGGTTCTATTTTTTTTTTTTTTTTCTGTTATATAAGCATACAGGACTATCTTCATGGTGATATTTTTTTTAAAAAGAAATTTTTAAACATTTAGAATTTTGTTTATTGTAAAGTTATTTAAAAAATATTAAGACACGTAAATTTTTCTTGTATATAATAAGATTTAAGGAAATACTATCGAACCGATGTATTTCAAACGATGCATTTAAACGAAAAAAGTGTTATGATGTGGATGTTTTGTAATAGTTAAGCTTCGTTTTACTTTTAAAAACGTCTTTTCAACTCAATTTTAATTATGGAATCGTACATTTTGAGAATCTTTTTTTATTTCCAATGGCAAGAGAAAAAGACAAATTTTTACAAGATCTAAAGAGTGCAAGACACACACAAGAGAAAAGAAAATAATAAGAGGAAAAAGTCAATGTCTCATCAGCAAATTCTAGAGCTCCAATATCTTTTCACCTCGGAATCCCCATGCAAAGCCGGGCATTCTGCTATATGGTGCCTGGCCATGATCTCGTCTTTCCCACAGAGAGTTAAATTTAGACTATCAAATATGCCAATGCGGTGCAGATGGCTCGCCAAACAGTCGGGTCCTCCCACAAGTCTAAATTCAGCGACAACTTTTTCACGAGGTTTGTCCAAAATATTCTGTTCCAAAATGTTTCTTCCACTCCTCGAGAAGATACGAAGTCTAAGTCTCATTTCCTTTTTAATATAAAGTTTCATGGAATGAAAAGAGTTGCAAGTATTGGGCTGATGGACTATTCATGCGCCTTTTTTAGCCAGCAAATCTGCCTGATCATTACCTAAAATGTCTCAGTGTCCAGGGAGGATCCTCCAGTCCAACTGGAGGATATTTATATTGCATGCAATTAGTTTTTTGTACCAATGAGAAACTGTCACTCAAATTTCATAGCAGATAATCTGTGTCATGACAATGAGACCTCATGAAATTAGCGTTTTTCATATTCCATGTGTAATTGTTTCGACTTTCACAGGTCGCAACAATTACAGATGGAATATGGACTAAGGTTGTTGCATCGTGATGGGTGATAAACCACTGGCTGAGGCAGTATAGACCCAATGAAAAGCGAGGAAAGATAACCTCCCCCCTCTCCCCACTTGACAGATTTTCTTAAAGAGAGGTGCTTGGAGATGAGGGAATTAGTGTTCTGCGACGAGTCGATAAGAAGTGGTTTTTTTTTCTCTTTTTCTGAAAGGGATTGAACATGTCGGAGATTCCACTTGTTTCCGCCCTTGTGATTTCGTTTAGCACGCCGTGTGATGATTAAGGTCTGCTGCAGACCAATGCATTAGATTCGAGAACTCTGAAAATCTCCGACCTTGGAATGAACTGCACTTGTGTATCTAATTTATATCTTGAATTTTCATTATTTTTTTTTAAATTGTGTTATAATGTTTAATTGTCTTGTAAATAAAAATTAAAGTGTTCCCATGAACTCGAAAGTGGCCCTCCTCTTGAAGCCACTATAGATCTAGTATAGGTCGAGACGTTACTATATTTACAAATAAAAAGTTTTTTTTTTTTTTTTTTTGTAAACTAATAACCAAAAGTTATAAAAATTCATCAACGCTTTTCACGAAAGCTCTAATATTTTCATTTATTACAAATATCATTTATTTCAGCAAATTGTTTTTCTAAATTTACTTTTTAATTCAAATAATATGCTAGAAAAAAGCATGCGAAACTTAAAATGATTGTAATTTTCTGTGATTTGTTATTTTACCTAAATGTTATTTTTTTTTCTTTTCATCTAAAGGAACCAAGTGGAAGTGCACCAGAAAAACTCGAATGAAAACTCGGAAGATTTCATTAATGGGTATTTGATGAAAATCAAGCAAAATCAAGAAAATAACCTTGGAAATACATTTAATTGTAAAGAGAAATATTATAATTATTTTTTTGTAATTCTTCAAATTAATTTAAGAAGTTGATATTTTGTTATATCATTTAAAACATTAGTTAAATATCAAAGTATTTTTTTTTTCAAAAACAATTCTATTTCCATTCATTTTTAAATGTTTTTATTTGAATCTTCGTTAAATTTCAGATACAAACTTGCATGGTAATTTGCAAGCTATCTTTATTGGATCCAGTGACACGACAAAAACGTCTCTGACTTGGCTGTTTCTTGCCATGGCCTCCCACATGGACATTCAAGCCAAAGTCCACCAAGAGCTGGATTCTGTGTTGGGCAGAGAAGGCAAAATTCTGTGGAGTGAAAGAGCTTCTCTACCTTACACATATGCAACGATAATGGAAGGTCAGAGATGGAAGACGGTAGCTCCAATTAATACTGCTAGAATGTAAGTAATTATCAAACTATACTATATTATATTATAAAAATAAGACGCATTATTTTTTTTTCAAAAACTCTTTATTTATTCTTCCAAATTTATTTCATCGCCTTCAAAGTCATCCCCTCCGGACACAATGCACTCATGCCAACTTTTTCCCAATCCTCAATGCGTGTTAAGAAGCCATCGGCAGGCATGGTTTTCAAAGAGTGCGGCGATTCACGTTGAATCTCTTCAATCGACTGAAAACGGTGTCTCCGGAGTGGTGTTTTGAGTTTAGGTAATAGCCAGAAGTCTCACGGTGTGAATACGGTGGTTGTAGAAAGATATGGGTTAAATTTTGTGTTGGGATGAGAAGGCAAAACGATAATGGAAGGTCAGAGATGGAAGATGGTAGCACCAATTAATACCGCTAGAATGTAAGTCATTATCAAACTACAAATGAATTGATAACTACTGAATAGGAAGTTAAAATAATTATAACTATTTACTAACTAAAGTAGGATTCTTTTTATTTATTTCAAAGATGTACTAAATTCTAAAATTGACAAAAACAAAATACTAAAACGTACTACTGTGACCAAAAATGAAACCAATTTTGAATTTAAAATTCACGGATATTCAATAGTGTTTGAGTTACTCTTGGGTTTGCGAGACGCTAAAACTGATTCCGGCGATATTTGAAATGTCTGATTTAATTCAGCAAAGAACATGCATTCAATTTTGTTTGCGGAAACGTATAGAATGTTGCAGAAGGCATTCGGGGAGCATTCCTATATCGGAAAGAAATGTTTAGAAGTGGTATAAACAATTCAAAGAAGGCAGAGAGCGCGTTGAAGACGAAGAACCCTCTGGTTTACCACCAACCTCAACCGACGAAGCTCACGTCAAAAAAATTAAAGATTGGGTGCTTGCAATTTTCGATGTACAGTTAGAGACCTTGCTGATGATGTTGGAATTTCAAAAGGATCGGTCAATTCCATTGTGGGCTTCAAACGCGTCAAATATCGATTGGTACCGAAAACACTGAATGCATCAGCTCACACTGCATTGACTTTTTTGCCATCCCTGCCGATGACATTTTAGCATGCATTAAAAAAAAAAGTGGCATAAGGGCCTTGTGTCCGGAGGGGATTACTTTGATTGCGATGAAATAAATTTGGAAGAATAAATAAAGAGTTCTTGAAAAAAATAATAATTGGTCTTACTTTTTGGGCACAGTAGTATTTTCAAAGTCAGAATTATTGTGGACAGGATTACTTTCATTTACGCAATCAAAATATGTTAATAACAATATTTTATTAATTTCGTTATACACTCTAAAAATTTCTGAATAAAGTGACTGCAACTACCTACTACATTGGATTCCAATCTGAACTGTCCTGTATACTAGCTGGGCAAGTTACCTTTACACCAAAAGTATGGCAATTAATTTATATTGCAACTCATTTTTTTTAAATCGAAACTGATTTCATAAAGTCATTTCGACGTGGTTTTTTCATTCTAATGAGTTTCGGAAATATTACTTCCTTTCCGAAACTATTTTTGAATTAAGTTAATTATTATTTCATCATAAAATTGACTACACATAATCAATTACTAAAGATGACTTTACGTTAAAAGCAGGAAATCGTAACTTCCTTCCTTTTCCTTCACTTCCGGACAATTTTTTCTTCTTTAAAAAAGATATTCTACCTTTTTTTCTTTATCTTTTTTTTTTTTCTTTTCTTTTTTTGTTAGTTCGGTAATCTCTTACTACAATGCATGTTGTTATAACACAATTTGTTTTTCTTTCATTTTGCCACAAAAACAAGTAATATAAAAAAAAAATGTAAGTCAATTCCTACTTTTTTTTTTTTTTTTTTTTTTTTTTTCATTCTGTTGCAGAAAGTCCTTTATAAATAATTTTCATTCATTTTTTTTTAGTTTATCTGGCGCTAGCTATTGGCAGATATATGCAACTTAAATTTGAAAAAAAACTAAAATTAATTAATTAAATTTAATAAATGAATTAATATTTAAAAAAACTGCAATAAACATCAAGTGTCATCCACTACAAGTTTAAAAAAAATGTATTTGAACTTGAGTGGTAGAATAAAATGTATTTTATTAACGATTGAAAATTTGAACAAGATATATATAGGGAGAGCGTGAACTAATAGAATGAATTGAATAAATAAATAAAAAAAAGAAATGTATGAAGAATCCAGTTCGTGTCACAATGAAAGGTACACAGTACACGATTAACTGAACTTCAATGACACAGTTGAAGTTATGCTCGTACGTTTTAGTGTATTTATTGACAGTGCACGCCTGATACGTGGCCCAGACACACGAGGTTCAGGTTCGTATCCACTGGCGGGTTCCGTTGCTATCACTGCTTTCATAAAGGACTAGATTCAAAAATGAATGTGTGAAGTTCCCTTTTAAATAAAAATTTTTTGAAGGGAAAAAAATACATCTATAGATTTTTCTCTGAAATGAAATCTCAACCAAGTATATTTCATCATATTTCGCTCAACAGCCGACGGTGGCCCAAAGTTTTCTACCTACTGAAAAATTTCAAAGCCTGATAATTTTTTTCTTTTTACGGACTGAGTATGTAAGCCCTACGCCCAACCCTCCGGCTTACAGCTTTAAGGTCATATTAGACTACTACCTACTGTTAAAAGTGGATTTCGAATCGCTAAAATCATCCATGGCACTTCCGGGACTCGAGTCATAAACCTATGGTACTGAGCACTAGTCACTTGATCATCAGACCCCATTTACTTAAATCCTTCTTCAATGGTGCGACAGCCCATGATGGGTCAAGATCCTTCTGCCTCCTGGCAGATTCCGAATCATTTCTTTTTTTTCGGAGTAGAGTTGTCAGTCATATGCCCAATGCTTCACATTTATTAGACCAGGACCTACAGTTTAAAGTGGATTCGGAACCACTACAAACATCCATGGCACTTCTTGGAGTCGAATCCGATACCTGTAGTACCGAGTGGCAGAGGTTTTGTATTGTACAGATATTTTAAAAGTTGGTGTTTAGTAAAAAAGTATTTATAATAAACACAAAATTATAATAAATAAATAAAAACTCCGACACGGAAAGTTTTTAACGAACACCTTCTGACGAAAACACGTAGAATAAATGAATTCGTCAAACACCGGGTTCTTTTAGTTGTTCACAAATGTTGTTAAGTTGTTGGTGGTTCAAAATAAATCAGCTCTCTTGAATTCTTTCTATTTTATTACACATACTAAGAATATTAAAACTTTGTACAATATTTACAAATTAATAGTAATGCCACACATTCTAATCTCTAATGCCATAAAACTTAATTTCTCACAATATACCTCTCACACCTTCAACATTACCCTCTCTCTCTCTCTCTCTCGCTTTCCAAGCACGCTCTCAAACCCGCACTTCTTTCGCACAATTAACTTGGCGTCGCAGCGCCCTCTAACGATCATTCATTCCTCTTTTTTCCACACCTTCTATTTTTTCCACACCATATTTTTATGGATAATGTCTGTATAAATTTAGCCTGATGAGATGTCGGACATGGAATTTTTACTTTTTTTTTCATCTATCAAAAAGTTTTAACGCATAAAATAGTAATTGACTTTGATTAACTCTCAAAACACTAAAACGACAAGGAAAATTATAATAAGTACTTAAGAAACAACAATGCAACCGATTTTTCTTAATTTCTTCTTCCCCTATCCCCAAAGTTCAGCGGGGCTAGACTAGGTCCATGAATCCAAATACCCGAAGAAAGCCCAAGACCATCAACGGACTATCAAGGAGATCCTGACATCTGAGCCCCAGGCACGCCAAGATGTGAGATGGTGAAGCCTGCTCAGAGGAGCACTTGGTGCAAGTGTCGAAAGCTTTCAAACCATCAGAGAAAATCATAGTTCTGAGGTGTCCACTGAGCAAACGGGTGATTGCAGTTGGTCCCTGCCTGTCACAATTAAGGGTCAAAGTACCGCCAGGTCAATGGCCTCGATACCACTGGTGCACTGGGGGAGTAGACCAAATGGTTCTTCCATTGAACATAGCTTGTGAGTAAATCTCTGTGCAGGTAAGGGGCTCAAGTGGAACCAATACCTCACTAGCAACCGCTTGGGCCAATGCAGCTGCCATTGCGTTCCCCTCAAGGTCGACATGGGAGGGGATCCACTGTATGTGGATCTCCTCCCATCCATCCCCAGAATTCTTAATTTAATTTACATAAGTACTTAAGAAATAACAATTTAAATTATTGCATTAAACATTTATAGTCCAACCATCGATTGTGATAGAAATGTTATAACATCCTGTTTAAAAACGGAAACAGAAGATTTGATTACTTGTTAGGGGTGCTAGTCAGACAAATGTGTCGCAAAACAATTTTGAATGAAAAAGTTCCGTAATTATTGAGGAATTTTTTCATTGATTTTTTTTTTTTAATTTTAATTTACATAAAAGTAACTTTCCCAGTTAGTTAATGATATTAGTAACCAGAATATAGATTTATATAACTTATCCTCTGATTTCACTTTTCATGTTTTAGAGCTACTGAAGACATCAAAATCTGTGGTTACGATATTCCAAAAGGAACCATAATCATGGCTAATAACTGGGGATTACACAACGACATCAAGTACTGGAACGATCCAGAGAAATTCCAGCCTGAACGCTTCCTGTTAGAAGATGGAACGAAAGTGAATCTAAAACCTGAAAGTTATGTTCCTTTTTCGTATGGTGAGTATTTTTTCTTAAATAGGCGTGATATAGAGAAACAATAAGTTGCATTTGTTTTTCTATGAAAGAATTAATTAAAAGCAAGTAGCATGTGGGCTGAAAAGTTCATAGGCTGACACATAGATGGCGCTACTAGCATTAAATCCATATGATTTTTAGTTAGGCCTAACCTTCAAAAGACACGTGTATAAATTTGACAGCTGTTGTACTACTAGTATGTGAGTTATAGCATTTTTAGTGAAGCAACTTTTGAAAAAATGGATAAAAAGCAATTTCGTGTGTTAATAAAGCATTGCTTTTGGAGAAAAAAAATACTATTGAAGCCAAGGCTTGGCTTGATAAACATTATTCGGACTTTGCACCAGGAAAATCAACCATAGAGCAGTGGTTTGCTAAATTTAAAAGAGAAAAATGAGCGAAATGAGCACCGAGGACGATGCACGCAGTGGACGCCCCAAAGAGGCTGTCACCGACGAAAACTTCCAAAAAGTCCACAAAATAATTTCTGATTACCGTAAAGTAAAGTAAAGTAAAGTTGATTGAGATAGCTGAGACCCTGAAGATTATTTTCAGCCCACCTGTTAATATACATTCATGTCCATAAATTAAGGATAATGAAGTTCAGGCAAAGAAGGAGACAGAAGCAAAACAAATTTGACTTATTTGTAAAGTCTATTTATTAAACAAAAGGTAAAGAGCAAAAAAGATGCTATATGTTTGACATAATTAATAAAAATTGAGATTTTTACTCCCTGGAGCAAATTTCAAAAAAGAACCTATTTACAAAAAACAGTATAACATGGATAGTATGATGGTAAATATGGAGTATATCTCCCGGACGATGCAATACAGGCCTTACAACGCCTAGGCATGCTGAGTATCAAATTATCAATCTGATCCTGGGGAATATTACACTACTCATCAAGCAATGCCCTCCGAAGTTCCGGTTGACAAGAGGGTTGACGGGCTACAATTCGTCGGCCAAGCATATCCCACACATGCTCTATTGGATTCAAGTTCGGTGAGTATGCTGGCCAATCCATACGGGTGATATCCTCCAATTGAAGGCATTCGTCTATAATGTTTGCACGGTGAGGACGGGCGTTGTCATCCATAAACAGAAATTCAGGACCCATGGCACCCCGAAACAAACATACATGTTGTTCCAGAATGACATCCCGATAGATGTGGCCTGTCATCGTTACACTCTGAACATGCAGGTCAGTTCTGGAACCAAGAATAATTCCTCCCCAAACGAGCCATCCTGCACCACCGTAACGGTGTCGTTCAATGGTGTTCTCTTGGTGGTAACGGGTACCTGGCGCTCTCCATGTGAAAGTCCGGCGAGAATCAGACTGCAAACTAAACCTGGACTCGTCGGAAAACATCACACCAGACCACTGTTGCGGTGTCCGCAATGCATGCTCTCTACTTCAGGTTAATCGCAGGCGACAGTGAGTTGCGGTAAGTGGAACACATCTGACAGGCCTACGAGCATATAGACCAATGTGCCCTAAGCGTCTGTACACCGTCTGCCTTGAAACTGTCGTACCGGTAGCTGACGAGACAGGTCTGATGCTGTGCTCCGTCTGTTTCTTTTGGCAGTAACTGCTAAATACCGGTCCTGATTCGGCGTTGTAACTCGGGGGCGACCTGTGCTGTAACATCTACTCACATTACCATCATCTTGGAATCGTTGCCAAAGTCTGGAGATGACACTCTGGGCGATTCCAAGTTCCTCGGATACTTCCAGCTGGGTACGTCCACATTCCAGTCGTCCGATAATTCTACCACGTAAAAAATCATCCAAATGCTTCCTTTGTGCCATAACTATGCGGTTATTGCACTGAAAGGCTTTTAATGCGCTTGTGAACAATTTTACTTCTTTGCCACCATTCCTTATATACCCCTCTCTTACACTCTCATCATTGTAACGTACTATCCGCGCCATCTGGTGGTTTCCTTTAATTTGCATATTCTTCTTCAAGATGTGTGTGATAATTTTACAGGTGAAATTTTTATTTTAGAGTTCAATTTCTGTGTGATTCTGAATTATCCTTAATTTATGGACATGAGTGTAAATAAAAATAATAAATTTTAAAGTCAATTCCTCTTACGTCTGGAGCCATCTATTGGTAGATACAGGCAACTTAAATCTAAGAAAAAATAAAATAAATATTAATTCATTAAATTTAATGAATCAATTAATATTTGAAAAAATTGTATTAGCCACAAGTGTGCATCTACTTAATCATCAGTTTAAAAAAATAACTTTATATATTTGAACTTAAGTGAATGAATAAAAATATTTTATTAAAAATTGAAAATTTGAACAAGATATATATAAGGAGAATATGAACTAATAATAGGAATTGAAATAAGCAAAGAATTTTTTTGTATATTCCTTTAATTAGCAAATAAAAATGAGATATAGTGCATTTGACTTCAAAATGAATTTCTTTAAATTTTCACATTTCACATCAAAAGCAAAATTAGGGAAGTTTTTACAATGACAGACTTTTGTGGTGCTTGATGAGATCATTTTTTTTAAAACTACTCTTTCCATTTCATGGACGTTAAATTTCTTTTATCAGAACAATATTATATTAACAAATAAAAATAACTGAGTGGATATAAAAAAATAATAAGAAGAAGAAGAAAAAAACATTCTGACAAACATAATTTATTTTAAAGTTCTAAATAAAATAAATAATTAAATATTAATTGCGTAATCCAGTGCGTTTTTGGAATCATGTCATTTAGTTCCCATGAAAGTTTTTCATATACGTTTCACTAACAAATGTTACCGACTATCCCCCTATTGCAAGAAACTCAAGTATGAGTAGTACTTATATACTTCTGACTTTCACCTCTATGCTTCGTCCTCTCCTCACCTATTCTTATCCGAAATGGGCCTATGCCGCGTAACAAAATATGACCATTAGACAAATAACGAATGCCAACTGGTTCATGAGAAACGATGATATTCAAATATCCATCTCCCTGCTACCTTTCAAAGTACTGGAAAAAGCTTTCAATAATATACTACTGTGTCCAATTTTTTTTTCGAAAACTCTTTATTTATTCTTCAAAATTTATTTCATCGGCTTCAAAGTAATACCCTCCGGACACAATGCACTTATGCCAACTTTTTTCCAATTCTCAATGCATACTAAAAAGTCATCGGCAGGGATGGCCTTTAAAGTGCCCGTTGAATCTCTTCAATCGACTCAAAACGGTGTCCCCAGAGTGGTCTTTTGAGTTTAGAGAATAGCAAGAAGTCGCACGATGTGTATACGGTGGTTGTGGAACGATATGAGTTTCATTTTTGGCTAAAAAGTCACGAAGAATCAATACATGGGAAGCTGGCGCATTCAGTGCTTTCGGTACCAGTCGAAATTTGACGTGATTGAGGCCCAAAATGGAATTGACAGACCCTTTTGAAATTCTAACATCCTCAGTAAGGTCTCTAATTGTAAATAGACAGTTTGCAAACACCAAATCTTTAATTTTTTGGACGTGAGCTACGTCGGTTGAGGTTGAGGGTCGACCAGAGGGCTCTACGTCTTCAATGCGTTCTCTACCTTCTTTGAACTGTTTATACCACTTGTAAACATTTTAGCGTCTCACAAAACCAATCGTAACTCAAGCACTCGCGAATATTATGGCGTCAAATTTCACACAGATGTCAAGGACAGTGCCAACAACTTAAAAAAAAATTGAAATTCCATATGGCCGGGAAATTTAAATTGAAAATTGGTTTTACTCTTTGGACACAGTAGTTGATTCAATTTTTGAATTTTTTTTGCTTTTTTAATTCTCACTGATTCCTTTTAACTTCTGGGCATTGCCAATGTTTTCATTCTTTTATGTTTGGCATCATCGTAGATGAGGCCCCATCAGGAAGCTCCAATAACCTTCAACATCATGTTGCCGAAATGAATATATGGTGGATATTTTCTACTTAAATAAGAATTTAGACGTAATTAATTTAAAATTCTATCAAATATATTATATTCAAAACAGCAGTGAAGCCTAGACTTAAATGATAAAGTCTATATATAGTTATAGATCAGAAAAAACAAGAATAGTTTTTTTTTTTGAAAATTGTATGGTTTAATAATCATTAAAATAACGAAATACATTTATGTATTGCATTAATATCCATTGATATTAATATATAGCTATATTTTATTTTAGAATATATATTGTATAGCATTAATATCCATAGATATATTTTATTTTATAATATATTTTGTATAGCATTAATATCCATAGATATATATTTATTCTTTGATAAATTTGTTGATCTCTTAGAAAAAAAGTTTATTTTAATGTTTTTAAACTGATAACACGGCTTTTAGGTTTGCAAAAATGTTATGCGTTCTTCAAATAAACAAGTTTTCAAACTTCATCTTTGCGACGTTATCAATTTTTGAAAGTAGATTAGATAACTCGATATTTTTTACTTTGTTTATGCGTGTGTCTGAAATGGATAACGCTGGTTAAAAAAAATCATTTCACAATATCATTAATGCAGTCTGGTTAGTTATTTAAATAATATATATTTACTTTTAATAGTTATTTATTATAAAATGTTTAAGTAAAATTATAAATGTAAATTATAATAATGCAATCATGTTATAATTTACTTGAACATCATAATAATAGAAAAAGTGTCAGGAAATTTTTTTATTGGATATTAAAATATTGGTTCTTCTTCATTGGTGCAGCAACTCCATGGTGGGCCAAAGCCGACTGCCTACTAGCAGATTTTGAGAAAGGAGGTGTTTTCTATTTACCTAGTAGTGGGGACTATTTACCTAGTGGAGTAGAGTTGTCAGTCCTATGCCCAACGCTCTACAATCATATTAGAGCGGGACCTGCTGCTTAAAGGGTATTCTAGACCACTACAAACATCCTTGGCACCTCCGGTACTCGAAGCCGAAACCTGTGGCACCGAAATCTAGCACTGCAGCGCTAGCCACTCGTCCATCAGGCCCCAAAAAATATTACTCGGTTGAAGAAAAGAATAAGAAATTGTGACAGGTTATAGGAACAGTTGCGTATAAATAATTACAGCAATATCAAGAAACATGTATTGCCTAAATTGTATTACAGTGCATTGCATTGCATTGTCTAATTTAACGAAATACTGAAACTTCTCCAGTTAACATGCTATAACTATTGTGAGATGTCAGCATATTCCCTTACATGCTGACATGTTGCCACATTAAATGACATTTGTAGACCAGTGGCAATGTACGCAGGTAGCGTGCAGGAGGGCTGAGGTTCGAATCCGTTGGCTGCTTTGTTGCAATCATTGCTATCAGAAATGAGGAGACTATAGGGCAATTGTGGTGTGTATCAACAAGTGTAAATGTCTCCCAAAACAAGTATAAATGTCAAAATAACTGATGGGAATTTTTAGGGTTTTCAGAGGGAAAGAAAAAAAAATCATCAGTTTTTTTTAATTTATTTAATACTAAATATGAGGCAGAGCTGCTTCACTATAGAAAATAAAAACACTTCTAATTATTTTAATTTTTATTAGGGAAAAAAAAGCCGCAGCTGAATTTAAAGGTTAAGAAATTAAATAACTCGTCTTAAATGTTGTTGTTTTAGCTGGCAAACACTTAGACAGTTGTCTTGGATGCCTTAAGGTAAGCGTTGCACAGACGTTATTCAATTAGCACTACCCAGGAGGTGCGTGTAGCTTGAAGATAAGCTACGGACGCGGAGTAACAATACCCCCCTAACGCTCTACGATCATGTTAATCGGGAGTGAATTCCGAACTACTACAAACATTCATGGCACCGCCGGGACTCGAACCCGAAACCTATGGTACCGAGCGCCAGAGCGTTAGCCACTTGGCCATTCAGGCTCGTCTTAAATATTATAAATTGTAGAAATAAAGTTATTTTTGTATCGAAGATTTCATATTTTTAACACCTTTCATATCTTAAATTTTTTTTTTTTTTTAATAGAAAAAAGTGTTTGTTAGTATAATAGTTTGAAAATTATTACAATGAAAATAGTAATAAAAAACATTATTTTATAAAAATATCTTATTTATTATATCATATTTTTTTAACATCTTAATTAAAAATACCACCAGATGGCGCCAGGCATTTTATGTTTGACACTTTTTTTTTATGCGAGGATTAAATCAACAAACTGAAAATTAAATTACAAGGTGGAATGGTTGTTAAGCAAATAAAATTAAGCTGTGCAAGTTAATTCTTATTAGTTAATTAAAATAAGAATTTCTTAATTTTTCGCTATGCACAAGAAAAAAAAAATATATATATATATATTTTCTAATGCAGCTGGCAAATAGACCGTGATCTTTTTTATGCCATAAGGGTGTAAGAGAGCGCGTGTAACCTGTAGATAAGCCACGGACGCGGAGTAACAATGCCCCCGCAACGCTCTACGATCCTATTAGGACCTGGACCTACGGTTTAAAGAGAATTCCGAACCACTACAAACACCCATGTCACCGCCGGGATTTGGAACCCGTGGTACCGAGCGCCACAGCGCTAGTCACTCGGCCGTCAGGCCCCAGAAAAAGAAATAATAATATTTAAATTTTGGTTATTAATGATTATAAATGAATCATTTTAACTGTTACAAGCTATTGTAATATTACGTTATATCATCCAGAATTCTTTTCCATTTTCTTAAATCACATGACAGTTCAATATTCGACACATCATTTTTCCCCTAGATTTTCTCTTTTTCTAATAAATATTCAAATATATGTATTCCTTTCATTCTGGTACTTCATAGTTTTCAATTTGTAATGAATTTATTAATATCTGCTGAAACAAAAAATTTCTTATAAATATATTCTTTTTTTTTTTTTTTTTTATCAATGCCTTAAAATATGTTCTTATCCATTCAGGTAAGCGTAATTGCCCCGGAGAAGTCATAGGAATGATGGAACTTTTATATTATTTCATGGCAATCATGCAAAGGTTTCAAATCCTTCCACCCAAAGGCAAGGCTCCAAGGTTGGAGGGAACTCTGGGACTGACTTACCACGCTGTTCCACAAGAACTTCGTTTCGTAAAGAGAGAATAATGTGCCAAATATATAATCCAGGTTGTTCAAAAGTCATACAGAACGTATTGCAGTGAAAATGCAGCATCTTGAAAACACAGTGGATTTTATTGTATTATTAAAAATAAGACTACGCGTTGCCAAGTTACAAAAGATGAAACAGAAGGAAAAGCAGCTAAGAAAAAATATTTGTGTAGAATGAACGGTTTGAGTTTTTTTTTATAACTCGATTTAAATTATATAAATAAAAATTTCATATCATTTTTATTTTTAGGCCTTTTATTTGTCATTATTTATTTTTAATGGAAAACTAATATCGCAAATTGTGTACCTTATTTTTTATTTTTATTTTTTATTACGATAATTTCAAATAAACGCTAATCAGTTTTTAATGCTGGCGCCACCTGGTGACATAAACATTTAATAACAATAAAAAATAAAGTTTATAATTAAGTATAAATATTAAATGAAACATTATTTATAATTAAGTAATTTTTTTCCATAATTTATATTTTTAAAATAAAAAATATTATTATTTTTGACTACAAATTTCTGGTTACGAAATATTAAATTAAAAGAAAAATTGGCTTCTAATTTTGTAATTGTTTAAGCCAGAACATATGCTTATACACATATCCATTCATATATATATATATATAATGTATGAGAGACAGACAGAGATAAATGCAAAATTGTGTGTATATGTTTATTGCTTGTCTATTCATTTAAATAGTGAATTTTTATTGATTATCAAAGATACATTAAAATAACACAAAATAATATTGGGTTACAAATATACGAAATATAGTTTTATGTAGAAATTAATTTTTTCTATATAGATATGTTATTTAGGATTTAATTTTATTATCGATTTAATTAAAATATTGATGTAAAATATCTAAATATATTTTACAAAAATTTAATTTATATTTCTGAAAAAGGGATCATTGAATCAAATAATAATTTATTACTGTCTCGATTGTTTAATTATTGCTATGAATGCTAAATTTCATTTATTTTCTAATAAAAATCTTCTACAGAATCTAAATGATTCTAACTATTTACTAAAAAAAATAATATCTCGCATAGAATCAAAGTAGCATTCGTTTTATTTATATCACACATGTAATAAATTCTAAAACTGATAAAAAAGAAAACTCTTAAAAAATATTTTCAAAATCAGGTTCATTGCGATAGGATTTATTTCACATACGCAATCAAAATATTAATAATGATATTTTATTAATTTTGTTATTGACTCTCCACTTTTCTGAAAGAAGTGACTGCAATGGTCTCCTGCAATGGATTCCTATCTGAGCTGTACTTCATGCTAGTTTCCTGCTCTGAACCCTGAATCTGGCAATTAATTTATTTTACAGCTCATTTTTTTAAAATTGAAAATGACAAACTAAAAATAAATCATTTCGGAATTAATTCCCTTCCGAGATAATTTTTCTTTTCTGATGCGTTCCGGAAGTTTTACTTCCTTTTCACAAATATTTTTGAATTAAATTAATTACTATTTCATCATAAAATTGACTTTACTATTATCGATTATTTAAGATGACATTGCATTAAAAGCAGGATATCAAAACTTCCGTTTGCTTTACTTCCGGACAATTTTATCTTCTTTTAAAGATGTATTCTACCATTTTTCTTTCTTTCTTTTTTTTTTGTTGTTGTTGTTGGTTCGGTAATCTCTTACCGCAGAGTGATGATACATAAATTGCATCATTTTTTCATTTTGCCACCAAAGAACAAATAAATAAAAAATAAAGTATGAAAGATTCAGTTCATGTCACAATGAAAGTTACGTAGTACATGACGAATTGAACTTCAGTAAAAAAGTTGAAGTAAAGTTTGCATGTTTTAATGAATTTATTGACAGTACACGCCTCATACTTGGCCCTGACTCAGGTTCGTATCCACTGGCGGGATCGTTGCTGTCACTGCTTTCAGAAACGGTCAGATTCGAAAGTGAATGTGTGAATTTCTCTTTTAAATGAGACAAAAAATTCAGCGTTTTTGGTACCAATCGAGATTTGATGCGTTTGAGGGCCAAAATGAAATTGACCTATCCTTTTGAAATTCCAACTTCATCAGCAAGGTCTCTAGTTGTAAGTTGACGTTTTGTAAGTACAAAATCTTTACTTTTTTCGACATGAGCTTCATCGATTGAGGTGGATGGTCGATCAGAGCGCTCATCGTCTATCAACGCGTTCTCTGTCTTCTTTGCACTGTTTATACCACTTCTAAACATTTCTTTCCGATATAGGAATGCTCATCGAATGCCTTCTGCAACATCTATACATTTCCGCGAACAAAATTGAATGCAAGTTCTTTGCTCAATTAATTCAGACATTTCAAAAATCGCCGGAATCAGTTTTAGCGTCTCACAAAGCCAAACGTAATTCAAACACAATTGAATATTTTGACGTCAGATTTCCCATAGATGTCAAGTACAGTATCAGCAACCTAAAAAAGAAAGAATATTGAAATTCTGTAATCCCCAGGAATTTTAAATTGAAAATTGGTGTTACTTGTTGGACACAGTAGTATTTTGTTTTATCTGTTTATTACGATAGGAATTGAATATAAATTTAGCCATTTGGATTTTGCATTTATATCAGAATTACAATCCTCTTATTTATCACCAGAGCTTTGAATTCCTATCCTAACCTATCATTGCTGCTTTTATCACTAAAGTTATCTTCACTGTAATTCATTTTGAAAGAAATAGCGAAAAGTATACGGAAATGGACCTAAGAAACTAATAGCAAGCATCTCCTCCCTAATTCGTTGGGCATTGAAGGAGATCCAGTCAAATGCTTGTACAACTCTGCACAAAAAAGTAAGACCAATTATTTTTTTTTTCAAAAACTCTTTATTTATTCATCCAAATTTAATTCATCCCCTTCCAAATAATCCCCTCCGCACACAATGCACTTATGCCAACTGTTTTTCCAATCCTCAATGCATGCTAAAATTTCATCGGCAGGGATGGCCTTCAAAGCGCGCGGCGATTCCCGTTGAATCTCTTCAATCGACTCGAAATGGTGTCCCCGGAGTGGTCTTTTGAGTTTAGGGAATAGCCAGAAGTCGCACGGTGTGAATACGGTGGTTATAGAAAGATATGGGGTTTATTTTTGGTGAAAAAGTCACGAAGAATCAATGCAGTGTGAGCTGGTGCATTCAGTGTTTTCGGTACCAATCGAGATTTGGCGCGTACCGTCCCGAACCCATTGATTCCATATTCTGCTAACAGTCACTGGATCTCGACGGACGCAAGCAGCAATACTGCGATACGATAAACCGCCATCCCGGTACGCTACAATTTGGCCTTTATCAAAGCCAGAAACGTGCTGGTACGCATTTCTGCTTCTTACACGGGGCATCACAACAACTTTTCACCTGGCAACAACGTTCAAATTGTGTATGAGAAACTGGCTGAGCAATTTCCTCATTTAAACACATTGTAGATGTCGCTTCTGGCATTTTCTTTGTCTGAATGCACTGAAAAGCTAATCATTTGTATATCACAGCACCTTCTTCCTGTCGTTTAAATTTCATGTCTAGTAGCATGTCGCCTTCTTGGTGTAGAATTTTAAAGGCCAGTAGTGTATATATATATGATTTATATAATTTGAATATGCATTTATTTTCATTTAAATATGAAACACTTTTTTAAAAAAATAACAATAAGCTTTTTAATGCAGCATGATTTAGATTTTCATTGTATATTGCAAAACGCAACTTTTAAATATCGCCTGCATGCTCGAATCGATAAATATTCTTTTTATGGCTTTTTCAAAATAAATCAGACACAAAATTTAACACTTCAAATGCAAAATACATATTGCATTAATGCAATAAATTATCTACTTTTTAGCAAAGCAAGCTAGCTTTCATTTTGAAAAATAAATAACAAATCAGTTTAGTATTTTTGTAAAAAAGAATAATCAAAACATTAAAAAGTTAAATAAATCAACAAGTAAAATAGTAGTATATATGTAAATTATGAATAGTAATAGTTCGTATTTAAAAATAAAAAATATTTTTATGAAATTAGAATAACATTTACAGAAGATAATAAAATATTCCTATTAATAAATTTCATTACAGTTCCAATGTGTTTTACAAAATCTTTACATTCAATTTTTAAACCTATTTATAAATGATTAGAGAAATTTATTTGTTTACTGGTAAGCTAATTTTTAAAATTATGTAACAATTCAGTTTCAGATTTTTTGTAATAAAAGAATAATCGAAACATTAAAAAGTAAAATAAATAAACAAGCAAAATAATAATAATAATATATATATATATATATACATGTAAATTATGAATTGTAGGGATTTGTATTTAAAAAAATAAAAGATATATTTATTAAATAATGTAGAATAATAACTACAAAAGATAATAAAATATTCCGATTAATAAAATGTATGTAAAGCTTTCAAAATTTTAAAATTCAATTTTGAAACAGTTCATAATTTATTAGAGAATATTTGTTTTCTGGTAAACTAATAATAAATCGCCCTTTATATTTGTATAATTCTATCAATATTAAATTATATATAAATTATACAGTTTACTGCCTGCAGTTATGTAAATTATCTAAAATGGATGCCATTCATTGAAATGAAATAATTTTATTAATGGTGTCCATCAAAATTTTAGCTGTCAAGAAAAAGATATTGTTTTAATATTTTATTATTATTCATATGATCAACTTATCATTTCCATTCGATGAAAAAAAATTTTTGATTGTATTATGATTGAGATTTAATATTCTCCAAAAAAAAAAAAAAATATTAAAGATTTCTTATCGATTAAATTTAAATAATATCATCTTCAAGAAATGATTTTCTTGAAGAAAAATAAATAATTTACGAAAATAGGAAAATTAAAGAGTATTTTAAAACCTCGATTTTTAATGGAAAGCCCTGCAGTAATTGGCGATGTCGAGTTTTTATTTTGAACTTTTAGTTTTTCAATGATAAATATGTTTTCCAGAAAATATCGAAACATTTTTTCATTTACATTAACAATGTATTTTTCCCCAGGTAATCTCTATCTCACATGTATGGTAGAAACCCTTGTTGAATTGTAGAAGAATAAAATTTTGTGAGGGCTGGTTTAATTTATGAAACAAGAATAATTCATTTTTCTTAAGTTTTTTATGTAGTTCTAGTATCTATAGAGCATTGCCTTCACTTTTTTCATTGATCTACATGGCATTATTTTCCAGTCTACGGATTTAACGTATCCAACATCCGCATGGATATAATGGAAATTTTAGTTTTGATTGTAGAGTTCGATTCGAGCTTTTCCAGTTAAGAAATCGAACTCGCTTTTTACCAAGCCTGTTCAGGTGTATAACATTAATGCAACATAAATGAAACATATTTGTTTTCAATACAAGTTTATTTCAAATGCTAGTAATTTTCTACATTCATCCGAATTATTTTACATCAATATAAAATCAGTGAACACAATTTTTAGTAATTATATGAAATGTGCAACTGTTGCACATTTACAGGAGGAAGGGGTGCTTCCCTCCTTGGCACACTGCAGACGGAAGGTGCCCTCATCCGAAAAAGCAGCCAATCCATGTGCATCTGGGAGCATTGCCTATGCAGCAGACTCTTTTGAATCCCTGGATACAGCAATCGGCTAAAAATATGAACAACACAAGTACGTATTAGTTTTTGTAAGATTGTCTGAACAGAGAACATATACATAATTGCTTGGTTTATTTCAGTTATTGTGTAGAATGCTTTCTTTTTCAATTCCTTCTATTAGCTCACACTCTCCCTATATATATCTTGTTCAAATTTTCAATCGTTCATTAAATACTTTTTATTCATCCACTCAAGTTCAAATACATTTTTTTTTTGAACTTGCAGTATACTGTATGTTAATACAGTTTTTTCAAATATTAATTCACTAATTAATTTTAGGTCTACCAATATCTACCAATAGATGGGGCCAGATAAACTTAAAAGAAAGAATGAAAATTATTTATGAAGGACTTTCTGCAATAGAGTGAAAAAAAAAGTAGGAATTGACTTAAAAAAGTTTTTTTTTTATATTACTTGTTGAGAGTTTATTTGCATATGCACTGTAGAATGCTAAAGACTAAAACTGTCCAAAGTTGGTATACAGCTTAATAATCTTTTAGACAAATTTGGCAATGATGGTAGACAATCTTTCTTAAAATAATTAGAAGCAATTATCAGTGCATTTAAGACATTATAAAGGATTGGTCAGTTAGTTTCAAATTCAAAAGGTAGACAATTTGATATAAATTCAATTCTTCATTTGCATGTTTGTATTATGCAATAAAACAATAATTTATTACAGTAAAAATAGGTTTTATATACATAAATATTGTAAATATTCTTGACGATAGTTGAAAACTTCCCTATTTAATTGAATAATTGTGGTGAACTTTCATTATAAATTAAAGTGATTTAGAATTACAATAATGTTATTTGTTTCGATTGTAGGCTACTATTTAAAAAACTGAAATAAGTTGTAAAATGTAAAATGTAAAATTAAAAATAAAAGCTTATAAGTACCATCAATTTGAGTCGATTGATTAAGTTGCTAATTAACATAAGAACATTATTTTTTAACAAAATCAAACTTTTTTTTTACGTTGAGGAATTTTTAAAAGAGGAAATTTGTAAGAAAGGGGATACTCATATATGAAAACATTTATCGATGGAGAAAAATGTTTGGGACACACTATTCTAGAAGATAGAATAATAATTACTTAGTAAAATATCTAAAGAATACGATGAATGAAGTTGAATTTTTAATTCTAAAGCAATAATCACATTAAGAGCCCTATTTGTGGTATGCAATCTTAACTATCCATCAAGAATAACACCTTTTATTCAATGGTGATTGCTTCTAATGGAATAAATCTTGTAGGCTTTACTTTTGTTTTGTGAATATAGAGATTTAATCGTTTGTCATGCGAAAAGAACTTATTAGACGACGATGCTAACTGATTTCCACCATAACACAAAGTTGATTTCTTGGTGATTAAGACTTTACATTCCCTATAATTAAATATTTCTGTGATAAAAGTAATGTAAAGGCATAAGACTGTAGTACTGGATCAAATATGAATTACACATCAAAGCAGAAAAGAAAACTGATTGTTTTTCTTATTTTCCAGTGATTCGTCACTGAAATGGAATTAGAGGTGAAAATATTGCTGCTGTATTGTCTCCGAATACTACGAACAATTTTCTGTAGGACTCAGGAGCATTTATTCGTGAGACAAAAATAGCGTTTCCCATCAAGCTATACTATTCATGACCAAAATAAAACCATGCTATCCGGACTTTAAAGAAAAGAAGACACATGTTTATTACTTTGCTGAATCATCATACGCATACGTTGATCAAGTGATCTTAAAAGTTATTTCTCGAGAAACATAACCGTACCTCCAATTGCAGCCTGTTTCGGGCAGCAGTCCCACTTGCCGTCCTCCTTCTTGCAGCAGTCCGCAGTAGCAGGACAGAGGTGGAGCATGTCCTCGCACATCTCGATGCCGGTCTCGTTGAGTTTCTGGCTCAGCACCCTATACTCGGGTAAGGGCACACCTGGTTCGGAAGACATCATCGGACCTAAAGAGAGAAAAAGAAGAAAATGCTCAGTAATTTAATGTTGCCTTTCAATAAAAAGCACAGACTTTATATATATACATATATATATATATATATATATATATATACGCTGAAGTGACAAAAGTCATGGGATACCTCTTAATATCGTGTCGGCCCTCCTTTCGCGCTGCGAAGTGCAGCAACTCGACGTGGCATGGACTCAACAAGTCGTTGGAAGTCTTCTGCAGGAATATTGAGCCATGCTGTCTCGATAGACGTCCATAATTGTGAAAGCGTTGCTGGTGCAGGATTTTGGGCACGAACAGACCTCTCGATGATGTCCCATAAATGCTCGATGGGATTCATGTCGGGCGATCTAGGTGGCCAGATCATTCGTTGGAATTGTCCAGAATGTTCTTCAAACCAATCGCGAACAGTTGTGGCCCGGTGACATGGCGCATTGTCATCCATAAAAATCCCATCGTTGTTTGGGTACATGAAGTCCATGAATGGCTGCAAGTGATCTCCAAGTAGCTGAACATAAGCATTTCCAGTCAATGTTCGGTCCAGTCTCACCAGAGGACCGAGTCCATGCCATGAAAAAACAGCCCACACCATTACGGAGCCACCGCCAGCTTGAACAGTGCCTTGCTGACAGTTTGGGTCCATGGCTTCGTGGGGTCTGCGCCACACTAGAACCCTACCATCAGCTCTTACCAACTGAAATCGTGACTCATCGGACCAGGCCACGGTTTTCCATTCATCTAGGGACCAACCGATATGCTCACGTGCCCATGAGAGTCGCTGCAAGCGATGTCGTTCTGTCAGTAAAGGCACTCGAGTCGGTCTTCTGCTGGAATAGCCCAAGAAAGCCAAATTTCTCCGCACAGTTCTAACAGACAAGTCCCTTGTACGTCCCACATTGATTTCTGCGGTTATTTGACGCAGTGTTGCTTGTCTGTTAGAATTTACGATTCTTTGCAGACGTCGCCGGTCTCGGTCGTTAAGTGCAGGCGGTCGACCACTGCGCTGTCCATGGTGGGATGTTATGCCTGAAATTTCATACTCTCGGCACACTCTTGACACAGTGGATCTGGGAATGTTGAATTCCCTAACGATTTCCGAAATGGCATGACCCATGCGTCTAGCTCCAACTAACATTCCGCGTTCAAAGTCTGTTAATTCCCGTCGTGCGGTCATCATCACGTCAAAACCTCTTCACATGAATAACTTGAACAGAAATGAAAGCTCTGCGAAAGCACTGCGCATTTATACCTGTTCTACGCGATGCTACTGCCATCTGAAAATTTGCATATTGCTATCCCATGACTTTTGTCACTTCAGTGTATATATATATATTTATATATATATATATTTATATATATTTATATATATATATATATATATATATATATACACTCAAGAGCCAAAACATTATGACCACCCCTACATTTTGCAATGAACTCGATTGGATGATGTGGAAGGCACGTGATCAGGTGGAAGTGGTATTTAACTGGTATTAAGTGGTTGTATTAATCCATGCTAAGGCGGGTTGAAGCTGTTCTGCGCGCCAAAGGTGGGCCAACTCGTTATTGACAGGTGATCATAATGTTTTGGCTCTTGAGTGTATGTATATAATGTCACGCTCTCCGAGTGTTTAGGAAGATTTCGGAGCACTGGCATTGTGAATTTTTCACTATAGTCCTACACGAAGAGACTATACGTCGATCGTGAATTTTTATTCTTATCAAGATGCCTGGTGGGCTTTCTGTGTCTTGTTCCCAATACGTAAGTACATGAAGTATGATTATTTTTGAAAGTCCCTGTTTTATCCATCTGGTGGTAGGCGTGGAGTACAAAGTCAGAAAAGGAAGCCCTTAGCGATGGAAAAAAAATATTTTATAGCATGATGAATTCGTCCCGAAAGCTGGCTGTTACAAGTTTGATCAACAAAACTAAACACTAAATTTTTTAGTGACAGCTTATTAACCCCAAATTGTTAACAAGTACAATCCGAATGAAAAATTTTTGCTTATTGTTTTTAATCATTTGCGTTTAAAATGTTAATAAATAAATTTATTAATTAATTTTTAAATTTGCCTTACAAAACATTTACATTCAACATTTACAAACACAAACATTTGCAACAAAACATCTACATTTGCATTACAAAATTATGTATTTATTTTAATTCAAAATAAATTTAAGAGTTTCATATTATATTAAATTTTTTTCCTAACATTTAAAAGCTATGTTTGAGAAATTAAAAGTTCGAATTTGTATCATTTCATTAACTACAAAACATACAGTAGCTTTCATTTATACCTTTCATCATTCCATTTTTAAATTGAAAAAAGTTATGTCAATAAAGATGAAATAAAGCCAAAGTTGTCTAATGAATTAAAACTACGGATTATGAATATTTTACTCACTTGGCAGGGCTGATGAAAGTCCTACGAGCAAAACAACAAAAAACATCCTGAAAGATAAAGAAACAAAATTAACATGTGTATAAACATAGGGAGCCATCTGTGAAAATATGTTGTAAATAAACAAGTAACTCTTAATTTTTAACTTATATTATTTAACTTATATTTTTAGTTGTCTATAATTTTAATAATTACTTATAGCTTAATTTGTTTACTTCATATGAATTATTATGTAAATTTGATTTATTTTGTAAATAAATGTATAAAGCAAAAATTATGCATAAATATCACCATGTTGTCATTATTGGCATCAGGGTCAGTGATGTTGAATGTTGATCTCTCTCGGTGTTGCTTAAGATTGCTCAAGGAGTTTTTGTCGGAGTATTTAGACAATAATAATAACTGACAAGTTCGTCAAGCCAGCAGCATTTAATGAGCTTCAAGAACAGTTATAAAAGGCTGCTAGAACCATTAATTGATTCAGCTCGGTCTCTGCTATCGTTTCGTGATCTTGGTGTTATATCGTTGAACAATCTATTAACAATTTATTTAACATCTTTTTCTATTTGATTTAATTTTATATTACTTAAGTATTTTTAATATAATCCTGAATTTTTTCAAATAAACCTTTAACTTTCCTGAAAGTCCACACACAAAAATAATATGAGCCCGGAATTCGACAATGATATAATCATGATGTTCAACTCGTGTACCAATAGGAAAAAGTGCAGCTATCGCGTAGAAGGACACAGATTTGATTTCGCCGCCGCGTGCGTTTATTGGTACTGCATTTATAAATGACGAAATTGATTGTGGATTGAGATGGTGATTGTGATTGTGAGAGAATATTTTTATCCATCAGTCATTTTTAATCTTTGTGACATATTTATTTAACTCGTTCCGATAATTTTGACTTTATTCGTTTACTTAAAACATGGAATTTTCACGATGATGTGCTTTTGGGTGTTCAAAAAATATTAAAACTTTAAAACTAAAAACACCAAAATTCTATAGTTAGCATATCACGAAGTAATAATTTTTTTTATTTACTTTTATTTCATGCGAAACATTTATAAAAGAAGAAAATAATAATCAAAATTTAAATCGTTAAACATAGCTTCAATAAAACATGCGCTCCTAAACGTTTGGTGCCATGGACCGCTTTGCTGATAGAGTGAATTAAAACCCTCTTTGCGGAATATTATATTTAGATGTGCAAAATAAAATCACAAAGTAAATGCATTAAAAAAAGAAATAAAATTAAAAAAATAGCGGACACTTGTTAGCAATTCGGTCACTGCGATCAATTGTTTTCAGAACAATACTGCTTTACAAATGTGACAGAATGACTTTTTTGATCTTACTGATTGATATTAGAATGAATGCCAATTGGTGTCAGAATGGTTACTATTTTATCCAATGCATTCAAAAGGATTCCTACTTTAGAAATTGTGCCAGAATGGCAATTACCTTACCAACAGTTAACCTAACCTTTTAGGCAATGGTTTTTGCTCCTGAGGAGAAACTGGACAACCCTCCATTATTCAACTACTTACAGGATCAGGGTATGTTAAAATTTCCTTTCAGCATTTTTTGAATTCGGTGGCACGGAAACGTATTATACAACTTATGGACCAGATGGAAAATCGTCAGTTTAAAAAGCGTATAGAAGAGAATGAACTGCTAATCATCCTAAGCAATTATGATGCCTGAAGTATTAATTGTGTTTTCTGCATCGTTATTTCCCTTCAAGCGAAAATACTTTGTTTTACATTATATTTTATATACCATGCCATTACATATTTATATACCATGCTATTTTATATACCGCTGACATTCTATTTTACATAACATGGCATACTATATTTTTTATACATTATTTATAACCATCGCTTATTCTTTCTGTATTGTATACTCGTCGTTCCCCTTAGGCTTATGCTAGGTTACGTAATACACACACACACATATATATATATAGATGCTTTGGATGAAATTATAATTTTTTAAATTTTATATTTTTTCCTGTCATTTATAACTGGTAGTTGGTTTTAAAAGCATGGGTACTTGCGGGATAAAACATAAAGTAAAGTCCTTTTATAACGCAGATGAATAGTTTTATAGTTTATTTCATTTTCACACTTTTCAAAAAATCTTTAAAATTCATGATCTTTCTTTAAAATTATATTGTCTATATTATATTATCTTGTAGATCACATTTTATTTTAGAATTCTTAATCAAATACAACACATGTTGACAAACTTTAAGCATAGAAAAGTTCAATGTTTTGATTCAGAACTTTTCATTCCATATATTTTATTCCAATTTAAATTCAAACTTAGAAAATAAAAAAATTATTGATAATCAAATCAGGTAGTACTTACATACATTTGATTTATTTCGCATAGAAATAATATAAATTTCATACAATATAATTTTCACAAAATTTAAAGTAGTGCATAAAACAATAATATTCAGAACGTGAGAATTTTACGGTTATGTAGTACAGGCATCGAGACACGGCGCCATCTAAAAATAGTTATTATATTGTTCGAAAAATGAAGCTACGAATTCCTGTAATTGCAGTATTGCAACCCTAAAGAAATTGGCGGAAAATTGGCGAAAATTCAGGGTTGCAAGATTGGCGCCTTCCTCAATGCTAGATTTTAATCGATTTTGCATTTAAATACAAAAAAAATCTGAATAAAAACTATCCTATTTCTCAAGTTGGAACAAAACACACTTTAAAAAAAAAAAAGTTAAAATCGGATGGTTAGTTTCGGAGTTCATCGCGAACAAACATCGTGACACGGGAATTATATATAATAGATGGCTGCACTTTTATAAGATCCAAATAAATTAACACATATTCAATTAAATTATTAAATTTATGCCTACGATTTCTGATCCATTCTTTAAATGAAGGTTAAATAATTAAGAATAACTTCTTAAATATAAAATCGATGAAAGCTAAAAACTTACCCAATGAATTTCATATTTGAGCTTTTGTTTCTGAACACCTAGTTGTCTCAAATTGATACAATTTGAATAATTAAGCCGTCATTACCATTTTATACCATTTTTTTCAGGGCACTCGAGAGCAGATTAAGTGGAATGCAAATATCAAGAATGATAAAATGCCATTGTTATTAAGATTTTTGGATGCGTATGTGAAAGTGATCCTAACGAGAATGGCACTGATTGGATGACCACAGAGGGAACGCCTTAATTTTTTTAAAGAAAAATTGCATTTTTGAGTGTTAAAAAAATATATATTAAGAAAATAATTTGCTGAGCGGGCATTACTTTACCGATTTTATCACTATATGATAAATAAGGAGTGCTTGAAAGTTTAATGCGTGGTGAATATACAGGAAAGATAATACAAAAATTTGCGAAAACAAGTTTCAAGTATTTTTTTTTTTTCCTATGTAGCTGGCAAAGAGACATGGACGTCTTTGAGCTGCACCGATGTTGCTCACTTTGCATTACCCAGGGGGCGCGTGTATAACTTGATGGTAAGCCACGGACGCGAAGTAATAATGCCCCCGCAATGCTCTACGATCCTATTAGGACTGGGACCTACGGCTTAAAGTGGATTCCGAACCACTACAACACCCATGGGCAAACCCGGGATTTGAACCCGTTACCTGTGATACCGAACGCTAGATCGCTAGCCATTCGGGCATCAGGCCCCCAGTTTTAAATATAATAATGTATAAAAATGAAGTAGGAAAAATTAGTGAGAATTTAAAAAAAAAATTACTTCTTAAACAAATGAAATGATTGCATTTTTATTTGCTATGTTAATGTAAAACAAAATAGATTCAAATAGCCTAGTGGATTTGAACTACGGAATTGTGTTTCAAGAAAGGCTAAACCAAATGCTACTGTATTTATACTGGTGATGAGAACGTTAAATCTGTAGGGCTGAAAATCCTAGTCTGAGTTGGGAAAAACAGATGAATATATAACTTCCCAGATATTTCTCTGCGATTGTTCGTTGGAAATTATGGTGGGAAAAAGTGTTGTGCAACCCAACATCTCTTCCATTGTAGTCCTGGATATCGCTAAAGCTTCTACATAATACTGTGTAAAAAAAGTAAAACCAATTTTCAATTTAAAATTCCCGGGGCATATGGAATTTCAATTTTTTTTCTTTTTTAGGTTAATGGCACTGTCCTTGGCATTTGTATGAAATTTGACGTCAAAATAATCATTAGGGTTCGAGCTACGCTTGGCTTTGTGAGACGCGAAAACTGATTCCGGCGATTTTTGAAATATCTGAATTAATTGAGCAAAGAACTTGCATTCAATTCTGTTTGCGGAAGAGTATGGAATGTTGCAGAAGGCATTCGGTGAGCATTCCTATATCGGAAAGATATGTTTAGAAGTGTTATAAACAGTTCAAAGAAGGCAGAGAACGCGTTGAAGACGAGGAGCTCAGTGGTCGGATATCAACCTCAGCCGACGAAGCTCACATCCAAAAAATTAAAGACTCAGTGCTTATTGACTGAGGTCAGAATAGTCTGGCATTTGAAAGCTACACGAATTTAATAAAAAAAAATTAAAGACTTACCTAAGTATCTTACAAAATATGCCATTATTAAGAACACAGAATAAAAGTGTTCCAGTGTAATTTATTAGCAATAAAATACATTATTCTTGTAAAAAACTTTTAATTTAATGAGTTGTTTTCTACGTACAATGCATAAAAAACTTTTCTTTATTTTTAAAGCTGTAATGTTGAATAAAAATCACATGAATAATAATAATTTAAAAATAGAAAAAAAAAATTAAAAATTTGAATTTATTACAAATTACTTTGTAGATAAATAAAATTTGTAGAACTTAGTTATTAATATAATTTAGTAATAATAAATTTCATTAAAGATGTAATAATTAAATTTTTTTATACCGTAAATATCTATATTCCATTTGCATATCAATAAATATAAACACTTTAATATGTCAACGTCCTCCTCTAGCTTGGTGAATAATTAGCAAAATAATGCTTTACAGTATTTGTCTTTCGTATGGCAAAAAAAAATTGGTTAATTTCACACAGACAGTTATTTTGTCAATACAAAGGTTTTCTGTCACAGTCTCTATAATCAAAACAGTTCATACAGTATATATCATCAAGATTATCGAATAAACGTGTTCTTTTTGCTAATGAACAATTCCTAAAACGTTATAAATTATGAGATTAATTTTTTTTAATTAAATTTTATTTTTGATTTTTTTTTTTTTTTTTTTTTTTTTTGTGCTGTAAAATTTTTTTACTTATTTCCCTTAATTAAAGTACGGCATTGAAATATAAAATTCCTTTCAATATTTAAAAAGTTGTAAATATTAATAGCCTTAATGACACTTATATATAAAAGTATTTTCTAATGCAACACAAATGGGAAATTTTTATGCATTTAAAAAATTGCTTATTCCCTCTAAATTGCATGTGATTAAGATAATGGTGAATGTCTTAGTATTTTAAATATAAAAATCTCAAGTAAATGCTTCCAATGCATTTTAAAAGGAAGGCAACAAATAATTTTCCCAAAAACGCTTAAAGGCAACATCAAAAATCGCAAAATAATTGAATTAAAAACTGTTCGATCCAATTTATCCTTTAAAAGACGTCCGCATGTATCAACTCCCGTGAAACGATATCATCCTATTTTTCCTATTACTGAAGCTAATTCTAGATTACAATATTAAAATATTCAATAGAAAAACAACAAAAGATATTCATTTTTTATTATATATATATATACATATGATTTTGATATTTGTATACGTATATGTATTTGTTTTCATTTAAATATGAAACATTGTTAAAAAAAATGACAATAAACTTTTTTAATGTAGCATGATTTAAATTTTAATTCAATATTTCAAAGCGCATCTTCAAAATACCATCTGCATGTTCGAATTGATAAAAATTCTTTTTATGGCTAATTTAAAATAAATCTACCACAAAATTTAACATTTCAAATACAAAATACATATTGCATTAATGCAATAAATTATTTACTTTTTTTGCAAACTATTTCTTTCATTTTAAAAATTATATAGCAAATCAGTTTAGGATTCTTACAATAAAAGAATAATGGAAACATTAAAAAGTTAAATAAATTAACAAGTAAAATAATAAAGTATATTTGTAAACTATGAATTTTAGTGGTTATTATTTAAAAATGAAAAGTATTTTTATTAAATTATGTAGAATAATAACTACAGAAGATAATAAAATATTCCTATTAATAAAATTCTTTACAATTCCAATGTATGTAAAGTTTTACAAAATTTAAAATTCATTTTTAAAAATTATTTATAAATCATTAGAGAAAACTAATATTTGCTTCTTGATAAGCTAATAATAAATAGCCCTTTATATTTGTATAATTCTATCAATATTAAATTATATATAAATTATACAGTTGACAGCCTGCAGTTATGTAAAATATCTAAAACTGATATCATTGATTGAAATGAAATCAATAAAACCTGTATTATCAATTTTGTACATCATCTGTTAAAAAAAAGAGGATGTTCTTTAATAACGGTTCTTTTAGTAACGCGGAAATGTGTACCATTAGGACAGGAATGGGCAAACTACGGCCAACTCCAGCCCGTCGGAAGATTCTATCCGCGGATAGAATTTTAATTTGCCGGTCCGAGGCAAATTAAATATATATATATATATTTATATATTATATATCAGTCTCCTTTTCTACTTTGATTAAATATTATTTTTTTTTCTTCCTTTTTTTCAAAGGACTGATGATCTTTTTACTTTTTTTATTTTTGTTCTACAAAACATAAATCGATTTTTAAACTAAAACTTAATCTATTTGCTGGGTTAAGAGACATCTTAAGTCTCATTTCCCGAGGTTAAATTCAATACCCTCAGTAAATGAAGAGAAGCTTAAGAATTATGAAGATGGCTTGAAAAAAACTGCATTTTGAGTTCGAACGCAGATTTCCTGATTTCAGTGCCATTCAAACAGAATTGAATACTTTTACTTTACCTTTCAACGTAAATTGTGAAGCAGTGAGGCCAGATTTGCAGGTTGAATTAATTGAGTTGCAATCTAATAATCATCTCAAGCAGTCGTTTCTAAATATGCCAAAGTTAGAGTTTTACAAATCATTATCGAAAGTAAGTTTCCCAAATTTAATAATTATTTCAGAAGTAGACTGACAGATGATCATTTAGCCTCGTTCTTTAGAATCAGTACATCTCACTAACCGCAATATTATAAGGAACTTTTAAAAATGAAACTGCAATTTCATTCCTCTCATTAACATAATTAATTTGTAATACTTATATATTGTTTTTAAAATTTTAATTTTGGCCCGCCGACCTTTTTTTTCTTTGATTTTTGGCCCGCTATCGAAACAGTTTGCCCATCCCTGCATTAGGATGCATTAATTGAATTAACTAACAAAGTTAATTAGCTGATAACTTAAAATTTTATTAAGTAACTCGAGATTTTAGTGCAAGCGAGTGTAATAAATACGTCATCCACCAATTTCTGTGATGAAATTCCTTTTAGATTTAAAGTTACAGAAATGGGTCCATATTGAAAATTAAAATCGCCCCATTCATTAAATTGTTTAGTTCATTCATTTGTAAAATTCCATCAAACTATTAGTTTATTCATTAATAAAATTGTTTATTTAAATAATAGTGATTGCACATTTTTATTATTTTATCGCAATTATGCCATTTAGAATCAATATAATACTTAATGACCCAATGATTCAGTAAGTAATAAGTAGTTAAATTCCGAGACCACCCAATAAAATGACATGATTTTTTTTTCTTTTGTAAGCGTGTTAAAGGTGGGCTGAAATATTGGTAAGCTAACACATAGAAGGCGCTACTAGTATTAAATCCATATGATTGTTAGTTAACCCTAACCTTCAAAAGACACGTGTATAAATTTGACAGCTGTTGCAGTATTAGTATGTGAGTTATAGCATTTTTAGTGTTCATCACGTGCAGTCCACTCGGGTGACTGTCGATTGGACTCCGGTGTGAAATGATGGAGCCATGTTTCATCCATTGCCACATATCGACGCAAAAATTCGGGTTTATTAGGATTGAAGAGCTCCAAACACTCCAAACACTGCATAGAATCATCAATTCGTTGTTGTTTTGGGTCGATTGTGAGCTCTGCGCGGCACCCACTTTGAACAGAGCTTTCGCATATCCAAATATTCATTCACGATATGTCCAACACGTTCCACCTGTTACTTTTTCTAAACCAATGGCATATAAACAGAAATGCTATTGGTTTTAACTGTACTAGATAAACTGGTTAGCATTGATTCAAGACAATTGTGTTAAGCCTTTAATTTTTTAACATACTACTTTGTCCAAAAAGTAAGGCCAATTTTCAATTTAAAATTCCTGGGGCTTATGGAATTTCGATTTTTCTTTTTTCTTCTTTTTTAGGTTGCTGGCACTGTCCTTGACATCTGTGTGAAATTTCACGTCAAAATATTCATTAGTGTGTTGAGTTACGCTTAGCTTTGTTAGACGCCAAAACTGATTCCGGCGATTTTTGAAATGTCTGAATTCATTGAGCAAAGAACTCGCATTCAATTTTGTATGAGGAAAAGTATAGAATGTTGCAGAAGTCATACGGTGAGCATTCCTATATCGGAAAGAAATGTTTACAAGTGGTATAAACAGTTCAAAGAAAGCAGAGAACGCGTTGAAGACGAAGAGGCCTCTGATCGACCTCAACCGACGAATCAGATCACTCAGCTCACGTCCAAAAAATTAAAGATTTGGTGCCTGCAAACCATCAATTTACAATTAGAGACCTTGCTGATGAAGTTGGAATTTCCAAAGGATCGGTCAATTCCATTTTGGGCCTCAAACGCGTCAAATCTCGATGGGTACCGAAAACACTGAATGCGCCAGCTCACACTGCATTGATTCTTCGTGACTTTTTCGCCAAAAACGAAACCCATATCGTTCCACAACCCCCGTTTTCACAGCGTGCGACTTCTGGCTATCCCCTAAACTCAAAAGACCACAGGGAACGCCGTTTTGAGTCGATTGAAGAGATTCAACGTGAATCGCCGCTCGCTTTGGAGGCCATCCCTACCGATGACTTTTTAACATACATTGAGGATTGGAAAAAAAGTTAGCATAAGTGCATTGTGTCCGGAGGGGATTACTTTGAAGGCGATGAAATAAATTTGGAGGAATAAATAAAGAGTTTCTGAAAAAAAAAATAATTAGTCTTACTTTTTGAGCACAGTAGTACACCATGAAGGACATTTTTATAATATTCATCAAAATATAATTGTGTTCCGAAACTTCGGAAAATACCGAAACTGTGGTGGTTTCAGTTCCGAAAATTACATGTTACTATTTTAAAAATGTTGTTGTGACTAATCCTCAGTTTTTGGAAAAAAAATAATTCATCTTACTTTTTGGACACAGTAGTGTACAGGAGTATATCAGGTGTAGAATGGACGAAATTTCCATTTTGAACTGGTTATTTATTACAAATTGATGACATTGAAATTTTTTTGAAACATTATTGTTAAAAAGATTGTTTTAAATAAAATCTTGTTTAATTTTTAATCAAATGAATTTTTTTTATTTTTTAAATAAATTTTATGGATATTTTGGCCAAATGAAATTTTTTATTCTTTAATTAAAAATTTATGGATATTTTGGTCAAATGAATTTTTTATATTTTTTAAATAAACATTTATAAATATTTCGGCCAAATGAATTTTTTAATTTTTAAAAAAAAAATTGATTAAAAAATTAATTACTTAGTATTTTTATTCTTTTAATTAGTTAGTTCACAATTTTCAATTAAAAATAATTATACAAGAAAATTGTGTTAAATGGTAAGAAAGGTAAGAAAGGTACTTCAATCAGAATAAAATAAAACAATTTCATATTTACGAAATAATATAACAAATTATCATACAATTATTAATTGATGGTATTTTTTAGAAGCTTTTATTTGAACTTAATAATTTTGTAAATAATTCAATTTCTATGAACTCATTATTTTTATAATAAAAGAAGAAATATTTTTATTTAGTTTCACAATAAAAAGATCTTGACGTATTTTATTAGAGTATATTATGAATGATAACATTTAAGTTGGAAAAAAGATGTTTATATTTTTTTTTCAAATTTATGAGATAAACAAATCCAGATAAAATAGATATTATAATAAGTCTTCGTCTGAAATCTTTCTAAATTCTTATTTTCAATTTTGAAATATTTTTTACTAAAATGTATTTAAAAAGCTATTTTTATTATTATTTCAATTTAACCAATATAAATACAGGACATGACTACTTCTGAACATTAAAATATAATATATTTTAAATATACAAAGGAAAAATTTTTTGAATCCGTTTTAAATGTATATAACTCAATATATTTTAAATAAAAAGCTATGCTGTAGTTGAATAGAGACTTGATAGTTTTCAAGATAAGCTTCTCATGCAGAAGCTTTTTCAAAGCACATGTCTCAAAACACTGAATATTAAAACATTTTCGTACAGAATAAATTGGGTTAGTGATTTTTTCTGACTGCAAGTCGGCTCTGGAAGCAATTAAAAATGGAGATACTAACATCACTTCTGCGATAAATGTTCTGCTCGAGACACTACACTGTAGAGGCAAATCTTGTCATCTTCAATGGATTCCTGCACATGTCAACATTGAGGGCAACGAATGCGCTGACACTTTAGCCAAAGAAGCCAGGGACAATGATCAACCCAGGACTACCATCACACTTGCAGATGTTAACGCAGTTGCCAAAAACCGACTCATTCCTCATACCTTTAAGAAGCCACTCATCACGGACTTCAACAGCCCTAGGAAGTTGACATCAGTTTTAGCAGACTCAGAACTAATCATTACAGAGGGATGAAGATTCTCCCAGACAAGAACAGGGAATACATACCCTGAAGAAATTGCCGCAACGCTTTCCTAACACCTAAGCACATTCTAGAATGCCCAGCACTCACTCCCCATGTTTTGCAATTGGGTATGGTGCCAATCGAGGACAACTTAAGAGAAGTCCTGTATAATGAAACGGCGCCATTGCTAGCGGCCGCTATCGTGAAGACTTTTGACTTGATCTAACTTTGATAATTATATTTTAAATCCATGGACACGATAACAACAACAACAGGATAAATTTATAAGCAAAATAAACACTATAAATCCATAAAGAGGAAAAATTCTACATCAGAATTTTGTAAATGGAGCAAAGAAATTGCTTTCTTGTGGCACTGGGGATATGTGTTCCGAATTGTGATGGAACCGCAGGCCCAAAATAGGTTCACTAAAAAGGAACTTTAATTGTAAACTGATCAATAAGCTTCATAGCCAATTAACCAAAACTAAAGGTTCAGATAGAAACTTAACATCGCCAATTACTGCAGGGCTTTCTTGTATAAATCGAGGTTTTAAAATATTCTTTATCTTTTTCATTTTCGAAAATTATTTATTTTTCTTGATGACGATGTCCATTATACAAATTAAAACCATTAGACGATTTTTTGGAGAATATCAAATCAACAATTAAACATTTTTTTCACCAATTTTTTCAGACGATATCCAAATTTAATCGATAAGAAATCTTTATAATCTTTTTTTTTTTTTTTTTTTTTGGAGAATATTAAATCTTAATCATATCAATTTTTTTTCATGGAACGGAAATGATATGTTGATCATATGAAAAATAATAAAATACTAAAGAACACTATCTTTTTTTAACAGCTGAAATTTCAATGGCCACCATTGATAAAAACAGTATTATTGATTTCATTTCCATCAATGACATCCATTTTAGATATTTTACATAACTGCAGACAGTAAACTGTATAATTTATATATAACTTAATTATTTATAGAATTATACAAATATAAAGGGTGATTTATTATTAGCTTGCCAGAAAACAAATAATTTTCTCTAATGAATTATGAACAATTTTAAAATTGAATTTTAAAATTGTAAAAATGTAAAACTTTACATACATTGGAACAGCAATGAATTTTATTAATGGGAATATTTTATTACCTCCTGTAGTTATTATTCTACATTATTTAATAAAAATATCTTATATATTTTAAATACAAACCCCTACAATTCATAATTTATGAATATATTTTATAATTTTGCTTGTTGATTTCTTTTACTTTTTAATGTTTCGATTATTCTTTTATTACAAAAATCTTAAACTGAATTGTTATATAATTTTAAAAAGGAAAGCAAGTTGCTAATTAAAAAGTAGATAATTTATTATATGTATTAAAGCAATATGTATTTTGTATGTGAAGTGTTTAATTTTTTGTCGGGGTTATTTTGAATTAGGAATGAAAAAAGAATTTTAACAATTCGTACATGAAGACGATATTTTGAAGATGCGCTTTGCAATATTCAATAAAAATCTAAATCATGCTACAATAAAAAAGCTTATTGCTATTTTTTTAATAAAAATGTTTCATGTTTAAATGTAAACAAATACATACACATACTAACAAATCATATACTATAAAACCTCTGTAAGTCGAACTCAAGGGAGACACCAAATAATTCGAGTTATAGAGTTTTCGACTTATGGAGGATTTCAACTTACTCGGATTTTGTAAGGAAATATTCGACTTGTAGAGGTCTGGATTCTTTCTGACATATTGAGTTAGGTAAAATAAATAAAAATTCAAGTTACAGAGGTAAGAAACATGTTTATTTGCAACTTAAAAGTTATATTATGTACCACAATAAAAAATCGAAATAATTCCGAAACAACTTAAAATTAAAAATATTATATATTAAAAAATAACTGACTTTTTTAATATATTTTTAATTTTAAGTTGTTTCGGAATTATTCCGATTTTTTATTGTAGTACATAATATTATATATATTTATTTATTTATTTATTAGCTTTAGACAATTCGATCGTTATCTAAAGCTAGAGTTCAAATGAAATCAATAGCAATAATAAGAATTATAATAAGAATATTTCATAGAATTGATTATTCTATTTACTGTATACTCATACAATGTTTTCTAAGAAACAATGACGTGCATTGTCGGCAAATCCTTAAAGTCGGTAACTTATTTTTCTTCGAGCTATAGAGGTAATTAGTTTGAAATGATCGAGTTGTAAAGGTTGTAAAATCAAACATTGCTAATGTTCGAGATACAGAGGTCCAATTTTTTTTTTTTTCGAGTTACGGAGGGAAAATATATACCAAAGTGGTTTGTGGAGATTAACTAATTATTTCGACATATAGTGGGTTGAAATTTCGAGTAATGCAAGTTTCGGGAAGGGAACAAAATATTTTTTCGACTTATCGAGGTTCGATTTAAAGAGGTTATACTGTATATATAAACTAACGTTTATAGTCGTTTTCCTGTAGAATATTTTAATATTGTCATATGGTTTACATATTGTAATTGAGAATCATGTCACCTATATTGGAATTCGATTTTATTCTCTGTGTAGCTTCAGTAATAGGAAGAATAGGCTGGTGTCATTGCACGAGAGTTGGCGTATATAGACGTATTTAAAAGAATCAAAGGGTAAATGGGTTCGAACTGTGTTTAATTGAATTATGTTTGTTTTTCCTTGATGTCGCCTTTAAGTGTTATTGAAAAATTATTCGTTGTTTTATTTTTAAAATGCATTGCAAGTATTTTCATACTTGCAATGCATATCATGCTTCATTAATATTTAAAATAAAAAAACATTCACTATTATCTTAACCATATGAGATTTAGGGTGTATAAGCAATTTTTTAAATTCGTAAACCTTTCCAATTTGTGTTGCACTAGAAAATTCTCTTACATATTAGTTTCATTATGGCTATTAATATTTACAATTTTTCAAGCAGCACTACAGATTTATTATTTTCATTACCAGCATAGAGACAGTAGCATTTGGTTTAGCCGTGCTTATTAGGTTTTGAAGCGGAACTCAGTAATTCAGACCAGGAGGCTACATGAATCTCTTTTGTATTACATTAATATAACAAATTAAAAGGCAATCAATTCATTCGTTTAAAATGATTCTCACTAATTTTCTCCTTTATTTTATACAACATTACCATATTTAAAATTAGTCTTCACTTTTTTGTTTTCACAAATTCTTGTATTATCTTCCTTGCATATTGACTGCGCATTAAACTTTCAAGCATTTTCTATTCGTCAGAGTATAGTGATAAAATCTGCAAATCTGCCTACTCAGCAAATTATTTTCTTAAAATTTTTTTAACTTAACACACAATAAAGCGATTTTTCTTTAAAAAATTAAGAAATTCTTTCTGTGGGCATCCAATCAGAACCATTCTCGTTAGGATTACTTTCACAAGCGAATCAAAAATCTTCATAACAATGATGTTTTATCATTCTTGATATTTGCATTCCACTTAATCTGCTCTCAAGTGCTCCTGAAAAAATGGTATAAAATGGTAATGATGGCTTAATTATTCAAACTGTATCATTTTGAGACGATTAGGTATTGGAAAAACCAAAGCTCAACTATGAAATTCACTGGGTAAGTTTTTTGCTTTCATTAAGTCTATATTTAATAAATTATTAACTTTCATTTAATAAATTGATCGGAAATTATAGGCATAAATCTAGTAATTTAATAAAATATGTGTTTATTGATTTGGAGTTTATAAAAATTCAGCAATATATCTACAAAATTGTTTATTTGTGTTGTAAAAGGTCTTAGTTTACGCTTTATACCAAACGTATCCATGCTTTTAAAGCCTCGTACCAATTATATAGAAGATGGAAAAATAAAATAAAAAAATTATAATTTTATTCAAAGCATCTTAATATATATATATACAATATAGAAAAAAATAAATAATGGTTAAAAAGAAGCCTATGAAAACTATAGTATGGCATGATATGTGAAATGTCTTCTTGGCATGGTATGTAAAATATAATGTCAGCTTGGCATGGTATATAAAATATAATGTAAAACAAAATACTTTTGTTTGAAGGGAAATAATGATGCAGAGAACTCAATTAATACTTCAGGCATAATAATTGCTTATGATGATTAACAGTTCATTTTCTTCTATACGCTTTTTAAACTTCTATACGATTTTCCATTTGGTCCATAAGTTGTATAATATGTTTCAGTGTGTTGTTTCGAATTCAAAAAGTGCTGAAAGGAAATTTTAAGATACCCTAATTCTGTAAGTAGTTGAATAATGAAGGGTTCTCCAGTTTCTCCGCAGGAGCAAAAACCATCTCCTAACAGGTTAGATTATTTATTAGTAAGATAAAGGTAATTCCGAAACAATTGCTCAAGTAGTAATCATTCTGAATACAATGGATAAAGTAGTAATCATTCTGACACCGATTGACATTCATTCTAATGCCAATCGGTAAGATAAAAGTCATTCTGACAAATTTGTTAAAGTGATAATCATTCTGAATGCAATGGATGAAGTAGTTATCATTCTGACACCAATTGGTGTTTATTCTAATACCAATTAGTAAGATAAAAATCATTCTGACACAATTGTTAAAATAATTATCAATCTGAATGTATTGGATAAAGTAGTCATCATTCTGACACCAATTTGTATTCATTCTTATACCAATCGGTAAGATAAAAGTAATTCTGGCATATTTGTTAAAGCGGTAGTTGTTCTGAAAGCAATTGATCCCAGGGACCGAACTGTTAGCAAGTGCCCGCTATTTTTTAAACATAGATCATTGCAGAGATTTTTATTAATTTTAAAGTTTAATACATTTACTTTGTGATTTTATTTTTCATTTCTAAAAAAATAATCATCAAAAGATCCTTTCATCTTATTAGTAAAGAGTTCATTGCACCAAAAAAATTAGGACCACAGGTTTTATTGCAAATACGTTTCACGATTTCTGCTTTTCATTTTTCTGATTATTTTTTTCCTCTCTTACAAATTTTTCGTTTAAAATAACAGTAAAATAAAATAATTTATTACTTCGCGATATGTTAATTTCGCAATATTGATGTTTTCAGTTTTAAAGTTACATGATTTTTCATATTTTTTGAACACCGTAAAGCAAATCATTGTGAAATTTCCATCTTTTAAGTATTATCCAAACTAATAAAATCAATATTATATTATCAGAGTTAAATAAGTAAGATAAAAATGTTAAAAATGGCCGGTGAATAAAAATATTTTGTCACAATCACCACAGAGTCTCGTCGTTTCTGAAAGCAATAGCAAAAACTGCACCCTCTAGAATCGAATCTGTGTCCTTTTGTACGATAGCTGCACTTGTTACAATTGGTACACGTGTTGGACATTACGATTATATCATTGTCGAATTCTGGGCTCATGATATTTTTGCTTGTAGACTTCCAGGAAAGTTAAACATCGCTTATTTGAAGAAAAAAATACAGGATTAAATTAAAAATAATTAAATAATAAAAAAGTAAAACCAATGATAAATGTGTTAAATCAATTGTTAATAGAGCACAACAATATTACGCCAAGATCATGACACTAAACTATAAGAGCTTTTTATGATTTCGTGGAGCTCACTTGGCAAACTTAACAGTTTTTTTCAATTCCTTCTATTAGCTCACATATATCCCTTTATATATCTTGACACATATATCCCTTTATATAGCTCTCCCTTTATATATCTTGTTCAAATTTTCAATCGTTCATAAAATACTTTTTATTCATCCACTCAAGTTCAAATATATTTTTTTGAACTTGTAATGGATGACACTGGTTGGTAATACAGTTTTTTTCAAATATTAATTCATTCATTAAATTTAATTAATTAATTTTAGTTATTCTTTAGATTTAAGTTGCATATATCGAACAATCGATGGCGCCAGATAAACTTAAAAAGATGAATGAAAATTATTTATAAAGGACTTTTTGCAATAGAGTAAAAAAAAAGTAGGAATTGACTTTAAAAATATTTTTTTTTATATTACTTGTTTTTTTTTTTTTTTTTTTCTCTCTTATTGTTTGAATACTCTGACTTACGCTCATTAGGAAATCTTTAGCACCATCGAGAGAGATCTATATTCAACAACACTAATCCTGCTGTCAATAATGACAACTTGGTGATATTTAAAAATAATTTTTGTTTTGTACATTTATATACATAATAAATCAAATTTACATGATAAATCCCATGAAGTAAACAAGTTAAGCTTATGAATAATAATTATTATTATAGGCAACTAAAAATAAGGAGTTACTTATTTATTTACAACATATTTTCATAGATGATGTCACGTGTTTATATACATTTTAATTTGGTTTCCTTTTCCTTACAGAATGTTTTTTGTTGTTTTGCTGGTAGGACTTTCATCAGCCCTGCCAAGTGAGTATATTTGAAAATATCCCTAATCCGAAGTTTTAAATCATTAGACATAACTTTTATCTTATTTAGACATAACTTTAGTCTTATTTATTCATTATAGACATAACCTTTGCCTTATTTAACCATTATAGACATAACCTTTGCCTTATTTAACCATTATAGACATAACTTTTGCCTTATTTAGACATAACTTCAGTCTTATTTAATCATTATAGACATAACCTTTGCCTTATTTAACCATTATAGACATAACTTTTGTCTTATTTAGACATAACTTTAGTCTTATTTAATCATTATAGACATAGCCTTTGCCTTATTTAACCATTATAGACATAACTTTTGTCTTATTTAGACATAACTTTAGTCATATTTAATCATTAAAGACATAACTTTTGTCTTATTTAATCATTATAGACATAACTTTTGCCTTATTTAATCATTATAGACACACATTTTTTTCAACTTAAAAATGGAATAAAAACTTGAAATGAAAGTTACGATAGATTTTGCAATTAATGAAATTATTTAAATAAGAGCTTCTAATGTCTCAAACGTAGCTTTTAAATCTTAGTAAAAAATTTAATTCTTACGTTTTTAATTTTTTACTTAAATTTTTTAAGTTTACTTTTTGACTATTTGATAATATAAGGTAGTATTAATAGTTTAAATTAAGGTTTAAACTCTTAAATTTATTTTGAATTAAAATAAATACATAATTTTTTTAATGCAAATAATTTTTAAAAAATTAAGTAATCGGTTTATTTTTTAACATTTGAAACGCAAATGATTAAAAACACTATATAAAAAATTTTCAATTTGAAGAGTTCTTTTAACATTTTTCAGTTAGTAAGATGTCATTAAATAATATACAATGTTTCAGGCAAGTGTTTATATTTGTTGATCAAACATGTAACAGTCATTTTTCTCTAAAAATCATTTCGGGACGAATTCACAATGCTATAGAATAATTTTTTTCCATCGTCAAGGCTTTCATTTTCTGACTTTGTACTCCACGCCTACCACCAGATGGATAAGACAGTGCCTTTCAAAAATAATCATATTGCATGTACTTACGTATTCGGAACAAGACAGAGAAAGCCCACCAGGCATCTTGATAAGAATTCACGATCGGCGTATAGTCTCTTCGAGTAGGAATATAGTGAAAGATTCACAATGCCAGTGTACCTAAATCTTAGACATTCTCTCTTTAGGTCCGATGATGTCTTCGGAACCAGGTGTGCCCTTACCTGAGTATAGGGTGCTGAGCCAGAAACTCAACGAGACGGGCATCGAGATGTGCGAGGACATGCTCCACCTCTGTCCTGCCACTGCGGACTGCTGCAAGAAGGAGGACGGCAAGTGGGACTGCTGCCCCAAACAGGATGCCATTGGAGGTACGGTTACGTTTTTCGAGAAGTAACTTTGAAGATCACTTGATCAACTTATGCGTATGGTGATTCAGCAAAGTAATAAACATGTGTCTTCTTTTCTTTAAAGTTCAGATAGCATGGTTTTATTTTTCATGTCATGAATCGGATGACTTGATAGGAAACGCTATTTCTGTTTTACGAATAAATGCTTCTGAGTCCTACAGAAAATTGTTAGTAGTATTCGTAAAAAAAAGATTTGATTTTGTTAAACAATAATTTTAATTAACAAATTAATAAAACGACTCAAATTGATGGCCTTTATAAGCTTTTATTTTTAATTTTACATTTTACAATTTATTCCATTTTTTTTAATAGTAGCCTACAATCGAAACAAATAACATTTTTGTAATTCTAAATCACTTTAACTTATAATGAAAGTTCACCACAATTATTTAATTAAACATGGAAGTTTTCAACTATCGTCAAGCATATCTAAAATATTTAATTATAGAAAACCTATTTTTACTGTAATAAATGATTGTTCTATTGCATAATACAAACATGCAAATGAAGAATGGAATTGATATAAAACTTTCTACTTTCTGAATTTGAAACTAATTGACCACAATAATATATTAAATGCACTGATAATTGTTTCTAGTTATTTTAAGAAAGATTGTCCACCACCATTGTCGAAATTGTCGCAAAGATTATAACGGGGATACCAACTTTGGACAGTTTTAGCCTTCAGCATTTTATAGTGCACATGTGACAAAACTCTCAAAAAGGAAGCATTCTAAGCAATAACTGAAATAAACCCAACAATTATGTATATGTTCTCTGTTGAGACAATCTTAAAAAAACTAATACGTACTTGTGTTGTTCATATTTTTCTAGCTGATTGCTGCATCCAGGGATTCAAAAGAGTCTGCTGCATAGGCAATGCTCCCAGATGCACATGGATTGGCTGCTTTTTCGGATGAGGGCACCTCCCGTCTGTAGGGTGCCAATGAGGGAAGCACCTTTCTGCCTGTAAATGTGTAACAGTTGCACCTTTCATATGATTATTAAAAGTTGAAGTTAATTGATTTTATATGTTTATGAAATGTAGAAAATTACTTTGCAATTGAAATAAACTTGTATTCAAAATAAATACGTTTCATTTATGTTGCATTAATGTTATAGACATGAACAGGTCTGGTGAAAAGCGTGGTCGATTTCTTAATTAGGGAAGCTCGAATCAAAACTTTGCATATCGAAACTAAATTTTCCATTATAATCTATGCCGACGTTTGCTACATTAAATCCGTAGATTAGAAAATAATTCCATGAAGAAGATGCTCTATAGATGATAGAACCATATGAAAACTTAAGAAAATATATTACTCTTTTTTCAAAAATTAAACCAATCCAAAAAAAATTTCATTCTTCATCAATACAAGAAATTTTTCCACAAAACATTTGAGATAGAAATTATTTGAAAAATATGCATTGTTAAATAACAATTTCTATTTAAATTTTATAATATTTCGCTGCGACATTTTCTGTGAAAGATATTTATCATTGCTTAATATCCAAACACACCATAGTACACAAATAGTTTCATTTAAGAAACACGTACAAATTGAAAATAGCATACAGGTTTAAATAACAATCTGTTTGTAATTGATGACGCTGTTTTCAGACGCTGTTTATTTTGCTGGTGACGTTTATATATAACATATCAATCATATTTTAGTTCTTATCTTCTTCATATCTTTCGTTAGTTTTCACTATTTCTCGCTCTATATAACGAAAACTTATTTACAGCATTCTTATTTTTTAATTCGCTGTCTATATTTACATGTTAATAAAATGTTTTCATTGAAACCAAATTCTTTTCATGAAGAGTTCTATTTCACACCTGCAGAAGTGATACTATTTTAGTGTTATCGGTTCGAGTGGACCCCATGTTAGGAATCAGACTGCAATGTGCAGGTTGTGCAGCTGGATTGTAAGTGGGTGTGGTTGGATTGAAACTTGAAACACATGTTTGAGAACTCACAGCTTTATTTGCACACTCACAAACACCACACACATACAATATTTAAAACATAATAATTGTTATTATTTATAATATTAACAGATATATAATTATACATTCGTGGAAGGATTCCTTTTCTAATCCGAAAACCTGATACTCAGGTTTCGCAAAATATGCTATATCCGATATCCAAAAACCCGATACTCAGAATGCGTGAAATGTGCTACCTCTACGGATGAGGCACAGTTGAAGAATTCACAGATTTATTGGCACACTCACGAACACCACACACAGAGAATAAAATATTTAATACATTTAAGGACAGATATTTATAGATTCGTAGAAAATTCGAATTCAGGTTTTCGAGAATTCGAAAACCTGATACTCAGATTTCGCCAAATGTGCTATATCCGATATCCGATATTCGAAAACCTGATACTCAGGATGTTTGAAATATGCTACCTCTGCGGATGAGGCACAGGTTTGAGAATTCACAGATTTATTGACACACTCATGAACACCACACACAGAGACATAAAATATTTAATATTTACAGATTCGTAGAAGGGCTCCACTTCAAAGTCGAAAATCTGAAATTTTGGTTAAGTGCAGGATGCGCGAAATATACTTCCTCTCCGGGTAAAAATCTGCAGGCCAACTAATGGACCGGAATGAGCTAAATATATTTCCCCTCTTGTGGAGAGACTGTAAACAAAACGTTTTTCTGCGGGATCGTGGGTTATCCTGTACTCCCTCTCGGATGAGAGTCGCGAGGACTACTGACCATTTCTCCTGAACCTCATAGGGTGTGCTCTTGTAGTGAGTAGGAGGAAGCATGGCTACCTTATTAGATTAGCACTTCTCACATACTCGTTTTCTCATTGCCAAAATTTGTCCTATACTTTCAAAATATTTATTCAATTACTAATTTATAATACAAAATAATAAGTTATACTGGAAAAAATAGTAAGTTATACCTGACAATTGAACTACCTTGTATAAAAAAAATTCTTTTGATTATTTTTCTGATATGAAATCGATTAGGAGGGAATCTGAATTCTCTTACTTTGTTATCCGCGATAACATTTGTGAAAAGGTCTCACTGGTTTTTTTTTTTTTTTTTTCTTATTATTTTCCTTAGGATTAGGATTTTATAAAGATTGGCAAATATGCCACGGATGAAAATTGTAATTCTACTTTTTCTAGAACAATAAACGATAAAAATATTCTACAATCAACCCCTACAGGAATTTCTTGCCTTTACATCAATTTCCTCTAGATGCATAATTATAGAAGAACTAGCTTAAAAGATGCTCATGTGAATTTTTATGTTGTTTGTTTTTTTTATTGTAAAAAAATATGTTATTATCATTAGTTTACAAAATAATTGATGCCAGCTTAAAACATGCCAGGGTTTTGAGAAGAATTTTCAAAGCGGCGAATAGTAAGAGGCATTCGGAGAGCGTTTAGTAAAAATAAGTGGAGGATGAAATAATAAAGAAAGTTGGAGAATTTAGGAACATTTATACACATTTTACACACGTTCTGTAAAAGTTGCAATAGTAGATGTCTACAATTTATTCTTAGTTCAGTTAACACAGTTTTTGGATTTGGATCACATTGGATAATGGACTATAATACAAAAGTTTTTAACTGCAGTTCCTTCATCAAATTTAATGGAAGTGGGTTTAGTGCAATCACTAATTTGTTTTTTTTTTAAATAATCTAAAGACAAATAATGAATTGGGGTGATTTGAGAATACTGTTGACAAAGACAGAGCCGAAAATTATTTCTTTCAATGTAATCACTCGCCGAGTTGATCCTTCTCGGTAAAATCATTTTGTGATGTGCAGGTTGGGCTGATGTGGTTGGGTTGAGATACATGAGGCACAGTTTTGAGAACTCACAGCTTTATTTATTCACACACAAACACCACACACATACAATTAGAGACATATAACATTGAACGCATTTAAAGACATATAATTATAGACTCTTGGAAGGACTCCACTTCTAAACTGAGAACCCGAAACAGCTGCGCGCAGTTGCGAAACATACTTCTTCTCCGGATAAGAGTCCGTAGGCCAACTGACCATTTCTCCTGAACGCCCCAGGAGGCGTTCTGGCAGTGGTTAGGAGGAAGCATGATTACAATATATTATCAAGAAGCTTCATAGCCAATTAACCAAAACTAAAAGTTCAAATAGAAACTCGACATCGCCAATTACTGCAGGGCTTTCTCGTATAAATCGAAGTTTTAAACTATTCTTTATCTTTTTCATTTTCGAAAATTATTTATTTTTCTTGAAGACGATGTCCATTATACAAATTAAAATCATTAGATGATTTTTTGGTGAATATCAAATCAACAATTAAACATTGTTTTTTCATCGATTGGAAACGATATGTTGATTATATGAAAAATAATAACATATTAAAGAACACCATCTTTATTTAACAACTAAAACTTCAACGGACACCATTGATAAAATGAGTATTATTGATTTCATTTCAATCAATGACATCCATTTTACATATTTTACATAACTGCAGGCAATCAACTGCATAATTTATATATAATTTAATATTGATAGAATTGTACAATTATAAAAGTCGGTTTATTATTAGCTTAACAAGAAGCAAATAGTTGTTTTCTCTAATGATTTATAAATAATTTTTAAAAATGAATTTTAAATTTTGTAAAACTTTACATACATTGGAATTATAATAAATTTTATTAATAGGAATATTTTAACTTTATTATATTTATATTTAAAATACTAAGATATTGACCATTATATTAACCATATGCTCTTCAGGGTGTATGAGCAGTTTTTATAAATGCGTAACCTTTCCCATTTGTGTTGCATTAGGAAATTCTTTTACATATCTGTGCCATTTTTCAATTCCTTCTATTAGCTCACACTCTCCCTATATATATCTTGTTCAAATTTTCAATCGCTCATAAAATACTTTTTATTCATCCACTCAACTTCAAATACATTTGTTGGAACTTGTAGTGGATGACACTGGATGTTTATACAGTTTTTTAAGATATTAATTCATTAATTAAATTTAATTAATTACTTTTAGTTTTTTTAGATTTAAGTTGCATGTATCTAATAATAGATGGCGCCAGATGTATGGGGAATGTATATATAAGTATGAGTGATATTTATAAAGAACTTTCTGCAATAGAGTGAAAAAAGTAGGAATTGACTTTAATTTTTTTTTTTTTTTTTTTTTTTTTTTTTTTTTTATATTACTTGTTATTTTAATATTTACAATTTTTCAAACATTGAAATGAATTTTATATTTCCATGCCGTATTTTGAATTAAGATATATAAGTTAAAAAAATTACTGCAAAAAAACTCTAATTACAAAAAAAATTTCATTAAAAAAATTATAAAACATTTTTAAAAAATAAAACATATCATTTATGATCCAGAATTAGGGATTGATCAATAGCAAAAAAAAAAAAAAAAAAAAAACTGGCTTTCGATAATCTTGATGTTATATGTTGTATGTACTGATTTGATTATAGAGATTCTGACAAAAAAAAATGCATTGACAATATGACTGTCTGTGCGAAATTTACCGAGTTTTTTTGCCATAAGAGGGACAAATACTGTATAGCATTACTTGACTAACTATTCACCAAGCTATAGGGTGGCGTTGACATACTAAAATGCTTATATCTATCGATATTCAAATAGAATATAAAGAAATTTTTTGCGGTATAAAAAATTTAATTAATTCATCTTTAATGAAATTTATTATTACTAAATTATATTAATAATTAAATTCTACAAATTGTATTTATCTACAAAGTATTCTGTAAATTCAAATTTTAAATTTTTTTTCTGTTTGTAAATTATTATTATTCATGCATTATTTTGTATGCACGTAAATTATTATATTGACATTAAGGCTTTATGAATGAAGAACTGTTTTTTATGCATTTTATGGGGAAAACAACTCATTAAGTTCAATTTTTTTTTACAAAAATAATGTATAAAATTAATTACTGTATTAATTACTGTAATAAATTACAGTTTTTGATTATTTTTAATAATGGCTTATTTGCATAATATTTAGCTAAGCTTGAAAGTATTTTATTAAATTCGTGCAGCTTTCAAGTGCCATCACTCTGACCTAAGTCAATAAGCATTGGAACTTCGTATATTTAGAAGAATCAGAGTTATATAGGACTGCATCACGATGAGGGCTGTTGCGTTGTACACACATCTTACCACCATAATTTTCAACGAACAATAGCAACAATCTTCAGCCCTACGGATTTATCGTCCTCAACACCAGTATAGAGACGCTAGCATTCGGTACAGCATTTTTTATTAGGTTTTGAAACGGACTTCAGCAGTTCAGATCCACTAAGCTACTTGAATCTTTTTGTATTACTTTAATATAGTAAATTAATCTAAATGCAATCAATTCCTTTGTTTAAGATTCTCACTAATTTTGCTACTTCATTTTATACAACCTATCATACTTAACTATTTTCCTTTTCTTGCTTTCATAAATTCTTGTATTATCTTTTCTGTATATTTACTGCGCATTAAACTTTCAAGTATTTTCATCATATAGTGATAAATTCTGCAAAGTAATGCCTCCTCGGCAGATTATTTTCTTCGTTTTTTTTTATGTAACACTCAAAAATGCGATTTTTCTTTAAAAAATTGAAATGTTCTCTCAGTGGGCATCCAATCACAGCCATTGTCGATAGGATTACTTTCACATCCGCATTCAAAATCTTAATAACAATGGTATTTTATCAATCTGATATTTGCATTCTACTTAATCTGCTCTCAAGTGCTCCTGAAAAAAATGGTATAAAATGGTAATGACGGCTTAATTATTCAAACTGTATCAATTTGAGACAACTATTTGTTCAGAAACGAAAGCTCAACTATGAAATTCACTGGGTAAGTTTTCAGCTTTCATCAAATCTATATTTAAGAAATTGTCATTGATTATTTAATCTTCATTTAAAGAATGGATCAGAAATCATAGGCACAAATCTAGTAATTTAATTGAATACGCATTAATTTATTTGGATCTTATAAAAGTGCAGCAATACACCTATAAAACTATTCATCTGCGTTATAAAATGACTTTACTTTATGATTTATCCCGCAAGTACCCATGCTTCTAAAACCAACTACCAGTTATAATTGAGAAAAAAAAAATATGAAATATAAAAAATTTAAATTTCACTCAAAGCATCTATATATATATATATATATATATTACGTAACCTAGCATATGTCTAAAGGAAACGACGAGTATACAATACACAAGAAATGAGCAATGGTTATAAATAATGTATAAAAAATATAGTATGGCATGTTTTATACAATAGAATGTCAGTGGTATATAAAATAGCATGGTATATAAATATATAATGGCATGGTATATAAAGTATAATGTAAAACAAAGTCCTTTTGTTTGAAGGGAAATAATGATGCAGAGAACTCAATTAATACTGCAGGCATAAAAATTGCTTAGGGTGATTGACAGTTCATTCTCTTCTATAAATTTTTTAAACCGACGATTTTCCATCTGATCCATAAGTTGTATAATACATAATTGCTAAAGTAGGAATCCTTCTGAATGCATTGGATAAAGTAGTATCCATTCTGACACCAATTTGTATTCATTCTAATACCAATTAGTAAGATAAGTAATTAGACAGAATGACTTAATACCAATAAGTCATTCTGTCACATTTGTAAAGCGGTATTGTTCTGAAAGCAATTGATCGTAGCGACCGCTATTTTTTAAATGTATTTTATTTTTTTAATGCATTTACTTTATAATTTTATTTTGCACATCTAAATATAATATTCCGCAAAGAGGTTTTTAATTCACTCTATTAACAAGCGGTCCATGGCACCAAAAAGATTAGGAGTGCATGTTTTATTGAAGCTATGCTTAACGATTTCAGTTTTTATTATTATTTTCTTCTTTTATAAATTTTTAGTATGAAATAAAAGTAAATAAAATAATTTATTACTTCGTGATATGCTAACTATACAATTTTGGTGTTTTTAGTTTTAAAGTTTTAATGTTTTTTGAACACATGAAGTAAATCAATGTGAAAGTTGCATTTTTTAAGTGTTATCCAAACCAATAAAGTCAAAATTATCAGAATGAGTTAAATAAGTATGTTAAAAAGGTTAAAAATGACTGATGGATAGAAATATTCTGTCACAATCGCAATCACCCTCTCAATCCACAATCAACCCCGTCATTTCTAAATGCAGTAGCAACAAACGCCCGCGGCGTAATCAAATCTGTGTCTTTTTGCACGATAGCTGCACTTTTTCCTATTGGTGCACGAGTTGAACATCATGATTATATGATTGTCGAATTCCGAGCTCATATTATTTTTGTGTCTGGACTTGCGGGAAAATTAAGAGTTTATTTGAAAAAATTTAAGATTATATTAAAAATACTTAAGTAATAAAAAGTAAATCAAATAGCAAAAGATGTTAAATCCAGTGTTAATAGATTGTTCAACGATGTAACGCCCAGATCACGAAACGATAGCAGAGACTCAGCTGAATCAATTAATGGTTCTAGGAGCCTTTTATAACTGTTCTTGAAGCTCATTAAATACTGCTGGCTTGACGAACTTGTCAGTTATTATTATTGTCTAAATACGCCGACATACACTCCTTGAGCAATCTTAAGCAACATCGAGAGAGATCAATATTCAACATCACTAACCCTGGTGCCAATAATGACAAAATGGTGATATTTACGCATAAGTTTTTCCTTTATGCATTTATTTACAAAATAAATCAAATTTACATAATTACGATTATAGCATTGTCGAATTCCGGGCTCATATTATTTTTGTGTGGGGACTTCCAGGAAAGTTAAAACTTTATTTTAGAAAATACAGGTTAAAATTAAAAAAGATTAAACAGTAAAAATTAAAACAAATTGGCGAAAGATGTTAAATCAATTGTTAATAGAGCACAACGAGATAGTCAAACGAGAGCGGAGATTCAGCTGAATCAGTTAATTGCTGTAGAAGCCTTTTATAACTGTTCGGGGAATTCACTAAATACTGCTTACTTGGCAAACTTACAAGTTTTTTCTTATTGTCTAAATACTCAGATTTGCCTTCCTTGATTAATCTTTAGCAACATTGAGAGAGATAAATATTCAGCATCACTAACCCTGACGCCAATAATAACTACATGGTGATATTCACGCATAATTTTTGCTTTATACATTTATTTAAAAATTAAATCAAATTTACATTATAATTCCTATGAAGTAAACAAATTAAGCTATAAATAATTATTAAAATTATAGACAACTAAAAATGTAAGTTAAATAATATAAGTTAAAAATTAAGCGTTACTTGTTTATTTACAACATATTTTCATACATGGTTCCTCATGTTTATACACATGTTAATTTTGTTTCTTTTTCTTTCAGGATGTTTTTTGTTGTTTTGCTGGTAGGACTTTCAACAGCCCTGCCAAGTGAGTAAAATATTCATAATCCGAAGTTTTAATTCATTAGACAACTTTGGTTTTATTTCAACTTTATAGACATAACTTTTTTCAATTTAAAAATGGAATGATGAAATGAACAAATGAAAGCTACTGTATGTTTTGTAATTAAGTAAATGATATAAATTAGAACTTTTAATTTCTCAAACATAGCTTTTAAATGTTAGGAAAAAATTTAATTTAATGTTTTTAATTTTGTAAATATATATTTTTAAGTTTTTTTTTTTATCTATTTTACAAAATTAATTTCATATGAAACTCTTAAATTTATTTTGAATTAAAATAAATACATAATTTTGTAATGCAAATGTTTTTAAAATTAACTAATCACTTTATTTATTAACATTTTAAACACAAATGATTAAAAACAATAAGCAAAAAATTTTCATTTGGATTGTTCTTGTTAACATTTTGGAGTTAATAAGCTGTCACTAAATAATTTAGTGTTTAGTTTTGTTGATCAAACTTGTAACAGCCAGCTTTCAGGACGAATTCAACATGCTATAAAATATTTTTTTTTCCATCGCTAAGGGCTTCATTTTCTGACTTTGTACTCCACGCCTACCACCAGATAGATAAAACAGGGACTTTCAGAAATAATCATACTTCATGTACTTAAGTATTTGAAACAAGACACAGAAAGCCCACCAGGCATCTTGATAAGAATAAAAATTCACGATCGGCGTATAGTCTCTTCGTGTAGGACTATAGTGAAAAATTCACAATGCCAGTGCACCTAAATCTTTCTGAGCAAAACGTTACATATATAGAGCGAAACGTTATATATATATATATATAATAGGTGATCTGAAAAGTTCATAGGCTGACACACAGACCGCGAGAGCTCACAGTCGACCGAAAAACAACAACGAATTGATGATTCTAAGCAGTGTTTAGAGCTGTTCCATCGTAATAAACCCGAATTTTTGCGTCGATATGTGACAATGGATGAAACATGGCTCCATCATTTCACACCGGAGTCCAATCGACAGTCAGCCGAATGGACTGCACATGATGAACACTAAAAATGCTATAACTCACATACTAATAGTGCAGCAGCTGTCAAATTTATACACTTGTCTTTTGAAGGTTAAGGCTAACTAAAAACTATATGGATTTAATACTAGTAGCGCCATCTATGCGTCAGCCTACGAACTTTTCAACCAACATCTGCTATATATAAACGTCTGTGTCTTTTATTGAAATGCAACATTAAATTACCGGCCATTTTCTTCTTTTTTTCCCTCAGGTCCGATGATGTCGGATGAACCAGGTGTGCCCTTACCTGAGTACAGGGTGCTGAGCCAGAAACTCAACGAGACGGGCGTCGAGATGTGCGAGGACATGCTCCACCTCTGTCCTGCTACTGCGGACTGCTGCAAGAAGGACGATGGCAAGTGGGACTGCTGCCCCAAACAGGCTGCAATCGGAGGTAAAGTTATATTCTTACAAAGTTATGTCGTTATCTTGTTAAAAAGTAATAAACATGTGTCTTCTTTTCTTTAAAGTTCAGATAGCATGGTTTTGCTATTTCTATCATGAATCGGAAGCCCTCATGAATCCTACAAAATATTGCTCATAACATTCGGAGACGATACAATAGCAAGGTTTTCCCCTTTAACTCCGTTTCAGTGACGAATCATTGGAAAAATAAAAAATAAAAATTAACCGTTTTTCTTTTATTCGTTGTTGTGTAAAACATATTTGATCTAGTACTTCAGCCTTGTGTGCTTACATCGGGGAATCATCAGACAGATTTAATTCTAAGAAATGTGAAGCCTTTATTGCCAATAAACCAACTTTGTGTTATGGTGGAAATCAATTAGCATCGACGCCTAACATATTTATTTCGCATAGCAAATAATTAAATATTTTTCACAAAACAAAAGTAACGCGTATCAGTTTTATTGCGATGGAAGCAAATGTGATTATTGCCTCAGAATTAAAAATTCAATTTCACTCAACGTATTCTTTAGATATTTTCCTAAGTAATTATCATTCTTTATTCTAAAATTCTATGTCCCAAACATTTTTTTTTTCAATTAATAAAAGTTTTCCTATATGACAACCCCCCTCCTCCCACACCTTCTTTCAAATCTTCTCTTTTAAGCATTCCTCTACGCAAAAAGGTTTGTTTTTGTTAAATAACAATGTTAATTAACAAATTAATGAAACGACTCAAATTGATGGCACTTGTAAACTTTCATTTTGAATTTTACATTTTACAACTTATTCCACTTTTTTTTTTTTTTTTTTTTTTTTTAAATAGTAGCCTACCATCAAAACAAATAACATTATAGTAATTCTAAACCACATAAAGATATAATAAAAGTTCACCACAATTATTCAACCAACTTGGCAAGTTTCAAATATCGTCAAGAATATCTAAAGTATGTATTTGTAGAAAACCTATTTTTACTGTATAATACGAACTGTACTGTATAATATATATACTTTTTACAGTAAAATATTTTACTGTATAATATTTGTTTTATTGCATAATACGAACATACAAATGAAGAATTGAATTTATATCAAATTTTCTACTTTCTGAATTTGAAACTAATTGACCAGTACCATATAATATCTTAAATTCACTGATAATTGTTTCTAGTTATTTTAAGAAAGATTGTCCACCATCATTGTCAAATTTGTCACAAAGATTATTAAGGTGTATACCAATTTTGGGCAATTTTAGTCTTCAGCATTCTTCATTGCACATGTGACAAAACTCACAAAACGAAAGCATTCTACACAATAACTGAAATAAGCCAAACAATTACGTACACATTCTCTGTTCAGACAATCATTAAAAAACTAATACGTACTTGTCTTCATATTTTCTTAGCCGATTGCTGCATCCAGGGATTCAGAAGAGTCTGCTGCATAGGCAATGCTCCCAGATGCACGTGGATCGGCTGCTTTTTCGGATGAGTGCACCTTCCGTCTGTAGTGTGTCAATGAGGGAAGCACCCCTTCCTCCTATAAATGTGTAATGATTACACACTTTATATTATCATTAATAATTGTGTTCATTGATTTTATATTGATGTAAAATAATTTGGATGAATGTATAAAATTACTTTGTATTTGAAATAAACTTGTATTGAAAACAAATACGTTTCATTTATATGTTAAAAAAAGGTTTTCATTTAAACCAAATGAACATCCACAAATGAAACAACCAAATGAAATCACATGACAATCAACAAAAATCATACTTTTAGATCAGCACTTCAACTCACATATTCGTTTTCTCCTTTCCCAAATTTGTCCTAAACTTTCAGAATATTAATTGAAATACTAATTTACAATACAAAAATAGTAAGTTATATTTTACAATTGAACTACCTTGTATAAAAAAAAATTATTTTGATTTCTTTTCCAGAAATAAAATCGATTAGAATGGATTCTTACTTTGTTATCAGAGATAATAATTGTGAATAGGACAAAATTTTTAAACAATCAATCCCTACAGGATGTTTTTGCCTTTCGATGCATAATTATAAAAAACAAGCATAAAAGATGTTTATCTGAATTTTTAAGTTGTTTGTTTTCTTATTTCGGAAAGAATAGGTTTTGATAATAACCAGATTAACTTGTAAACTATTAAGTTAATTGATACCAGCTTCAAACATCTAGAACACCGATTCCAAAGCTGGCTTTTGATAGAATTTTCAAATAGACCAGAGCGTTTAGTAAAAATAAGGATCCGATCAAAACATAAAAATAATTGGAAAATTTAGGAACACTATTTGGGCATATTACACATGATCTGTAAAAGCTGTAAAAGCAGATGTCTACAATTTATTCGCAGTTCAGTTAACACAGTTTTGGGGATTTTGATCACAATGGATTATGAGCTATAATACAAAAGTGGGTTTAATGCAATTAGAAATTTGTTTTTTAAAAAAAGAATCCGAAAGCAAATAGTGAATCGCTGGGATTCAAGAATACTGCTGACAAACACAGAGCCTAGGATTATTTCTTTCAATGCAATCATTCACCAAATTGATCCTTCTGTGCTAAATCATTTTTATTCTTATTCGCAATTTTTATTTTCATAATATTCTTCGTTATTTTAATTTTATATGTGTAATGTGTATGTTATTATAGTTGTTTTTCATGAATAAGTTTATAATTTCAAGTTTTAAGGGGTTTTATTTATAATATTTAAAGACGTAGGTACATTTATAGATACATAAAAGAATTAAAAAAATTTTTACTATATTTTCCAGTCTATTCGATTAAAGAAGCTAAATTTTTCGGTAGTGTACTGAATAATTTTTTTCTCAAAAGGGGGCGGTAAGATATTTATTTATTTCTCAAAATAAATCACCGATCCCTTCTCCCCCCTTCCCCCGAAGGCACACGGAAAGCTAAGATTAATCATCACGACAGCATCCCCAACAGAGGAAAAGCACCCCTAAGTTACCAGGTAGGGTACAACTGTCGGAAAATGTAGCTAGTGCCGCGGTGTAGAGTATAGCAAATGCAATAATAACTACACTTTAGTTTCATTTAATTTAAGAAAGTAAATTTTATTATAAATAAAGGTTAAAAAGTAACACTTTACAAAAACCTGCAGCCAGCCGACCATCGAGCAAACATATTTGATTTACATATCAATTTATACATCCGTGCCCGACATCACGACTAGTTATATGCCTTCAGCATATGACGTCGGTCTCGGATGTAAAACGAAAGAGAAATATTTGCATGATTTGCAATACTTCGGCGGCAACAACAACAACGTCACCCCCTTACAATTGGCTGCCCACAAGGAACTTTCTGTACCCCCTCTTCCCCTCCCCCTCCCCCAGGAGACAGCCAACACGATATTATAGCGTGCCGCAGAACACACATAAAGCGAGCGTCCCCACAGTGGTCGGGGGTGGTAAGATAAATAAATATTGGAAGTGCAAGTCTTGGACCTGAGAAATGTAAGCAGAAAGGGAAGCACCACTTCAAAAATATTGTATATTTTCATACACTATTCATATTTTTTTCAAAATTAACTTTAAATCCAATTTTTAGAAAGTGCCTCAGTTACAAGATCAACATACAATTAGATAAGTTCATATTTAAAATATTCGATGCTTGCATTATTTTTTTTTATTATTATTATTATTATTATTATTTATTTTATTTCCAATGGCAGATTATGAACAGTTACAGCAAAAAAAGAACCACGAAAAAAAAAAAAAAAAAACATACAACAACAACAAACACAACAACACAACATGAAACAGAGTTCATTAATCTAACAAAAATGCCAAGTTGCAGATCTTTTAGCCACTAAAATGTGTTACCAGATGCACCACGGGGAGGTAGATCTTTTGCGCACCCCGTATCTTTAGAAATAAATAATTTAATTACTAGTATAATGATAATTTTCAATTTTATTGACCACCCAGAAGACTTCTGAACCCAAATCGACACCTAACAACTTAATGTCGACCACTTTGGCAATCACTGATCAATACAGAATAGTAATTGTCAAATCTATATGCACCATCTAGAAACGTATAGAGAAACATATAGTATTTCTTTGTTCAGGATATCGTATAATTTTCAACACATGTAGGAATTTTGTCTGAGGGGTAAAAATATATCAACTTACAAACTTAAAATTAAAAAATTTTCTTTATCAACTAAAATCTATTATATGTGACGACTGCATAATATTTATCGCACGTATCTCTATAATCTTTATCGCCCCATTTCATTTGTAGTGAAAACTCTCAGATATTTTTGAGGAAATCCTTAAAAAACATATTGACACATAAGATGAAGAATTAATGGAAGACTTTGTATTAGAAGTATAATAATTGCTATAAAATTTATTATTTTTAACATTGAATTTTATTTTATTCGCTTTGTTTTAACGTATAGTTCGGTTCGCTATGGTTTTAATGTATCACTTATTTCGTTAGAATTTAGCCAAAAATAAAATTTATAATTTATTTTAAGAAATACAAAAGTTTAAAAAATAAATAAATAAATAAAAATTAAATAAACAAGTCTTCCTGAATCCCTCATTAATCAAAATAGTTTTGCTGTTTCATTTTTTTTTTTTTTTTTTTTTTTTAATTTATTTTCATCAGAATGTTCGAAATTGTTCTTTCTGATATTTATTAAATTAGTCATTGTTTTATGATATTTTACACTACTGGGGACGTATTTTATTGGTTTATCTACATAAGATGAAAAAATATTGTTTTCTATTTTAAGCTTTTAATTGACTATTTTCTTATTGCATTTATACAGGGTTTTTTTTTTTTTAAAGTGAATATAATACATAAAAGTTCGTTAAGTCATATCAAAAAAGATAACAAAAACATTACTTTTAGATTAAGCGAGCCAGCCAGGATTCGAACCTGGAATCTCCTGATCCGTAGTTAAGCGCGTTATCCGTTGCGCCACAGGCCCTTCGAAACCCTGTTCGCTATTGACGACTATTGTTAATCTCAACAGGAGGGAATTGGAAAGACTATATGTTCAACAAGTGGATGTCGGCTGACTATTCATCAATACCCTTTGCCTTCAAAAGGAGGGAACACAAATTGGACGTAGCCAAACAGTTGGTAAGATTTTTTACGAGAAAAGAAACACCAGCCATAGCTTTAACATTTAACATTAACACGCGAAGTACGCTGAAATAATACATGTCAAACAAAGACGGGAAGTTGAGATTGATTACCCAAAATGTCTCGATCTGTCGATCTATTATCTGCATCTCAAAAAAGAACAAAAATTACATCTACCGTCATACAGACTACTTTAGAGGTAGCAGACGTAGTACGGAAGTTTTTGGAAGACAATGAGTGACATGCGCCAAAACAGAGAAGTGCCTGACGAAGAGATAACGACAGATTTACGCCAAAATAACATAATAATAGAGAATAATTAATAAAGCTAAGCATATTTTTTTTATAAAATCATTCAAATGAGAATGACAAAATCACGGTACACCACTGTGTTCTTTTGAACACACTGTTCAATGTTATTGTGATAAATATATTACCAACGATGAGCATAGCTTATGGGTCAAAATGCTTATGAGACCTTGAAGGCCACGGTAAGGTGAAATAACAGGAGATAATTATTTCACCAAATTGTTGTGTTAAGAAAACGTTTGTCAGAAGACCCCCACATGTGCGGGTGTGTCATCTTGCATCCACAAAGATGTCAAAATAAAACATTTCGCTTATTTCTTCGATCACGCGTTATCTACTTAACATCTAAAGGATTCGAAGATTCATATTTGATAATATTGAACAAATATTCTTTAATTAATAGCATAGGCATCTTAAGCTTTCATAAAGAATAGTTATTAGAATTTAATTTAACTATTTGAAATATTTGAGACATGTTTCGTTTCTGTTTGAGGATACATTTTAATTTCGTTATCAATTAGGATTTATATAAAAGGGTGAAATTTTTGAGATAAATAATACAAGTTTAATTTATCAAATTGTAACAGTGTTCAAAGTAGTCCCCTCCAACATCAATGCCCTTTTGCAGACGATTTTTCCACAGATTAAATGCTTCACGCCGTCCATTTCTTGTAATTGAGGATAAATATGCTTTTATAGTCTCAACAATCTCCTCTTCGGAATGAAAACGGCGACCACATAAATTTTTCTTGAGATTAAAAAAAAGCCAAAAGTCACACATAGCAAGATCAGGAGAATAGGGTGGATGCTCTATCACTTTGATGTGTTTTTGTTTAAGAAATTAGACTATCGATCTTGCCGTGTGAGAAGATGCATTATCATAGTGAAGCATGAGTCCACTTGCATTCACTTCTTGAAGAATTTCTTTAAGACACTTATTGGTGTACCAGTTAGCTGTGACTGTCTTCTGTCCCTCCAGCTTGATGGCTTTGAACAGTGCCGTACTTCTGAAGAAAACGGCATACATTACTTTTTTCATTGCTCGTTGTCTTTCTACCATTGTTTGTTTGGGGCCATCTTCAAAGACCCATGTTTCTTGTCATGTTGGAATGTCAAAAAACGGTATGTTAGTTTCATCACCAGTTATGATTTTAGAAATAAGGCGGTGTCCACCATCGTTAATTAATTTTATGTTTTCTTTGCAGATTCTGACAGGCTCCGTTTTTTGGTATTCTGTTAAATTATAGGGGACCCAACGACAAACTAATTTTTTCATATGCAGTTCTTCATCAATAATTCTATTTATAGCTGCGGATCCAATGTTAAGTTTCTTCTGTATCATTTGGTATGTGCAGCGATTATACTCGACTACCATTTTTCGTATAGCCGACACATTTTCTGAAACTACAGCTGATGAAGGTCTTCTTGTGTGTTCTTGATCCAGCAGAGAACTTCGACCTCTACGAAATTCTGCAAATCATCTAAATACAGTAGCACGAGATGGAACTTCGTCTCCATATATTAGTTGTAGACGTTGAAGGCATTCTCCTCGATTTAACCCCACTTTAAAATCATAGCGCGATAATGCTCTCGCGTCAATTCCATTTACCTTTATTCCAAAATCTATTCTACGACAGCTAAATTGCAATTGTTGCCACAAATTATCATCTCCAGCCATAAAAGAGTTCAAATTTACAAATTTAACGAAAATTATATTTTTTTACTGCGTTTGTCGTCTGCCACTGTCACAAAAATTTCAGAGTTACCCTCATATAAATTTAATATATAGATTTTCTAAGACAAGCAAAATTTTAGTATCATAATATGTTAGAAATTATGTTCGGTAACAGAGATGTCTTTAAAAAAAAGTAGAAAAATAAAAGCAACCTACCTGGAGATGCATATCTAATTTTAGTTCAGTTCTCTATTGGAAGAAAACAATTTATTATATTCATGAAGTTTAATCTAATTCAAAAGTCCTTTTGATATTCATTTAAATTTATTTATTAGATAGTACGACACACACAAAATTATACATTCGGTAAGGAGCAAAATTTAGTTTTGTTCCAACATTAATAATGCAACTCAACTCAAAATAAGGTTTGTGAACAGAAACTATATTCGCCGCTTTTTATTCAAGTTTTGATTTGCAGGTATAAAAATGTTTTTATCCTAATTATTAGTTATACTTAATTCTCGTCCAAATACATTTTATTTATTCATATTCAAGAAAGCAGATGTTGATGAATTCAGTTCAATAATCTTTTAATTTTCTTAGTAAACTGTTTTAGTAGTGTCACTCAAAAGTATGTATTTGTTTACGATATTAAATAGTAAAATTTAAAAACAATTTATCATAATTATTTATCTGTAGTAATTTTAATCAAAGGTGTAAAGCATTATGTAATTTATTAAGCATTGTGAAATAATATATGATCTCTTTTTGTTTTTCAATTTAGATGGACTCTGAACCTTAATATTTTTTTTAAATTTTTTATACTTTTAGTTGCATCTTCGGTTTTTTTTTTAAACATAGAAGGAGTGTAAAGATTTTAATTACCTATTTCTTTTAATAATCAGTAATAATAGCTTAAATATTTTTTTTATTTTATTCTTTGTACTTAAAGGCTGTTATTCAAGATGATAGAGAAAAAATGTGTTTAGTAAAGGTAACAAAAAAAAAATCTTCAGTTGAAAAATATGTAAAAATTAATCTTAATAAGTCCATTTCTCACTTCCTTTAAATTTAGTATTAAATGGAGAGCATAAAAGATTAGTTAAAACTAACAAAGGAAGTTACATAGTAATTTAAATGAAAAGCTTTTAAATCATTTAGATATTTTAAAACTGTTTACCATTAACTGTCAGTTTTATTTTTTATATATTGGTATTATTATGATATTAAAATATTTTTAAAAAATAGTATAAAACATTATATTCTCTGTTCTTTATTTATAAAATATTGTTGTAACCTTCAACATGTATTTGTAATTTTTACTTGTATGATTTAATTGATGTTATTTCAGCATGACTTTGAATGTTGAAATGTCAAACAGCTTATAGTACTTTACTTCAAAGAGTGCCAATATTAATAAACTCCATTTAATAGAAGACATAAAGTGTAATGTATAGAAAAATAGTTTATTTGAAAAGGAAATATTTTTTGTTTTCATTAAAACTGCCAAGCATGTGATAACTTAGTTTGATACCTAACTTGTTTTAATGTTTTATTTTAAAATTTTACCTTGAAATGGGGTTCCTTATTCTTCCAAAAAGGTTTTCATTTGTTTATCTCATGATGTTGTTTCAAATTTTCAATTTAAAATCAGCATTTTTATTATTAAACTCTTAAAAGCTCATTTCCATAATCAAATTCTTAATAAAAATTGTAAGTATATATTTGATATATGAATGGGTATTTCTGAAAGTGATTAAAGATAAATTTTCAGTTTATATCTTTTTTATTAACTATACTATTATACTATATATTACATTATTATATACTATATATTTCTTATTAACTATACTATATATTATATATTACAGCTGAGCAACACCAAGTCATATATGACTTGGTGTTGCCCAGCTGCATAAAATAAATATTTTTAGCTTTGTTAAATTTTAGTAGAAAAAATTGTAGCGTGAAAAATTTTAAAAGAAAAATTTTTGAAATCAATAAAAAGAATTTAGAAAGCAAAACATAAATGGACCTACATAATAGAGCATTTAAAACAAGCAAAATATGTATACAAAAAGAACACAATCACTTAAACTTCAAAAATTTACTATTTAAAAAAAAAAAATTATAGACCAGACGATCATGTCATTTGGCACAAAATAAGGTTTCTGTTAAATACCAAAATAAATGGTGACAATTTTTTCGAGAATTTTTACTACATTCCTTATAAAAAAAGAGTGAATTCAATGACAAACATAAAGATACAAGTTTATAATTTTCAAGATATGCTAAAAAATATATAAGATAGAAAAGGATCTTTTGTCATCTTTCACAAAACTTTCTACATATGCTGAAGTTGGACATTGTCAAACCAGATGTCTTTGGCAAAGCATTTGGATGGTCTTGCTTGGTCATATAACTGGCAATAGCAACATTCTTTTTAAGATCGAACTTTACTTTTAGGTATTTTGGTATTTTTAAAAAGTAGTGTAAAACATTATATTCTCTGTTCTGTATTTATAAAATATTGTTGTAACCTTCAACATGTATTTATAATTTTTACTTGTATGATTTAATTGATGTTATTTCAGCATGACTTTGAATGTTGAAATGTCAAACAGCTTATAGTACTTTACTTCAAAGAGTGCCAATATTAATAAATTCCATTTAATAGAAGACATAAAGTGTAATGTATAGGAAAATAGTTTATTTGAAAAGGAAATATTTACATTAAAAAAATTATTGGTAATGATTTAATGTTTTCTCCTGCTTAGCTGATTAGAGGAAATGTAAATATAATTTTTCAATTATTAAGTAAATAATTGGAAATGTGATTCATTCACTCATTGTAAAAATGATTGATTTATAGTTTTATAAGTTATGAAAGTTATTCTAAAATAACCAAAACTTTTTTCTGTTTTGTTCTTAGATGGCTGTACGTTGTATAGTTGCTAGTGCAGTTGGATTTTATAGTGGCATATTGTATAAAGACAGATGCCTATTGAAGAAATGTGAAGTTTATGCTGCTAACCCAGTAGTACCGATTAATCCCAGTCAACCAGTGGAAATTAATGTTGATGATCATGTATCACAAACAATGCAATTTGGTTTTCCTGGTGTTGATACATTATTAGTTAAGAAAAGTTTTATCCTTTCATATGATAGGAAAAACAAAGTGCCCCATTGGGTATTTGAACACTTAACACCTGAGCATATTGCATATAATAAAGATGTTAATAGGTCAAAGAGTTCATTTTTTGAGGAGGATTCTATTCATGTTTATTTTCGCTCTACAAATTCAGATTATAAGCGTTGTGATTTTCGCCGCGGTCATCTTGCAGCTGCTGGTAATCACCGAAGTAAACAAGAATTTATAGATGATACTTTTGTCTTAAGTAATATTGCTCCTCAAATAGTAAGTATTTTGATATACATCTGATTTATATCCTAATTCTAGAATTTTGAACCTTTATTTTGTGTTATGGACTTTTTTTTAATAAAACAACAAATCCCTTCTAATTTCTCTTTTTATTCTTAAATGTGAATAAAAAAGGACAAACAAATATATGTGTACCAGCAAGGCACATTTGTAAGTGAAGCAATCTCTCTTTAAGGTACATTATTATACTTTATTTCACTATTTGGTGGCTGAATGATTGCTGTCGAAAAATTACGAGATAATGTTTAATTTATATAGCTTGTTAATTCATATATAGTGAAATAATAATTCTGTGGAATTCTATTACTGATGTAATTTCAAATTACTAAATAAGAATAAGCAGTTTCTTTAGAATATAATTATGTCATATGGAATATCTATACAATAATAATTATATCGTATGAAACTATCTGTAATTTCTGTCAATCATTATAATTACAAATAATTTTGCTGCAATTTATTACAGGAACTAATAGGAGAAAAGAATGCTGTAGCAGTAATAAATGTTCTATTCTTGTCATAGTAATAAAATATAAAATGAAAGAAGTCAGGTTTTTCACATCTAGTAAAATAGAGTGCACATAATTGTTGATATTTTGAAGTCAAAATGTGTATTGCATGATAGGACAGTTTCAGCAACTTGCTTGGTCCTTTTCTCATTGAATTGTATGAAATTTCTTGTTTATTTACTTATATTGCATTGAAAAAAACAATTAATTATAACTTTGTGTATGCCCAAATCAGAAATTTGTTAAAATAAGACCTTATAATTTTCACAGATACATAGGAATTTATTCTATCAAATCTTTTTAAAACAACTAAAAAAAAAAATTATTGGAGGAAAGCATATTTTGCATGACATGAAATTTGGAAAAAATATCCACAGATTGTATGCAGCAGCATATAATTCACTTCATGAAATTCATCTTTTCTACTCATAATCGATGATTTATTAGCAGGAAATTACAGTAATTTATTGATAGTTATTAAACCAAAAAGGACAAGATTCCCTACACAAATAAAAAGAACATGTTTTAATGTAATAATCTTTTAAATTTTCATGTTCCTTTTTCTTAAAATAGCGCCAAGTTTTAATTGTTAGAAAAAGTGAAAATAAAAATTAAAAGTTGTATAATAAATAAAACGTGATTATATTTTATAATTTTCTATATAGTAGGAATTTTGAAAATAAAATAAATACATAAAAATATTTTAAGGTGTATATTAGCATGCTATGAGCCGAAATGGTATAATTTTCTTCTAAGGAGGAAAAAAATTGACACTATTTTTTTATGCTTAACCACAACTGTAAAATTTTATTTTTAAGATTCATAAAAATAAATTATTACACAGAATGCAAAAGCATTTTTTTTAGTTAAAACTATATCTCTTGGTTTACTTTTTTTTTTAGTATTATTATACTATTTTTATTATATCAAATAAAAGTCTAGAATTTTTTATTTTTTAAATAAATTTTCAGAAATAATATCAATCATTAATCAACATATGTTAATTTAAGTTTCCTTTTCTTTACTTTCATAAAATTTAATACCTTATAAGTTTTTAACAAATTTTACTGTGAGATCCGTTATAATTCCATTTTTGTAAAACATTTACTGATTTTTTATCATTTATATATTTAGTAGTAAATAATTCAGATGATTTATATTTTCAAACACTGTGTAATCAGAATTATAAATTAATATTTTAAAGTGGATAATTTATTAAAATTAAATTATTTATGATATAATTTCAATTCCTGGATTTAAAAAGTACATTAGATAATTTTATATTTGTGATACTTTATTTCTTTGTTTTTTATTTTTGTTTTCTTTAAGAAATAATTTCCTCCTTTTAAATCAGAACTTATTTTTAAAATTTATTTCAGGCTGATAAAAAGTTTGAGGATAATGGCTGGAATAAACTGGAAAAGCATGTACGAGAAATGGTTAAAAAATATAAAAATGTTTATGTTTGTACTGGACCCTTGTATTTCCCTAGGTAAGTTTATTTTTATTGTAGTATATTTTATCTATAATTTATTTTTCAATTTACAATTATAATTTTTGTTACATTTATTTTGATACATAAAGTAAATATTTTATTAATAAGAAAAATTTGAGTATTTAAAAAAATTCCAAAAATTTTGGAAATTTATTAGCATATAAAATATTTCATTTATAACAAGAGATTTAAAATTTTAGAAAATCCATTAATCCAGTCAAGTGTTTTCATCTTGCATTTTGGCTGGAGTATTTGTCAGTTTTTAAATTGTGTATTGCAATAATTTGTTGTTATTCATTGAATTTATTCACATAAACATTTACACCAGACAATAAAATGAAGCATCTCAGTAAGAAAGTTTTTTTTTCTTTTTAAAATGGGCTTATAAAATTATTTTTAATAAATAATATTGTTATTTTGAGTTAAATTAAATCTTATCTTCCTTTGTCTCCAGTGGCCTGATGCACAATTGGCTAGCGCTCTGGCTGTTGGTATCATAGGCTTCAGGTTCGAATCCTGTTGGTGGCATGGATGTTTGTGTGTGGTTCGGAATTCATGTTAAACTGTAGGTCCCGGTCTAATTTGCCTAAAATGTGCACAAAATTACTGTAGAGCGATTAACCAAACCAAATCCTTTGTCTCCAATTATTAATGATTGAAATATGTAAAATGTATCATATTTGATATGTTTTACATATTCATGTGTTAATTTTTTAAGTGAATAGTTGATTTTGCATACAAATTATGTTTGCTATAATAAATACAGCCAATTACTTTTCAAATTACTATAAAGTAATAGTACATTGTAAAATACTGCTATTTATTTGTATTTGACATAATTCTAAATGCAATAAATCATAATAATTTTATTGCAATGAAATAAAAGCATAAATTGGGAACATTTGTTGTGTTTTAATTTAATGTAATATACTTTCATTTTATTATCTTAGAATGGAATCTGATGGGAAAAAATATATTAAATACCAAGTCATTGGAAAAAATAATGTTGCTGTCCCAACTCATTTTTTCAAAGTAATTGCTTATGAAAAGGAAGGTTCTTTGTTTGACATAGAATCGTATGTGATTCCAAATCAAACTATTGATGACGTTCCTTTAAAGTCATTTTTTGTAAGTATTAATTAACATTTTAAAACTTGGATAAATTTGTTTTTTATTCTGATCATTTTTCAATGCATGTAATATTGATGTATACAAGCAAATAAAAAAAAGATGGCTTACAAACATTAAAATACTGTCCTTCATTTTCCCTTTGTGTGTCACTATGTGCTACATATATCAAGTGCATGTGTTTTACCTGCTCTTGTGTGATGTTTCCACTATTTTGATGAAATTTTCTTTATTTCAAAATAGGCAAGCAACTTTCTTTATTGATTTTATTTTAAAATTTTGCATATTAGTGTATTCAGTTGTAAACAGAACATTTTTTTAAAACATTTCAACCATTTATTCCTACATTTTTTTCAATATCAGCAATTATAAACTTTACATACGTTAGGAAGATGAAATTGTGAAATCTGTATTAGCACTTGCTATTAATTTGGTATTGCAGGAAACAATTTTGATTATTTGTGATTTTTTTTCTATATTTTCTTTTATTCTTTTGACTTGCATGCATTGGTATATCATACATCACCTAACATAAATGTGGTTATTTTTTGTACTCTTCATCATTTTACCTATTTGTTATTTTTTGGACTGAAATTCTGGAGGATGAGAACTTTCTTAAACAGTACTTTTATAGGATTTAATTTTTACTGACCACTTTAAAAAAAAGAGAAAATCACTCTTTAAGGTCAGTTGCACTTATAACCAATACTCATAAATGTGTAGTGTTTTTTGTTTTTTTTTAAGTCTAATTTGCAAATATAACAGATAGGAAATTGCAGTAATTATGATTAGGTTTCTAGGGCCTGAATGGCCGAGTGGCTAGCGCTCTGGCGCTCGGTACCACAGTTTTCGGGTTCAAGTCCCAGCCGTGTCATGGATGTTTGTAGTGGTTCGGAATCCTCTTTAAACCGTAGGTTCCGGTCAAATAGGGTCATAGAGTGTTGTGAGGGCATTGTTACTCCGCGTCCGTTGCTTATCTTCAAGTTACACGGGCCCCCTGGGTAATATACAAAGTGAGTAACGTCTGTGCAGTGCTTGCCTTAAGGCATCCAAGACAGCTGTCTAAGTGTTTGCCAGCTACATTAGAAAAAAAATGATTAAGTTTTTATATTTTTATCAACATTCTAAAAAGGTTTTAAAAAAAAAACGGTAAATGCATTGTTGACTTCATTGCACTTCAGTATATCAATGTGTATATTAAATGCATTTAATATTTATGTCCAATGTAGATTTATATTTCTGTTACCATCAGCAAATATAACTAAAGAATTAGTATAAGGTATTTGGCTTTTTTTGTTCATATTTTAAATTAATTCAATAGAAACTGTTTTAATTTAAAAAATAATTATTTTAAAATTAAAGTAAAGCAATTTTTATTTTAATTCATAAAAGTTATTTAATTACAATTATTTAAAAGCAATAATTTATTCAATTAAATGTTTAATCTATTTGGATGTTTAATATTAAAAAATTATTAACATTTAAAATTCAGTTGCATGTAGGTATAAACACTTTTTCATAAATGGGTACTATTGCTATTTATACACACATAATTTCTTAATGAATTTCAAAAAATTTCACAGAAGTAAATATGTGTTTCTTATATTTTTATTTAATGATCTTTTCATAAAAATTTATTGTTATGAAGTTAAAAGGAAATTATTATGTCTTCTTTTAAAAATTTGATTAAATTTACATTTTATTTTCTAATGATTTATTTGCTTTTTAAATCACTTATAATATATTAAAAGTTTTTTCCTATAATTGTTTGATTTTAATCTACATTTATGAGGCTTGTGGAACATGAGATAATTGTTTTCTTAATAAAATCGTAATCTATTATAAGAATAATGATACATAAAGAGAATTTAGAAATTATTGACTCTTGTTATGCCTCATTTTAATGGAAAAATCTCGATATTCATTTGTCATTGTAACTCTTTGATGCGTTTGCCTCAGCTTTCATTTACACATTCAGCATTTTAAAATTATTTCCATAAGTTAACTTGATGCTGCCTTTCCAATTCCTGTCTATAACAAATCTTCTCTTGAGACCACTGTTTCCTGTTCTCTCTACTTTATGAAGTGCTGCAAACAAATATTATTAAGCTAAAATCTATGTAGTGTGTACTACAACCGAATTAATTATTTTAGTCACATGTCTTATTAAAATGTGTTTTTATTGATACACAATGATTTGTTTTGTATATTCTGATTTTCATTGTAGGTTCCCAAAGATGTTATCGAAAGAGCAACAGGCTTATTATTGTTTGAAAAATTACCCAAGACAAATATTAGCAGCATAAATGGGAAACCAATTGACAATAAACAGAAGTAAATTTTAACATATGTTTATTAGAACTAAATATTTTATATAATCTTTTATAATGATACAATTTTATTTCGTGAAATTATATGAAAGCTATTTTTATATATCTTTTTTATTATCTTTTCTTATTTTTATAAAAATATATACCTAACTTTTATACTATATATATATATATATATATATATATATATACATACATACATACATACATACATATATATATATATATATATACATATACATATACATACAAATAATTCAATATAACAAGTCATTAGAATCCTAAAAACTTCTTTAATATCTAAAACAATGAAATAGAATGGAAAATGAAAAATAGAACTGGATTCAAAAATTATTTTTAAAAAAAACTGGTATATTTTTTTAAGCTGTGTTTATTAAAATAATTAAATAATTATTATTCACAATAATAATTCATAGTCAGTTGTTCATTTCTTGCTAGAAGTAAACCATATTATAGGAATTATGTTATATAAGGGTTGTCTGATATATTATGTATATAATATTTTGGAAAAGTTGAACTATTATCTAAATTATTAAAGTGAAAATTCATAAATATTAAATCTTTTTGTTTTATATAAACAGATATGTTATTATTTTTATTAATTATTGAGTTGATTAGAATTGTATTTATTTTTTATTCACCTGTGTTTGACAATCTAATGGCATCAAAATTAAAATACAACTTTGGGTTGTATTATAATATACCTTATATCTATATTTTTGTTTGCAATGATTGACAAATAAAATCATATGCTTGCAATATGAAAAACAATGGGATACATTTGTTTTATTTTTTTAGTATAATTAGTTTGTTTTACCTGCTTGTCAATATTTTGAGAATTAATCATAACAAATTCCTGTATCTTAGATATTTTGTTTTCTTTTAAATAAAAATCAACTTGATGGATAGTTGATTAAACAAAAAAAGATAGTAAAAAAGCAGCGAAACAAGAGTTACTTAAGCAGCTCTTCCATCAAAATTTCTTGTTCAGTTGTAAGACTATTTTTGTAAATAATATGCGTGCTTGTTTTGGTTCACAATTTCAAATGTTGAAATTAACTCCAATATGTATCTATATTAAATTTGGATCAATCTTTTCCTAACTAGCTAAGTTCAATTGCTTATGATAAAAATTATAATAATAAAGGAATTGATCTTGACACTCCTTTAAAATAATCTGCTAATATAATTTTCATTCATTCCTATTATTTATTAGAATTTTAATATTAGCATCATCTATTAAGCACCTTTTGGATCAGCAAACAAAGAAAATATAAAGGGCAATACTCAGTACTGGAAAATACTGAAGATTTCAACTTATAAGTAAAATTCAGTAATGACAATTACTGATTTACATGACAATTTAATAAATCTAAATCAGTCTATTTTGACACAAATAAACCCATAGAAATTTAATCAGCCATTAATCATTAAATGTATCCTAAAAGATACCTGCCTGACTTGTGGCTCAGTGGTAATGTGTGCCTCTAGTGCGCATTAGGGCTAAGGTTCAATCCACTGGTAGTATTGTTGTGGACACTGTTTAAAAAATGAGGAGACTCTATGAAATTTATCTTGTTCAGCTTCTTGCCTCGTTAATCAGACTACCAGGTCTGAATTTTGCGGGTTTTCTCCCATATAATACGCAAATGCAGGGTAGTTTCCCCTAAAAGTCCCTCCTTCAACGGCTCGGAGCCAAGTCAGACTTCTCCATAACAACAGAAGTTGTTCCCCTTCCCTCCTCTATGAGTAGACGATTCATTGGTTCCGTCTCGCACAGCCGAACCCTGAGGTTTAATCACAACAATAAAGGACACATTTAATGTTTATTTAAATTGAATTCAACATGAAAAATGCTTGAGGTAATGATTTTTTTTTCCCAAGGAATTTTTATTTTATACCAGATTTTTTTTTGTATTTCAGACTACGAAATAAGTTAATAATAAGTTTTGCTTACACTTATTCCACAAATGACTGCTGCCATTTTTAGATTATGTATGCACTTTTTTTTACAAAAATTACTAACACAATTTAGTTGATTCTCGATGCTAATTCATGTCTGTTGACATATTCGTCAAGCTACGGAGGTTATCAAAATAATGGAAACACCATAGGTTTATAAAGAATTCTTTATTAGTATGGTGTACGTCCTTGGGTCCTTAGTATGGGTAGGTCCGCCTTTGGCATGTAATACAGCTTGGATTCGCCTAGGAATCGATTCATGCAAGTGCTGAATAGTTATTTAGAGGAATATTGTGCCATTCTTCATGGAGATATTGTGAAATTTCTGGGAGAGATGCCGGGGCAGGATATTGATTCCGTATTGAACGCTCTAAAATAGATCATAACGGTTCAATGATATTGAGGCCGGGTGACTGTGCGGGCCAAGGTAGATGTTTAACTTCATCCTTATGTTCATCAAACAATGATTGGGCAAGTCTCGCTGCATGAATGGATGCATTATCATCCTGGAAAATTCTATCTCCTGCAGGAAACAAAGTTTGCATCATAGGATGGACCTGGTCTGCTAAAATTTCTCTAAAACTCCTCCCCAGTGATCCTTCCTTTCAGGGTTACGATTAGTCCAGCGGAAAACATGACACGGCTGCCCAATCATGACAGATCCACCTCAATACTTGACAGTTGGAAGGAGACAAGCGCGATCATGCGCCTGTGCAGGTGTCCTCCAAACGTACACCTGTCCTGCTGTAGGGAAAAATTTGAAAAACGATTCGTCTGACCCTATAACTGTCTTCCACTTATCAATTGATCGGTTTTGTGGTTGTGACGCCACTGTAGATGACGTTTGGCATTAACATCTGTTACAAGTGGCTTGGGAATTTTGCTGCTGTGGTGTAAATGTCCTGTTTATGAAGGTGCCTTCTAACTGTAGTGACTGACACTGGAGAATCCAGATGCTGATTGAGCTCTGCAGTTATTCGCTTTTGAGACATCACGATCCGCTTCAATACCCGTTGGTCTGTTTCACTGAGCTTCTTTTTCCGTCCACTCTTTTGCTTAGCCGAGCTTGTCTTGCCATGCTGTCATGACTTTAGACTCTGTACTTCTAGAAACGCGTAAAAGTTGGAATGTTTCGGTTACACTTGCTCCAGCTAGACAGGCTCCTACAATTTGGCCTCTGAAAATCTGAAAGGTCCAACATTTGATGCATTTGAAATAAATCCAAGACTTACAGAACTTCAATAAAGCTGCCACATACTATCAGAATATATACATTTCTATTAAAAAAAAAAACTGGTAGCTATTACATTTTAATACTTACGAAGTCCATTCAAAAAAGTCACTTTTATTCACAGGTGTTTCCATTATTTTGATAACTCCCTGTAGATTCTCTTAACTTTTCTCAACATCACTCAATTGACCTACTCATCAATTAATTATTGTTAGAACTCAACACAAAACTTTCACTTCTCTCGATCAAAGTGTACTCACATCAACTAGAATTCCTTCTCTACTCCTCTTTGAATTTTTTTTAATACTAATTAAATTATTCAAAATTTATTATAAATATTTAATATAAAATACTATTTATTACTTTTAGAAATGTGATATAAATTATATATATGGTTGTATATTATTTAAGGACAATCAAAATATTAAATTCTCCAAGAATTGTGTGATACATATACTATGAAATATAAATTTGCTAAGCTATGAATGTGAATACATAAAATGTTAATTTTTATTTATAATAATAAAGTATAATTCTTCTGTATATAATATTGCTGCAATTTTTATAATATTTCAATAAAATATATACTGTTATCAATGAAAAACATTTATTCACACAATTGCTTTTATTTATCTGTTTTGTAATTTACACCTTTAAATTTTTATTATATCAAAAGAAGTTTAGGAAAACATTTTTTTTAAATAAATATTGTGCTTGTCATGACATTTTTTTAATGAAATTAAAATCCCTATTTTGTATTAGGAGAATTATAAATAATTGCTACTAAATGGCATTTAGTAGTAATTATTTACAATTCGAAAACAAAATAGCAAGCATTTTTAAGAGAACCTTCATTTAAAAATGGTTGCTTTTTTTAATATAAAATTTTTAAAAAATATCTTTTTTGTGATGAAAGTTTGATTTATTCAATTGAATAAACATATAAAATACTAGTCATTTAAATTTTCTTGTTATTATGGTTCTCTATTTTATTTTTAGAAGAATGTAAATGTGTTGTTGCATTTTTTTAATTCTATTATATTCTTTTGTGTTTAATATTATATTTAATTAAAAGTTTTTTGTAATTATTGTTTTAATAAATTATTTTTAAAAATATGTTTGTCATTATTTTTAACAGCTAACAAAGATTCCTCCATATAAAATGTTGGTCTAATTTTGATTATATTTTTTCTTCACCCAAGGATATAAATAACTACTGCACAATGTGTTGATTTTAGTACATAACCGATTATTTTTGTTTAATGTCTAGTTATGTATAATTATTTCCTCTTGATAAAGAAAAAAAAATTTTATTTACTTCCTTTTTTGGAAGATTAATGCAAAATTTAAAATAATGAAGTATAATTAAATAGAAAAAATAAGAGACAAAAAATAAATATACATTAAAAAAATTAACTTATTACTATTTTTTATTGTATATTTATTTTTATTTTTTGCTTTTTAATTCATTATATAAATATTTTTCCAGACATTAATACAGAAATGTAATTTTTAGTCATGTGGAAACAAAATATAATGGTAACCCATAACATTATACAACATAGTATAGTAATTTGTAATGCAATTGTCATTTATTTTGTCAGGTGGTGGTATAAGGTTCAATTTTAACAATTGTAGTTGATTTACTGAATTGATTTTGTTCAAAGAATACTGTGATATTCCCTAATTCAAGCATGTGAAAAGGTTGGTTCATGCATCCTTGTTTTTGTTGTTGTCCTATCCCCTGAAGAATACAGGAAAATCAAATTCATGGTGCTCTCAAATGATATTGGCAATCAACATAGCTAATATTATTCATATTAATGTAGGCTTGGCAGGCTAACAGCTGGACAGTCAAGAAGAGTAAGCTCAACATCCAGACAGTTGCCACATTTTTATTATTTTTTAACACCATCAGCAGAAATTTTCATATTTTTGCAGTGCTTCATCTTTAATCTTGCGAGAGTAGTAGTAGTTTTACTGTCGACATTTAGTTCTTATAATTGATATTTAGTTTTATTCTTAGAAGGAATTATAAGTTTAGATTTTGCCAAGGTATTTGTATCTGTAAAGGAAGTAGGAATGGCAGTCGGATCCAAAGAATCTGTAATTTCATTAAATTCCAAATCCACATGAGCAGGGATCCATTGCTGGTGGTGGAAAAATTGCATCAAACTTTACAGGAGAACTGTTGGCCATTGAAAAGGCATTTGAGACATCTGAATCTACCTCCATCACAACAAATGAATGGAATTACAATCTTCACTGACTCAAGGTCTGCCGTATAGACTCTTAATAAAAGTTTTTCTAATATGATGTTGAACATTATATCTCTTTTAGAACAAATCCACTGCTTTCACAGGATGTGCATTATGCATCCTTTGGAATCATTTGTGATGTTAAGTCGGAAGCAATCGTAACAACGATCTCTGCTTATGCTTGAACATTTTATACTGACACAATTTGTGTAATTCATTCTAGTTTTTTATACTTCTGTACAATTTGTATGGTCAAATAATTAAGAGCTCATCTAATGAAAAATATATGAATTGAAATCATGCAACTTAAATACCGATTTTTTTTTTTTTTTTTTTTAAGGTGAAATCTCTATAAGCCATAATTCAAATATCTATCAAACTTGAATACATGTTTGTATAACTACCTTTATCTCTTATGAAACATGATTAAGATTCCTAAACAGAAGATCTACAAGAAAACATATCCAAATATTTAAAATCCCAGTGTGTGTTCTAATCTTTTCATATTATTTGCAAGAGGTTTAAAATTTCAAAGCTATACTTGTTTCACTTGGAATGGCTAGTTGTGTATAATCTTAAAAACATCTAATATATACGATACAAAATTTTTCCTTGATGTGTATAATAATAATTTTAAAATACTTGAAAATTTAGAAAAAAGCAAGTCAATTAGTTCTTAATTGCTAATCAATTCTCTCTTCATTTATTCTTTGGATAAATATCTGTTTAATTAAGTATAAAAATATTAACATTTATTTTCATAAGTTTCAGATACATAAAACGATGTGTCTTAAAGTTGTCTATATTCACACAAATAAGTTTGCACAATACAAAAAATATCTGTGGAATCTTATGTTCAACCATGAAATAACTGATCATTATATTTTGTATAATTATATTTAATTCACCTACTATAATGCAGCTATTTTATATTTAAACATATGATTTTTTTTTTTTTTTTTTTTTTTTTAATTTTCCATATTTCAAAATCCATTAAGTAAAAAGAGTACTATCAATTTTCTCAGATTTCTTTCCAATATCAACTCTAAAACAAATATAAATAAAATACATGACACAATTTTTATTGATTTGGATGCTAATCTAACTCAGTTTTGTGCATTAGTTTTTAAATATCTTAATAATTTCATAATTAAATTGTACAGATAAGCCTATTATGAAAAAAGAATTCTAAACTGTGTAATGTAATGTTATTGTATGTGGATGCTAAGTTGTTTAGTACCAGAAGTTCTCAAATTGAATCTGTATTAACTTAACTTAGTAAGTAGAACAGAAAAGCCTAACAAGTTTTGAATACAGTGAATTTTATTCATGTCATAGCTCAATAATTTAATGTACCCTATTATTAAAATATATATCAAATTATTTTAAATTATATAAATTTACAAATAGTCATTCCCGGTCAAAACACTGCAGGAGACGATTACCAAAACTGAGTGTAACATTTCACTCTATTTCTTTCAGTAAGATGGTTACTTCGCATTGAAGGAAGATCTTTTGTTCAGGTGTGGAGCATGGTTTGGTTGTACACCGTTAATTTTAAGAACCTTATAAGGAAAAGCAGCTCACAGTAAGATAGGAATGTCTCCATGTAAGGAAATTAAAAATTTGGGTAACACATTCCTATCGAAACTCTGGCCGAGCGAGCAGTTGCCTTAAGACTCGTTCCCACCGAGGCGTTTAAGCGTGAAGCGCTGACCAATCACTAGCCTCACCACGTTCGCCTGAAACCTGTTTGAAATTCACCGCTTCGAGTTGACCAACTTTCAACTCGAAGCGGAACTTCACTAGGCGTAATGCTACATGTTTCTGACGTTTCCCTGTGAAGGGGTCGAAAAAACTTTCTTGCCTGCCGCGTGAATCTTCAACGCTTCACGCCTCGGTGGGAACGAGTCTTTATCCTGTCCAAATTACAGATTGGTCTGGATTAAGTGCCTTCTGCGAAATTCTGCTTTGCAGTTTATTGTGCATTTACCGTTTATTACCAGACCATTTTTCTCAAAACAACACAGTCAGATGCCCCAAATTTAAACACCTCACCCCTGTAACCTTTTTTTTTTTTTGAAGTACGATGTGTTATATAGATTTATAACAATTTAAAGAGAGACTTTTACCTAATCTAATGCTATATGTGACGCTACAACTCAACAAATATAGTCATGTTTGGTGTAATTTTTATTATTTTTCTAATAAGGTAGATTGTAATGAAACCACTTTGTATTTATGGTGTTAATTCGTAATTTTCAAGAATAGTCAGGATTTTTCAATATGAATATGGGGACAGATTAACTGGTGGATAGCACTTTGACCTAATAAAATAAAATTGGGTCAATAATTGGTAATAAAATTGGGTCAAATTCCGACAAGTAATTCCGACCGAAAGCTTCCGTGTCCGGAAAAAGCAAGAAAGATATATGCGTAGGCTAGAAAGCATTTCCTTTGGTAAGATCAAATTCCGACAAGCGACATGCCTTAGCGTTTTTTGCCATTTAAAGTAAACCCAAAAAGATGCCGCTCCCAAAGTTGAAAAAGAAAAAAAAACACAGAATCATAAAAGAACCATCTTAACTAGAAAAATGACACATAATAAAACTAAGCAATAATATTAATACAGATTTACTGTGAATCATTTTATTGTAAAGCAAAATGTACATGTTTAACTAGTTAACGACAACGAACTTGCAAACAAAGATCAATTCCTGTTTTCAGATATAATGTAAATATGCTTTTAAAACAGTAAATAAAAATAGTACAATAGTTATACAAAGCCTAAATCTAAGTTGAAACTATATCTTTCGAGGTTTGAAGATCGAACATAAAATGGATGATGAACCGTCACTTCCAGTTGTATTTGATTTTGCTACTATTCATTTTCTAGATTCAAGTAAACGAAATATTGATGATGATGAATGAAGTGGTATACGGGGATGTGGAGCAACAAGGACTATAATCCCCTAATCACTATATATATGAACAGTTATTTTTTTTTCCTTATTTTTAATATGTCACTCTCCACAACGCTCTACGATCGTGTTAGACCGGGACCTACGGTATAAAGTGGATTCCAAACCACTACAAACATCCATGGCACCGCCGGGACTCGAACCCGAAACCTGTGGTACCGAGCGCCAGAGCGCTAGCCACTCGGCTATTCAGGCCCCAAACGAAATATTATTTGTGTTATATTTATTTATTTGTTTATTTTGCACTATAGTTCAGGCGGTTTCCTCGCTCCTAAATTTTGTCACTACATGCAGTCGCTTACAGCCTAGAGCAGGGATGGGCAAACTTTTTCAATCGCGAGCCAAAAATCGTGAAAAAAAAAAAATTTGGCAGGCCAAGATAAATTTTTCTAAAATTTTAAAAACAATGTACAAGTATTACAAATTAAATACGTTAATGAGATGAAGGAAATTGCGATTTCATTTTTAAAAGTTCCTTACATTGAGGTTCGAAGTGGGATGTACTGATTCCAAGGAACGAGGCAAAATGCTCATCTGTCACTCTACTTCTGAAGTAATTCTTTCTAAGACTGTGGCTTAAAATGCGCAGTCTGTCACATGTGAAGTCTAATTCCCCTATATTGGATGTCTGCTCCCCGAGAAAGAGATAACGCTTGTTGGCGCCAATCTACAGCTATAACTAACAAAGAACTTCCGCTTTTAACACTTTAGCGATTGAAAGCTTGTAGAACTACGTTTTGTAGAACAAAAATAGAGAAAGTAAAAAGATCATCAGTCCTTTGAAAAAATGGAAGAAAAAAAAAAATATTTAAACAAATTAGAAAAGGATGGATATATAATATATAAATATATATTTCTATTAATTTGCCTCGGGCCGGTAAAATAAAATTCTACCGTGGGCCGAATAGAATCTTCCGGTGGGTCGGAGTTGGCCCGCGTGCCGTAGTTTGCCCATCCCTTGGGCTCGAGGTGGTAGGGAGAAGGATTTCAACCCTCAATTTTATCACCGGGTTGTTAAATCCAAAATGAGAGAGCAGTATAGCAGTGGCAACGTAATCGTGGGGTGTTCTAGATAAAGTTGAATCAGCTACATATTAGTCGTTATGTTGGTATATGTAAACAACTAAATGTGAATAAGAATGATTAATCTGTAGAATCAGACTTTATAAGTAATTATAGTGAAGAATAAATGATAAAAAGTAGGGAAAAATATAATGCAACTTTAATTTGTGGATTATTTTTCAGAAACCATAGGTTGTATGTTTTAAATCGTTGATTCTATGCATGAACTAGTATGGAGGTATGGGCCTGAGTGTATCTAGATATATTACATAGCCTGTATTGAAACAAAGAGCAACTAATTATCTGTCATTAGAAGCTGATAGTCATAAATCTCAATTCTAAGTGAAAGTGGTCAATGCGTCTGATAAGCGAGGTGATTTTTATATTATATAGTTATTTTAATTATTTGCTTTGCAATTTTATCTAATATCTTTATTGATAGCATTCGAGATTAAAAAAATTTTAGTTTCAAAAATGCATAGATACACCTATCACAAAAGTAATTATTTTCAAATGCGAAAGTAATATCTATGTATTTTTTAAATTCTATTGTTATGGATTTTGACTTTGGAATGACATTTGATTAGCAATCGAATGATGAACTCAGCTGTTTTATCTAAAAAAAAAAATGCATATTTCTGGTTTTTTTGTTTTTTTTTTATCTAACCGATAACAAAATAAACTACATATTACTTGTCTATTAACGGAAAATATTTATCGTTGGTTTCGTACTATATCAGTGGTTGATTAGACTTTTTGAAGATGGGGCGCATTTAAAATCCTACAAATTATTGTAGACGTAATATGTACAAATTTCTGAGCTTATAATAGTTAAGCCAAATATTACAAAAAAATAAAATGACATGTTTGTTTATTCTTGTGATTATGAGAAACAACATATTATAGAGATTCCTCCAATGTTTGAACACATATTTGTAAGAGACACTCTCATTTCCTCGCAGAGAGTAGGTGGCCTTGGCCTACCATGGGGGCTGTTGCGTCAATGATGATGATGATGAAAGAATACGATATTCCTATATATATTTTATAGCAGGGATGGGCAAACTCCGGCCCGCCGGAAGGTTCTATCCGGCTTACGGATAGAATTTTAATTTGTCGGTCGGAGGCAAATTAAAAGAAATATGTATTATATATCCATCTCCTTTTCTACATTGATGAAATATTATTTTTTTCTTCCTTTTTTTTCAAAGAACTGATGATCTTTTTTCTACAAAATATAAATTGACGGAAATAGCAAGCACAGACAGCTTTCAATCGGTAAAGTGTTAAAAGAGGAAGTTCTTTGTTAGTTATAGCTGTAGATTGGCTCCAACAAGTTAGACTTTTACAAATCATTATCGAAAGTAAGTTTTCCAAATTTAATATCACACGCTCAGAAAATCAGTGCTATGTTTGCTTCATCTTATATATGTGAACAAGTGTTTTCAACTGTGAACCTTAGAAAGAATTATTTCGGAAGTAGACTGACAGATGAGCATTTAGCCTCGTTCCTTAGAATCAGTACATCTTAATTTGTACCTCAATATAAGGAACTTTTAAAAAGGAAATCGCAATTTCATTCATCTCATTAACATATTTAAATTGTGATACTTGTATATTGTTTTTAAAATTTTAGAAAAATTTATCTTGGCCCGCCAAACTTTTTTTTTTTTTTTTTTTTTTTTTTTTTTTTTTTTCCGATTTTTGTCCCGCGGCCGAAAAAGTTTGCCCATCCCTGTTCTATAGGAATATCGTATTCCTTTCGGAAATGTTTTGCAGATGATATTTGAACAATAATTTATAAGTGCAATTCATTTTCCAAATTGGACGTTGAATTTTCAAATTAGTGGAGCGTGTTAACACCCCAATATATCTTCTAGCACAAACAAATCTATATGCTGGAAAATCTTTCGATTGAATTCATTGAGGAGGGTGTGAACTTTCCAGAAGCCGTCATTAAGAGTATTCGTTTAAAATTGTGATGGAAAAACGTTGGTAAAATGCAATTGGCCCTCATGGCTCATCTTAGGTAACGTTGAAGTTGCTGCGCATTTACCGCTCTAGTAGCGAATTCCCAAGGATACAGTGCCCTGCATTCAAGCAATTTTTAAATTAAGATTTCTTAATCAATTAAAAAGTAGCCCAGTTTTAGTAAATATATTTTCTTAATTTGGCAAACTTTCTTTAGAATAAATATTAATGAAATATGTAACTCTTGATTTGAAATTAAAAAGAAAGAAAGAAATAATTCTTTTCATCATTTTTGGCTGGACACTTGATAAGAAAATAATACACTTTAAAAAAACAAAATTTAATTGTTATAGATTCTATGTTATAAGAAATACACACAAATATGCTGCTTTATAATTTATGTAGACAGAGAAATTAGCATAGTATGGAATTAAGAGGGGACAACCAATAATCGAACATATTTCTCAAAGTCAAGTCATGTTAGGCGATTTCATAAGACACAATTTTAGATTTTTAGATTCATCATAATATATAAAAATACCTTTTTGAAAATAGAAAGTAAAAAACATATTATAATATCAAAATAATTACAAAAAATCAAAAATTAATATTACAATAATTATAATTTTGGCAGCTTTTTACATTGAATTAAATATTAGATTTTTTAAAAAATTTTGGAATCAAAGAAATTTTTTATGAAACTTGTCATTAATAATTTTCAAAATATTAGAATTTATTTTTTAATAATAATTATCAAAAGATATAACTTTTTTAAAAATTAGAAAATCAAACAGACAAATTGATTCAAATAAAATATTACGCAAAACAAAATTGAGATTTAATTTATTAATTTAAAATTAAAATTTTTTGAATTTCTTAATTTTAATGTTCTACCTTTTCATTAAATCACGAGCTGCTATTGAGTATAATTTTGAAATTTCGAGCGTAAAATAAATCTTAAAAAAAAAAAAAATTAATGTCTCATTGTTCTTGTCCTAAGTTACTATAGTGAAAACGCATACTATATATCTTGCTTTATAATATACAGGGTAATTACAATTAAAGTCTCACTTTCAAAACGCTGTAAAAAAAGAAACACTAGTCACAATGAGTTCAAATTTGAATTGAAGATACTTGAAGAAGGGGGAAACGGTACGGCATCAAAAAGTTCCATAGTGTATTAATAGATGGCGCTGTAAGCAGCGTAAAAAAAGGGGAATTCGGCTGCCAGGGAGATTTTGAATCGAAATAACAACGTATTTGGCATGAATTGGAATATTAAACCAACTGTAGTGTTCAAAGTGCTTGATTGTTTCGGTTGTAACACTGTTAGTAGAACTAACAGTGTTACAACTGTTCAACAGTTGTAACACTGTTAGTGGAAAGTCCATCCACCAGGGCAAGATTTCAAAATTCGATTTGAAAAATCGGTGGAACTTTGTTGGGAATTTAAATTTTTTTTTTTTTTATGCCATACCATTTCCCCCTTCTTCAAGTATCTTCAGTTCGAATTTGAACTCATTGTGACAAATGGTTCTTTTTTTTTACAGCATTGTGAAAGGGAGACTTTAATTATAATCACCCTGTATGTATGTATATATATATACACTGAAGTGACAAAAGTCATGGGATAGCAATATGTAAATTTTCAGATGGCAGTAGCATCGCGTAGAACAGGTATAAATGCGCAGTGCTTTCGCAGAGCTTTCATTTCTGTTCAAGTTATTCATGTGAAGAGGTTTTGACGTGATGATGACCGCACGACGGGAATTAACAGACTTTGAACGCGGAATGTTAGTTGGAGCTAGACGCATGGGTCATGCCATTTCGGAAATCGTTAGGGAATTCAACATTCCCAGATCCACTGTGTCAAGAGTGTGCCGAGAGTATGAAATTTCAGGCATAACATCCCACCATGGACAGCGCAGTGGTCGACCGCCTGCACTTAACGACCGAGACCGGCGACGTCTGCAAAGAGTCGTAAATTCTAACAGACAAGCAACACTGCGTCAAATAACCGCAGAAATCAATGTGGGACGTACAAGGGACTTGTCTGTTAGAACCGTGCGGAGAAATTTGGCTTTCTTGGGCTATTCCAGCAGAAGACCGACTCGAGTGCCTTTACTGACAGAACGACATCGCTTGCAGCGACTCTCGTGGGCACGTGAGCATATCGGTTGGTCCCTAGATGAATGGAAAACCGTGGCCTGGTCCGATGAGTCACGATTTCAGTTGGTAAGATCTGATGGTAGGGTTCGAGTGTGGCGCAGACCCCACGAAGCCATGGACCCAAACTGTCAGCAAGGCACTGTTCAAGCTGGTGGTGGCTCCGTAATGGTGTGGGCTGTTTTTTTATGGCATGGACTTGGTCCTCTGGTGCGACTGGACCGAACATTGACTGGAAATGCTTATGTTCAGCTACTTGGAGATCACTTGCAGCCATTCATGTACCCAAACAACGATGGGATTTTTATGGATGACAATGCGCCATGTCACCGGGCCACAACTGTTCGCGATTGGTTTGAAGAACATTCTGGGCAATTCCAACGAATGATCTGGCCACCTAGATCGCCCGACATGAATCCCATCGAACATTTATGGGACATCATCGAGAGGTTTGTTCGTGCCCAAAATTCTGCACCATCAACGCTTTCACAATTATGGACGTCTATCGAGACAGCATGGCTCAATATTCTTGCAGAAGACTTCCAACGACTTGTTGAGTCCATGCCACGTCGAGTTGCTGCACTTCGCCGGGCGAAAGGAGGGCCGACACGATATTGAGAGGTATCCCATGACTTTTATCACTTCAGTGTATATATATATGAAGATATGAATATAAATAATATTATTATACGTATATAATACATACATTTATTATTATTATTATTATTATTAAGTAGGGGATCACATAAATAAAATTTTATAATTTAAAAAACTCGTTGTAAACATATAAAAGCGCCTTCTTTAAATAATAAAAATATATTACAATGTTACATGAATTTTTAAAAATAAAAAGTATATTTTAACCACAATTTCCCTTTGGGTTGTATTGATTTTAACTCTGGGTCTATGCAAATCGCTAATAGGACTGGAATAATTGGATAAAAATAATTTTAAAAATCAAAATAATTTTTATAAAATTTTAAAATTAATATTTTTGTAAATATGATTTTTTTAATTTTTTTTTATTCTATTAATAAATACGACTTTATAAAAAATGTATCAAACCAATTATTGATTTAAATCAGGATTCTCCAAACTACGGCCCGCGGGCCAAATCCCGGTCAATGTCATCAACCCGGCCCGCGACAGCGAATAGCTTATTGTTGCTGTAATAAGTTGGATAAAAAAACACAGTGATAATAACTCGGTTTTATTTACCTGCTATGTAAAACTTAATGACAATCATAATAAGCAGAAAATTTAACTTAAGCATAACAACTAACAAATAATTGAAATGAATCCCACAAACATTATAAACTGGTGAACATCCCGCGGGTTAACCTCGGTAGTTCTGTTGGTGTACAGAGTATCGCATATGTATGCATATCGATGTTTGGAATGTATATATCCTGAATCCAATATAGGATTTTTATCCTGAAAATCCCTCAGGAACGGGATATCTAAATTAACTAGTCTAGAAATTATAGATAATGGCAGAAAAATTAAAACGGTTTTGGCACTTGGTACTTTCTGGAGTAAACAATATGGCCCTAAGGCTGGAAAGTTTGGAAATCCCTGATTTAAATGAAGTAAGTAAAATAGAATTAAATTATAAATTGAAATACTTTTAATTATTTAATAGAACATTTAATTGTTTTATTAAAAGTTAAATTCATAATTATAACCTTTTCACAATAACATTGTTTTATTTTCAGATCTCTCAGAGTTTTTTCTTGATCGAGAAGCATTTTCCGTATAGTATTATTTAAAGAGAATTTAAAAGTTCATTTGCTTGTGGAAGTCTCTATATAAATTCTATAAATAAGCTCCTTAGTTCACATTTTGAAATAAAAAATATATAAATAAATAAATTTAAAAAAAAAAAAAAAAATGGAAGATCAAAGTAAAGTAGAAGTAATCTCAATCAAAGGCACTATTTAGTCTGATTTTGAAATTTAGTCTGGAATGAAAATGTAAATAATACCTATTGAATGAAATAAATGTTAAACTATGAAATTAATATTATATTTCAGAACAAAAGAAATATAACAATTGAATTCTATGCCTAATTACTTTAATTTAAAAAAAAAATTCGTATAAAAATCTGTTCTTTGGTGGATCAAATAATATACTGCAACGCTATCTACTAAAAATATAGAATCTGTCAATTTTAAATTAATTAAAAACTTTATTTGAGGTTTTTACTTTCATGAAATTATTTATAAAGGAAATTAACGTTTACTTTAAAATTTTGAGGTTGGAATATAACAGCGTCTTTGTACATTTACGTTTCTAAGATTTTAGCAGTTTTGGAAGTTTTCGAAAGACACCATTAAGATTTTAGCACATAGATTATGAGGAAGGGCCTAAATGGCCGAGTGGCTAGCTCTCTGACGCTCGGTACCATTTGTTTCGGGTTCGAGTCCCGGCGATGCCATGGATGTTTGTAGTGGTTCGGAATCCACTTTAAACCGTAGGTTTCGGTCTAATTTGATCGTAGAGCGTTGCGGGGGCATTGTTACTCCGCGTCCGTGGCTTATCTTCAAGTTACACGCCCTCCTTGGGTAATGCAAAGTGAGAAACGTTTGTGCAGTCCTTGCCTTAAGGCATCCAAGACCTAGTGTCTAAGTGTTTGCCAGCTGCATTAGAAAGAAAAAAGATTATGAGGAAGAAGAAGGCCTGCAATTTTAAACACTTGATTCTATTTGAAAGAAAGAAAAAAACTTCATTCTACACCAGTCAACGAAACTGTTCGAAAGCAAAGCTGTGGCAAAGATAGGAACAATAAATCTATAATCTAAAGTTCTTCAGTTAGACTCCAGTAGAAAGATTCAAATTCCTCGATTGTCATCCTAAAATTGTTCATTTCAAACTGCGGTGACAAAATGGTGCAGTGTATTAGGCTTCATGGATAACTATACCCCCTGAGTAATAAAAATCTGCTACAATCTTATCATTCCAGTGGGAATGGAACAAGATCAAATCACCTGGTACTTGAAAATAAATGACGTTTTGTGCTGCACTTTAAGACTCATTAATAAATTTTCTAAATTAACTTTGTCAAACAAACTTCTTCTCTACAAACAAGTTCTTAGGCCTATCCTTACCTATGCTGCCCCAATCTGGGGTCTAGCTGCACAATCTAACAAGAAATCTGTACAAATTATTCAAAACAAACTTCTTCGTATTATCACTGGTGCACCCTGGTTTGTCCGCAACTCTACAATTCATCAAGATTTAAAAATTGATTCTATTGACAACTGTATTACTAAACTTTCTAGAAATTTCTTCAATACCATTGCGACTCACGAAAACCCTCTCATCAAGGCACAAACTATATTTACGCAATTGAATGGAAAATACAAGTATCCTTTCTCTACTTCTAAATGGAATCGAAACCTCAAACCACCGTAATTTCCTGCTCACTTATCGCTTTTTAGATATTTTACTTCAACGCATATTTACTGATCATACATTTCTTGTTACGTTTCCATCACCGATGATTTACATTTTCCTTACTTTCTTCTTTTTTTTCTCTCAATTCATACGATTACTATTATCTATTTATCATGACTTTTCTTTCCTACTGCCTTCACATACCATTGAGTAGATGAACGCTTCGCGTTCAGGCACTCGACATCTGTATTCAACAATGATGAAGATGCGTCAATTCTCCAAAACATGCATTTTCCAATAATAATGTAAAAATCAATTTTTCTACACTGTAAGTTAATGAATACCTCTACTGTCCTAAATTTTAAGAATAATTAATGTTTATCTGTGGGAGATTTTAATTCCATTCAATGAAAAAATTTTATCAACCTGTCAACCGTTCAAACCGTCGAATCAGATTGACGGTTGTGATTAACAAAAAGCGTTCACTGCTTACAATTTATTTCGGTGAAGTTCCCTTTTTGCACGGGTATTTCTGAAAAATCGATCTTCGATAGAAGCAATCGAATAAAGACAAAGCTAAATCCGGTCCATTTATTCTTTATCAAAATAGCGGATGTTAGTGCATTAACTCAATGCAGTCACTTTTGTAGATAATTATTTAGTATTTTACCTTGTAAATAATTTAACTTTTTATATTTACCGGTTTCTCTCAAACGTGAGTATTTTCTTTATGGTTCATATAATTTAATTTTTGTAAATAATGATTTTTTATTATTAATTTAAATCAGATTCATAACACATTTTTTGTGCAAGATGCATTGACGTATGATTTGATTTGTACTTTTATTTTATCTATTTGGTATATGACATTTTTTTTTTTTAGTCAGCTGTGCATTTTGTTTTTTTTCTTGTATATTATAAGGGATGTATATATAATCGAATAGTTTAATACAGATGTTTAGTTGACAGTTAATAGATGACATGTCTAAATATAGTAATTTTTTTTTCTTTCATGATTCCTAATTAAATATCTATTATTCAAAGTTGAATACACATTTTGAAATGCAAAATATTTACGAAGTTTATTATTTGAAAAGAAATTGATAATCAACAATAATGTGTTATGATAAAATGAATTTGTAGTTAACATCTCTATTTTTATTTACAAACAGTTATGAAATGTATGTTATTCTATTGTAAATATAAATACCAGCATTTAAAATTAGCTTTAGAGCTATTTTCTAGCTTTAAGATTGATCTATTTATCAGTATATATTTAAGATAATAGAACAAAGGAAAATAAATGTTTGGTTAAAAATAAGTTTTGTAGTTGAAAAATATGTAGAAATAGATTTAATAAATTTTACTATAAATTTAATATTGAATTTAAAATTCAAAAATTTGAGATTAAATAAATAGATAAAACTCAATTTTATATTAATTCAGATTTAATTAATTCAAATTCAATGTAATATATCAAAATTTAAAAATGATTATTAAGTTGAAATTTTTTATTATTAAGCTGGATTATATTAACTGTTACTAAAAGAAATATTTCCAAGTTAACCATTAATTGGACTTGATTTTTGAGTATTAAATACACATTCAGGAACAAATTTAAAATCCATATTATTTTACCTCAAAGAATATAAATTTGACTGACAATTGTATATAACAGAAGAAATCAGGAATAATTAATATCTAATACTGATATTTTTTATGTTTAAGTGTATTATGTATGTAATGGCAATTTGATTTGGTATTTAATTCATATTGAAAATTTAAAAATTAAATATTGTAACTATGAGCACAATTTTTATTTCATCAGCAAAAACCATTTCAATCTAAAATAGTTTTTAATTCTTTTCTCATGACTTTGCTTTATGATAAAAGTTGCATTGTACACTTGATTCATTAATACATTAATTTTACTGTCTACTTTTTACTTGAATTGCTATATAACACAAAATATAGCTATTCAAGTCCACTATCAAAATATTTCAATTCAATTTTGTATTATGTACAAAAATCATGTTAAATGTTAGAAAACACTTTTATTTCCTAAATCAGGTTCTTTAAACCTGAATGACTTGTTTTTATGACTTTATTTAACTATCCAAATCCTAATATAGTATTCTATTGTTTTTAATGTTATAGGCTTGAGTTGTAAACTTTTTATTGTATTTTACAATGTAATGACATTTTCCTTGACAACTTTGACATTTTTAATTCAAAGCTTATTTAGTTGCATATGCATATTTTATTTATTGTTTTGAATACATTATTTATGAATATATATTATTTATTTATAAATAACTGAAATTAGCATGAACAATTGTGATGCTCTCTGTAAACGCTTTCTAATTTTTTTATCATAAAATAAATAAATGAAATAAAAGTGAAATATTTCTCTTACTAAATTAAATAAGAATTTGATTATAAAATAAGTTATAATTAGTATTGATATACTTTCAATGTGAAAATTTTTACATTGTAATAAAATAAAGATGATCATATATTTGACAATTTTTATCTAATAAGTATTTTTTTCAAATCCTTATTCAGCTATAATTTTAAGGTACAGTTAATTTTATAAATTAATTTAAAATTTTGATTTATATTGTTTGTAGATGGCTCTACGTTACTCTATAGTTGCTGGTGCAGTTGGATTTTTTGGTGGCATATTGTACAGAGACACATGCTCATTCAGAAAATGTGAAGTTCATGCCGCTAATCCAGTTGTTTCAGTTAACCCTAGCGAACCAATGGAAATCGATATTGATGATCCTGTAACAAAAACAATGCAGTTTGGTTTTCCTGGTGTTGATACAGTAAGATCTAGGAAAAGCTATGTCTTATCATATGATAGGAGAAACAGAGTGCCTCATTGGGTATTTGAACATTTAACAAAAGAAAAAATTGCATATGATGAAAATATCACTAGAGCAAAAAGTGAATTTTTTGAGGATGATTCTATTCATACTTATTTTCGCTCGTCAAATGCAGATTATAAACATAGTGGTTTTGATAGAGGTCATCTTGCAGCTGCTGGCAATCACCGAAGCAAACAAGAATTTTTAGATGATACTTTTGTCTTGAGTAATATTGCTCCTCAAGTAAGAACTTTGGTTTTAAATCTTAATTTATCTTTAAATTATCTGCAGTTAAATAATTTTGTTATAGTAAATAAAAAATTGGTTCTTAAATTTTTTGTTAAAATTTTTAACAAAACTTTTTAATCGATTAATTGAAAGGAACTGTGTATTAGCATTTAATTGTAACGTATGTCTTATTTATTTTGAAGTTTAAAAAAAAAAAAAAAAAAAAAAATTGTAAAATCAAATTAAAAAAATAAATAATAATAAATTAATATAATTACTTATATGTATTTTTTATAAGTTATTGCATACTCAATAATTTGCTTCTATTTAATTTATTTAAATTTACATAAATAATACAGTAAAATTAATTTTGTTGATATAAATGTAAAACTTTTCAGATATATTTTCTAAAAAAATGTCATAAAAAGTATTAAAAATATATATAAATTAGATATTCCTAAATCTAAATGTATGCTGCCTTATTACACCAGCACATATACCATTTTTGAGAGAAGTTATTATTTATTATTCAAAATATATTGCATTGATCAAATGATTGCCATTATCATTTACTGTATGACTTAAAATGAAAATATGAAAAAAATATCCATCTAAATTTTATTAACAAATCAATAAATTCTGTTATATAAACTTATTTTGTTAATCTCTGCTTTTACATAGTACTTGTTCCACCTCTCATGTTAGTACCTAGCAGTAATCTGCTAAAAATTTTCATTTCATTTTAACTAAATATTAAAAAATATATTTTTAATGATCGAAACATTTATTGTTAGATATTTTTTTAAGAAATGGTTTCATTTTTTAAAATTACATATTAAATTTTTGTTTATAGGTAGGTAAAGGTTTTAATAGGGATGCTTGGAATAAACTAGAGAAGCATGTGCGAAAAAGAGTTAGACAGTACAAAAATGTCTATGTTTGCAGTGGACCATTGTATTTACCTAGGTAGGTTTGTTTTTATTTTAGAAGCACATTTTTATTTTTTAAATTTGTTTCAACATTATAAATCGCAAAGCATTTTTATGCAAAAATTCTGCTATAAATTTACAGTAGTGGAAGCCAGAAAGAAGATAAAGATATAAGAATTATTGTGTAAACTTAAAAAACAATATTTTTCCTACATTTTGTAATTTTATTATTTACTAAAGAAATGAAGCTTTTGATCAGTATCAATTAATTATTAATTTGGCTTTCTGTAAATCAGTTTTAATTTGTATCAATCACTTCACTTCAAGCCTTTTCCATCAACTAACATGCATTAATGCGTGTACACATCACAGTCTAGTTCTCTTCCACCATCCATTTCTTTCCTTATGCTTTATCTCTAATACAAAATTCATATTTATTTATTTATTTTTTTTTTTTTTTTGTGTGTCAAAAAATCACAGATTGTAATAATCCACACTTTAAAATCTAATGTTTTCTTTTTATGTAGAATCCATTATTTATAGATAGGAAATTGCTATCATTTTTAATTTATTAGAGGCATTTATAAAACAAAAACATTTCATAAAACAAACTAAGAAAATATAGAAATTAATAAATTTAATAATATATTTCATGTGATAAGAAAATTGCATTATAATTACTAAACTTTAGATGGTATTTATGATTTATAACATTATTTCTGACACTGAATTTATTTTTTCTGTTATTTATTTTAATGAAAGTATGTTTTTAAAAATTCTAAATGCTGTACGTGTATCTGACAATATTTTTGTCGAAAACTTAAGTATATGTAATGTAATATGTTAATATCCATTTGTATGCAAGTATGTATATATATATTGATGTAGAAGAATAAATGGCTTCTATATAGATATGATGATCATAATTATGTTGATTAAAAAAGAAAAACTAAATTTATATATGTTGTTAAAGTTATTTCTAAATGTTATAAGATATTAAAAGTTTGTATTACATATATATTACTTATTAGGAGTGATTTTATTTCACTAAAGTTAATAAATGTTTGAAAATAATTCATATTAATTTAAATAAATTATGAACAACAATGTTATCATTGATAAAAGAAGTATTAGGCTAGTGGTTTCTTGCTCATAAAATGCAATATTTCACAATGACTTACATTAAAATATGTTAAGGGTTAACAATATCAAGCATAATTTTTAACAAATTTAAATATTGTAAATTTTTTATTAATATTAATGTTGGTTGCATTGAAGAAAAATTTCTATTTTTGTAGTTTTTTTTAATAAGGTCTATGTGTAAAAATGCCCTAATAATAATTGTCCTATGAGTAAAATGCCTAAATAGTTTCATATTCTGAAATGCATTACTTCTAATTTCATAGAAATTTTTTTGATTTTTTCAAACCACACGTAAAAAATAAGATTTCTTAACATAAATATACAGTTATCTTTTTAAAATTAATCACATGTTTAAGTGTTTGAATAAACAACCTTTGTTAATTCTCAATAAATCCTAGTTAAGAGAAGACATGAAATTCTAGAATTTACATTTGACGTAATGTTATATAATAAGGAAATCATATTTACATATATAAAAGTTTTCATTAAAAAGAAAAAAGCATCTTCATTCTTGTAGCATTTTTATCTGTCACTCTTTGCACGAATTACTTAGAGATCAATTGAAAGTGATAATATCTCACCAAAATCAAATAACCTAAATAATAATTAAAAATAAAAACTAAATAATATATATATATATATATATCAAATACCAATGTATATATATATATTGGTATTTTCATTTATCATTTTGACCAAAACAAGTTAGATGACAAAATGAATTTTGACAGATTACCTGCTATTTATATCAAATAGAAATATGGTCATTTCTATTTGATTTAGTTGATTCATAATTTATCATGATCTTTAAAGGTAAAACTAAATTTATTTTGCATCAGATCAATATTTCCTTTAAGGTATTTTTTAATATTGAATTAATTGCAATCATTATTTGTATATGTAGAAAATAATTTTTTCACTGCGTAACTTCATCATCTTAAAATATGTATGTAAATTATTTTTATTGAATATTTTTAGTATTATGAAATTTTAAATTATGCTTTCAATCCTTTTGTCTTTAATTATTGAAAGTTAAAATTTCTAATGAAAAAATTAAAATCAAAAAGGTCATTTTAAATATTCATTGGCATTGTCAAATTTCATCTAATTTTTATACATTCTATGTGTTTAAACACGTCTTAAACTACTATAAAGGGTAAATATTTAACACGTCTTTTATTTTAAAACTAATAATTCACATCATGTGTAGGTAGATTTAAAACTTAACAGTCTATTCACACTTTATAATAACAACTGTATTCTGAAAATTGGAAAACAATAATATTATATTCTGCTTTGTTTTAATTGATTATTTGTATTTATTTTACAATTGTAGAATGGAAAACGATGGAAAAAAGTATATTAAATACCAAGTTATTGGACCTCATGATGTTGCAGTGCCAACTCATTTTTTCAAAATACTTGTCTGTGAAAAAGAGGATTCTTTATTTGATATGGAAGCTTATGTGATGCCAAATGCTCCAATTGATGAAAAAGTTCCTTTAAAAGCGTTTTTTGTGAGTATTTTAATAAACATGTTTATATTTTTCCCAAGGGTTTTGTTTTTAATTATTTTTTAGGATTTTATGTATATATGTATTTTTGAGTTTTATTTTTTATTTTGGGTGTCTTAAGAAGGTAAAAATTAAGTGATGGTGACAAGCCCTTTGTCATAATTAAATGCTGTATTTTATGCATTTTATTTATATCAACATTAAGAAATAGCAAGTAATTTTTACTTAAAAATAATCAAATCTGTATATTACAACCCCCACCCCCTTTTTTAATACTTAAATAATTAATCTAATATGCAAAGATTTTGTCAAAATGATAATCAATCTAATATGCAAAGAATTATTTTGTTCTATTTAATGCTACATTTAAAAATTAACTAGATTACAATTACTTGTAAGTGCATCAATAATTACCTAAAAGTAAATAAAATTAAAAAATGCATATAATTGAATAATAATAAAAACAGTGCAAACGAGAAAAAAATGCTTAGTCTAATTTTTATTGAAAAAAAAAAGTTTTAAAACATTAGATATTGAGATGAGAGGGAATTCAAATTGAGTTGAAAAGAAAATTTCATTTATATAGCATTGTGTAATACTTAATTAATGTTTCCTAATTTTTTTTTTTTTTTTTTTTTTGTAAGAATGCAAGCAAGTCATTTGAATAAGAATTTATAACTGCCTGATGATATCTTATATACCATAATTACATTATGAATAAAATAATTATTTTATTTCTAGGTTCCTAAAGATGTCATTGAAAGAGCAGCAGGTTTATTATTATTTGAAAAATTACCTACATCAGTCATTAACAGTATCAATGGAAAACCCCCTGATGCTAAACGAAAGTAAATTTTAGCATGTATGTTAATGTGAAAATTTTATGTACTTTACATAATCATCAATTTTTAGTTTATATAATTCAGTATGGAAAAAGTTTTTAAAAATGAATGTGTATTTAGTAGTTAATCAAAAATTTAATTTAATTAATTGATTGCTTAACTATATTACATTTTTGGAGGTGTTTTTATGATAAGAAATATGCTTGTAAGTGAATATAATTTAATCAAATGAATGTGCCATATATAGCTATATGTAGCTAATTGTTATTTTAAAAATATTTAATTAAAGAATTTTTTTTTTTTTTTTTTTAAATAATTATTTGTGTGAATTGTTATGTGTTTCAAATTTCAACATAATTTCTTTTAATTTACAAAAACAATTTTTCACATTATCATTTAGTGTGATATAGCAATTTTTATGCTGATAAATCATATTTTACAGATTTAAATTGATGTAAACATTTGCTATTTTAATTGATGATTGATTATTGCAATACAATATAATATTGTATTTTTATATGCAATGTTATTCAAAATATAAATTGTATAATCCTAAATATCATGTGATATTTTCAAATCTTTGGAGCACATTTATATATATATATATATACATATTAGTCACATGAAGCTCAATATAATTATATTTAAACCAATATTTAATAAATTTTTTTTTAATTATAAGTATAAAAGAATAAGCATTCCTTATATGTTTTAAATTCTGAGTTCAAATTTTATTTTATTTTCTTTAATGATTTCTTCTAATAAGATAAAATAATTCATTAAAATACTTTAATTGTTTTTCTGAATTTCATAAAAATTAAAGTATCTAAGTAAAGTTTACAATTTAATAGTAAATAACCGAAATGCAAAATGTTGTTTTTGATATGACATAATTATTAAAACAATTAATTAAACAAACAAGATAAATACTTAGAAATAAAAAAAAAAGGCCTTTGTTACCTTTTTACAAAATATATTCATATATGAAACTTTTTCTCATAAAAATATCTCAGTGACAAGGACCTTTAAAAGAAAGAAAAAAAATGTACATTGAAATAACATTAATTTTAAAAATATGTTTTTATATAAAAATTGTTGTTTTATTACTAAAGGAAAACTGTCTTTGTTATTATATTTGTCTGCTCTACAGGTAAAACAAGCAAAATATTTCAAAAAATTGCAACTAAATCAAAATTGATAAATTTTATTAAATTATTTCATTTTCTTCAATCAATTTTATTTTATCATTTCTTTAATCAAAAATATAATAAGATTTTAATTAAATATTCTTTTTTTCTTTTTAAGTGTAGGAAATCCATTATGTTGAAAAACTACTGTGATATTTTAGTTAATAATATTTTATGTTATTCCAATAATTTTCTTATAGAAACCTAATAATTCTTGCGTGAAATTAAGTTATAATTGATGTAAAAGGATTATTTTATCTACTGGAAATGTTAACTTTTCATAGAAGGTTCTCTAAAATATATTAATAAATTAAATATTTTTATAGCATAAAATGAATTTTAACCACTTGTTCACTTCAGTTTCTGCATTACTGTTATCTATTAATATTTACTAAATAACAGAATAATATATCTCAATGAATTCCAAAAAGTTAAAAATTGAACTTAGATGATTTATTAATAATTTATCAAATGATTTTGTAAAATTCATTGTATTCTTCAGTTTATTCTCAAACTTGTTTTATAAAAAAACATTAAATGATTTTTTTAGATTTTCATTAATGCTTATTTTGAAATATGTATTTTGATTAAAATTTTTTTATTTAGTATTTCTATGATTTAACAAAAATTCAATCACTTTCTTTACATGATCTTTTACAAATTTTCATTTATATCAATTAAATCATTTAATGAAAAAAAATATGACAATGAACTTTCTTTATATTTTTTATTCACCATATTAAAATATTATTGATTTTTCTTCCATTTTGTGTAAGATAAAATTTTATTTGTTTTATTAACAGTTTGTTTGATTAATGAAATATAAGTAGAAACCAATTCTGAATATTAAAAAATAATAATAATATTTTTTTTTTTTTTTTTTTTTTTTTTTTAATTTAGAATTTTACAAAAAAAACCTTCGTTTTTCTCTTTATTTCCTGATATTGTATGTTAAAATTTCTTGGGAATTTTTTGATGCAGATTATAGTGCTGTAGCGTATTATTTATTATTTTTTTTCCCCTGAAAGCCTTTGAAAAAACATTGCTGAAATGGGGTTTTATTGTGGTATGAGGAATTTATGGGAGCTGCAGATGATATTTAAAAAAGAATATATTTTCACTATAAAAGATAAAATGCACTTTATATGTTGTGGTGTATGAGGGGTTCAAAAAGACCCATAGTGAAGTAGTATATAAAAATGTTTTTTACAAGTTTGTTTGTATATGTATGAAAACATGTCCGGTAAATACTTTTTTGTTTTATCATATTTTATTACTTTTTTTAATGAATATTTCTTCTCCCCAATTTTCAATGTGGCACATATAATATTGGTATCAAATAGCTCTTATAAAAGAAAGTTTTATTAGTTTATCTTAACCACCTATATAAAAAGCATAACACAATAAGTAAACAAACACAAATTATTCACTGTCTGCAAGGGGACATTTTATTTTTATGTTAAAAAATGCGAGTGAGGCAGGAAATTACAGAATTTGTTTCCTGTTACGTATATTTCAGAATTATTTTTCAGTTTCCTTGTAATTTAAATTATTTTACATTGAAATGATAATTTTATTAATAATAATAATGAAAGTTTTTGTGCGGAAATCTGTACAATTGAATAACAATTCTGATATGCAAATATTAAGTGGTTTTACTGGAGATACATTATTATGCTTTTTTTCTTTATTTTTTTTTTTCCTCAAAGATTTCAGTATTTTTCTAATCTATATTAAATATTATATACTGTTAAAAAAATTTATTGTATACTGCTTGTAATAATTGCTATTAAAATTATATGCTATTGAATTGCTATACTGTAAATAATTATTATGAAAATATATATAACAATTTTATTTTTTAGAAAAATCTTACAATTATATTTGCTATCAAAAACTTTTATTTTATTTTGTGTAAAATAGTAAATAGTTAATTTCTGAAATTTTTATGTAAAAATTCTTATGATTTGTTTAGTGTGTATGTTTTATTTATTTGTTTTAATTCTATTAAAATTCTCATTTGGCTGTGAATTGAAGAACTTACATTTTTGTATTTTCATGAAATAAAAAAAAAATTTAAGATTTTTTATTGCTATAAAAAGTCAATTAGTTTAATTGACTAAAAATACAAATAAACTAGTCAATTCTTTTGTACTTACTATAATTATGTTCTTAGGTTAATTTATTTTTTTAGAAATGTGTGAAGCTAATGTTTCCTTTCTTCATTTGATAAGATTCCTCTCTTTTGTATGGTACATTTGTAAATAAAAATGCTATTTGTTCAGTTTTTGTTTATCATTAATTATTTCTGAAACTTTCTCCTAAAAAACTATTTTTTAATTTTTTTTATGAGCCTAACATTAATTTAATTTTATTTTCCACTATTAAAAATTAAATATAATTTTTTAAATTTACTAAAACAACCTTTTGTTTTGGATCAGTAATTTTTTTTCTGTAAGCTAGTGTTTTAGGAAAACACTTAAAAACAATTTCTGAAGACAATATCAAAATTTAATCCTTTAACTAGTTAAAAATATTATTTCTTGTAGTCACTGTCTTGTATCTTGTATAAAATAAGAAACCATATATTTAAAGCAGCTAAAAAGTATTGCAAAAAAAAAAAAATTATCGTTGATCGTAACGGTATGGAGCTCTGACATTACCTTGTTTGAAATGACTCCCAGGGTGATGTGTCATGAAGGGTAATAGGTGCCGTCTCATTGTTGAGTTGTTAGTTGTACTCAAGATGACGTTAACCTGGTACTTAAGAGATAGGATCCATTTTAATCTGTGTGCTCCAAGACTTCATTACTGAATACTATCTTGCCAGTTTTCTGAAAGCCTTTGGCTATAACACTAGATGTCTTTAAAGGCCACTGTTAGCATAACTTCTCAAGAAAATGTGAGATAGTAGAAGGTACCATGTTATATATTGTTAAAATGGTCTGCTTCAATATGTATAATTCTAGAATGCCAAAAATTTTTGCCTCTGTTCCTATAACGAAATTGTTGAATTTCTCTGAAGGTCAGTGATACCATTAGAATTTTAAAACAATAGTACTTAATTTATATATAAATATATATTTATAAGAATATTGATAGGTTTTAATTTTTTTTAAAAAGAAATTCTGATCACGTGCCTGCATAATTTTCCAACAAAAATTCATTTATAAAATACCATAACGTAATTAACCAGGTTCATTATATTTCTTTATAAAGGATTTTTTTTTTCAGAAAAGCAAAACAATTTACTTTCTAATGAAAAACAAGAAATATAAAAAAAAATAATTTTAAAGTCAATTCCTACTTTTTTTTTTTTCACTCTATTGCAGAAAGTCATTTATAAATCATTTTCATTTAATTTTTTAAGTTTATCTGGCGCCATCTATTGGTAGATATATGCAACTTAAATCTAAAAAAAAATAAAATTAATTAATTCATATTTTAAAAAACTGTATCAACATCCAGTGTCATTCACTACAAGTTCAAAAAAATGTATTTGAACTTGAGTCGATGAATAAAAAGTATTTTATGAACGATTGAAAATTTGAACAAGATATAGATGGGGAGAGTGTGAGCTAATAGAATGAATTTATTAAATAATGAGTGCAAACAAAATAAACAATCAAAAGTAAAAGTAAGCAGATCAATTGTTAATAAAGTGGTGTCTAGATGAGAGAAGCGAGTCCATCTTCCTTCAAGCGTCTCCGTCTGACCGCGAGCAATTAGCCACGTTATCTCAGCTGTCAATGGCAACTGGTCGAAAATAGCATCTGCGAAAAAATCCGTTTGATGTACCGGAAAAATTCGATTGATGGAGACAGTTATTGTTATCGTGTTCATGGATTTAAAACATAAATATAAAAAGTTAGATCAAGTCAAAAGTCTTCTCTATAGCGGCCGCAAGAAATGGCGCCGCTTCACTATACAGGACTTCTCTTAAGTTGGCCTCGATTGGCACCCTACCCAATTGCAAAACATGGGGAGTGAGTGCAGGGCACTCTAGAATGTGCTTAGGCGTTAGGAAAGCGTTGGGGCAATTTCTGCAGGGGATGTAATCCCTGGTCTTGTCTGGGAAAATCTTCATCCCTCTGTAATGATTAGTTCTGAATCTGCTAATGACTGATGTCAACTTCCTAGGGCAGTTGAAGTCCGTGATTACCATTTATGTTGAGCTGTAAGAAGTTGATTGTCCTCGCAGCATATTCGTCGACGTGTCCCCGGACTGCAGGTCGCGTCGCACCCTGACGCGGTAGCATCAAGACTTTTTTTATTTCCAATGGCAGATTATGAACAGTTACAGCAAAAAAAGAACAACAAAAAAAAACATACAACAACAACAAAACATGCTGAAACAGAGTTCATTAATCTAACAATAATGCCAAGTTGCAGATCTTTTAGCCACTAAAAAGTGTTACCAGGTGCACCACGGGGAGGTAGATCTTCTGCGCTCAATACTAGATTTCGATATATCACAATCCATGGAAAAAGGTTGCCAGTGCCTCGGAAGGTTGGACTTCTACCTGTTGGTCCGCGGGAGGTATTTTATTTCCCTCCTACCAGCCATCGGAGAGCGATGGAGGCATCCGCCATCTGGGGACGCGCCCTCTAGGGGTTACAGGCTCCCCCGAGGGCTGAGACAGTTCATTTACTAGGAGGATTCTGCACACACTAAGACAAAAAGGTTCTAATTCGTTCGCGAAACTGATTCGTTTGTTCTCGTCTGAACGGGGCAAGATTCTGTCAACCACGAGCCGATTTTGCTCAGACATCTCCGTCTGACAAGACACGTTATAACTGGCTGTAGTGAGTGACAGCTGGTCGTAAATGGGCTGATGAGAAGAAAAAAAACAAAAACAAGTAATATAAAAAATATTTTTTTAAGTCAATTCCTACTTTTTTTTCACTATATTGCAGAAAGTCCTTTATAAGTAATTTTCATTCATTTTTTTAAAGTTTATCTGGCGCCATCTATTGGTATATACATGCAACTTAAACCTAAAAAAAAATACAATTAATTAATTAAATTTAATTAATGGATTAATATTTGAAACAAACTGTATTAACATCAAGTGTCATCCGCTACAAGTTGAAAAAAAATGTATCTGAACTTGAGTGGATGAATAAAAAGTACTTTATGAACGATTGAAAATTTGAACAAGATATATATAGGGAGAGTGTGAGCTAATAGAAGGAATTGAAAAAGATTGTCGTCTAATAAATTAAACGATTTTTCTCGCAGCAGGCAGAAACGACAACAGAAGAAAATAGTAAAAAAAAAATATATGCAATAAATAGTTTTTTATCAATGCTTTCTCACATTTTTTTTTTTTTTTTTTTGTACGTGTTATTTTGGGAAATTTCATAATAAATAGATTTTTAACTATTCTCTTTTATAGATATTGATTACAAAAGCAAACCTAATTTCTATAATTAGATAATATTTAATTTCACAATACAACAAAATAACCTTTGCAAGAAAATTCGAAATTGGTACATGATTTTTCTAGTTTATCGAATTAATTTGGACCTAATCTACGTGTTCTACATTAATTTTTCAGTAGGAGAAACAATTTTCAACCCATGGCATCAAAAATTGCCTTAAACTGCACCAGGGGTGGCCAACCCAAATGATCTTGCGGGCCACTTTGGAAATGCACCCTAACTCCGCGGGCCGCATATAAAATTATAGATTCCTATATTAGATTTAGACCCACTATACATATTTTTTGGAGTGAAAAATTGAAACATAATGAGTTAATAGAGAGTTTTTGCATAACGTTTTTTCATCGTCCGATATTTTTTTCTTCCTAGCGCGCATGCTCATAAGAAACATTGTACCTATTGCGCATGCTTATCTGTAATACTTCCCTACTGAGCTATTTCTATGAGCATGCGCGCTAGGAAGAAACAAGTAATATATAAAAAAAAAATTAAGTCAATTCCTACTTTTATTTCACTCTATTGCAGAAAATCCTTTATAAATAATTTTTATTCTTTTTTTTTAAAGTTTATCTGGCGCCATCTATTAGTAGATATATGCAGCTTAAATCTAAAAAAAACTAAAATTCATTAATTAAATTAAATAAATGAATTAATATTTGAAAAAAACTGTATTAACATCCAGTGTCATCCACTACAAGTGCTAAAAAAATGTATTTGAACTTGAGTGGATGAATAAAAAGTATTTTATGGACGATTGAAAATTTGAACAAGATATATATAGAGAGAGTGTGAGCTAATAGAAGGAATTGAAAAAAAAAAAAATACCGGACGATAAAAAAACTTTATGAAAAAACTCTCTATTATTATTGTGTTTACTAATATTCTTACATGTAAACATAGATAACATAATTCTTTTCCAAATGAAATTCCCACTGAAGTACAGCGTCATTGTTCAACAAGCAAACTTCCTTTCCTCAAACGACAGCGACAGGATAGAACAATGGCTCGTGTTCAGATACGCGCATTCTTCTTCATTGGCGCAACAGCCCCATGGTGGGCCAAGGTCGTCTGCATACTAGCGAATTTCAATACAGGAGATGTTTTTTAATACACTTTTATTAGTTTCACTTGTATGTTTGTTTGTAATTGACTCTTTGGGCTCGATTTTGCCATACTTTAAGAGATCAGATTTCATTTACACGTTGTAGACTTATCAAGGACCGACGACAATAAAATATTTTGATAAGTTTATTATCTCATCACGATTAGGATCGCCAGGATTAGTGATTTTATTTTAAATTATTAAGATAGTTTAAAAACACTAAAATTGTCTGTATAGTCTTTTTAGTGTTTTTATAGTTTAAAAACACTAAAAAATACTCTTTTAGAGTTAATTAAACTAAAAAGTAAAAAATAAATTATAGTTTAAAAAAACACGCTTTTAGAGCACCGCTTTTTTTTTATTTATTTAAATTTACCGCAAATAAAAATACGTAGAAAATGCGTTAAAAAATTTAGAAGTAAAATAAATAACACGTAAAAATTTTCTCTCTATGTGCCAGTAGCAGACGGACTGAGGCCATCAAATGGCTGTTGCGCCGTTGAAGAAGAAAAATTTGTTCTCTAGAGCACATATCTCTGTTTAGACTATTACCTTTGTTTATGTTATCATAACATTTATATTTGTAACATAAAAAAAAATTGATAAAAAAAAAATACAGCTTTCAATCCTTTTACAATATCTCCGATAAACATCAATTCTTTAAAAACGATTACGCCTTTCATCTATTCAGATTTTAGGAAATTCAACTGGTATTCGGTGATCACATAAACGGGTCCTTTGAAATTATTGCCAGATATTAAGATGCAAATTATAAATAAGTTGCTGTCTCTTGAATTGAAAACTGATGTTGGAAATTTGATATTTCAGCTTAAAACTTACCAATATGAAATTTTGATCGGAATCTGCGCTTTTTTTATTGCCAATCTGATCAGAATTTTGATCAAGAAAGCAAGAAGCAATTATCCACCTGGACCGTTTGGATTGCCTTTCGTTGGATATCTGCCATTCCTGTCAGAAAATGCCCACTTGGATTTCATCGAATTGGGAAAGAAATATGGAGATGTGTTTAGGTAAATTTTTTGTTTTATCTCATTCCGAATCTGGTTGTAGCATTTATTTATAATTAATCACCTTTGGAATCTAATAGTGTTTATTAATAATTCATATCATTGTTCTTAATTCATGCTATTGTTCATGAAGAAGTTTAATGTTGAAGAATGATGTATGCTAAGATAATACTTCATTGTTATACATAATAATTAATTTCTGAAATAATCAGGTCAAAATCAGGTAGTTAATGTGCAATCAGTAATGGTGAACAATAATGTGAATCATGTAACTGCTAATTATGTATAAAAATTAAAATGTGAATGTGCAATCTGAACAATAATGTGAATGATATAACTGCGCATTATATATGAAAATGTGAATGTGCAATCTGAACAATAATGTGAGTGATGCAACTGCGAATTGTATATAAAAATGTGAATGTGCAATCTGAACAATAATGTGAGTGACGTAACTTCGCATTATATATAAAAATGGGAATGTGCAATCTGAACAATAATGTGAATGATATAACTGCGCATTATATATAAAAATGAAAATGTGAATGTGCAATCTGAACAATAATGTGAATGGAGTAACTGCGCATTATATATAAAAATGAAAATGTGAATGTGCAATCTGAACAATAATGTGAATGGAGTAACTGCGCATTATATATAAAAATGAAAATGTGAATGTGCAATCTGAACAATAATGTGAATGGAGTAACTGCGCATTATATATAAAATCGAAAATGTGAATGTGAATGTATAATGCGTTTTAATAAAAATTGAAAATAATACCGAAATACATCGAATAGTTTGGATAATCTGTCTTACCGATTTTACAGACTTTCTGAAACCTGGATTAATCGGGGAGCTAAATGTATACAGAAATCGAATAATTGGTTCCAATAAGATTCGGTCGCTATTTTTTCCGTAAATAAAACAAAATTAATTATCTCAAAATATGGTAAATAAAAATTCATTTTATCTCTAAAAATTGCATTATGCACTTTTTTCTTTGATTTTTTTTTTCGTAAATCTTTTGGTAGAACGTCTGCTTATCTTTTGGTGAAATGTAAGGTTTCTTTCGATACTGGGATCAACGTCCCTGATATGCTCTGATAAGTCTTAAAACCTTCCAGTAATTTTTATTCTTCTCTAGCTATTCATTCTCTTGCAGCTCTTCAAATCAGTCGTTACTGTTTAAGTTAGCCTCCCATTTTTCATTGTCCAGTTTTTTTATCTACATTAAGAAGTGTTTTAATATCCAGTTCAGCACAGGTTTCGGGTTCGAGTCCCGGCGGTGCCATGGATGTTCGTAGTGGTTCGGAATCCACTTCAAACCGTAGGTCCCGGCCTAACAGGATCATAGAGTGTTGCGAGGGTATTGTTACTCCGCGTCCGTAACTTATCTTCAAGCTACACGTACCTCCTGGATAGTGCTAAGTGAGTAACGTCGGTGCAGCGCTTGCCTTAAGGCGTCAGAGACAAGTGTCTGAGCACTTGCCAGCTGCATTAGAGCAAAAAAAATATCCAGCTCATTAATGTTCTGTTCAGTCCATTGTATAATGTTGACATTTAACTCTTTGAAATCTAGCTGCTGTCCTATTTCCAATATGATATTAGTGACTTCGACAAATTGAATTTCAAAACAAATGAAATTATTTGCATAATATAGTATGATATAGTTTTTATATTGATATTTTTCCTTACTGTTTTCTGCATGACTTAATTTTATGCCTTACATCTAAAAGATTTACCCTTTCAAAACAAACAATTGCAACATTACGGAATCAAAAATCTTTTCGAACTATATAAAGAGGTTTGAGTCCCTGCGGTACCGTGGATGTTTGTATTGGTTCGGAATCCACCCTAGATCCCGGTCTAATGTGATCATAGAGCGTTGCGGGGGGTATTGTTGCTCCACGTCCGTAGCATATTTTCAAGCTACACGCGTCCCCTAGGTCGTGCTAAGTTAGTAACGTCTGTGCAGCCCATGCTTAAGGCATAAAGATAACTGTCATATTTGCAAGCTGCATTAGAAAAAAAAACAGTATAAGGTTGAAAGTTGGAAAAATAAAGTTATTTTAGCATCTGATGCATCTAATTTCCATATCAAACATTCAATAGCCGGTATTAAAATTTTTTTCTCAAGATAATCTCCATCTGAGAACATCTAAAATTGCAATAGCATTTCAACAGATGAACCCCTCGTTTTGATTTTATATAACTCTAAATTTATCATCCACAACTATTCTTTTCTATCTGATAATCTCTAGGCTCTTCGAGTTCTCCAAAATTGCAATTTTCGATCAACGCGATTTATCAAACTACTTGGAGATCACATAAACGTGAACTCAATTTTAAATCTTTAAAATTTATCTGGACTCCAGGTAATGTAGACATAATGAAAAGTGAACTAGAAGATTCTTTGGCAAAATCTTCGCCAAATACAGAAATCTTCAATTAGACTTGTAATGTCTTGGCCTATGCTATTCCTATAATGTCTTCAAGAAGACGGCCACTTTCAAGTTCATGAGAACAATTTAATTTTTATTTACAAACTCTATTTACATAAGAAAGGGAAATTAAAGATAATTTGATACACAAATGCTGTTCACTCCAACGTCAGAGATTTTCAGAGTTTTCGAGTCTACGTCGAATATATTTCACCAAGTCTGCGGCAGACCATAATTATCACACGACGTGATACACGAAACCACAATGGGCTCACTTTGGAAATCGGCGGAAACTCCGGTCTGTTCTATCACTTCACAGAAAAACAACACTTCTTGCCGACTTGTCGTAGAACTCTGTATCTTCTCCAAAAACTTTCATTTTAGAAAATCCGTCGAGGAGAGGGGGGCAGGTCAGCTTCCTTCACTTCTTATTGGAATAGACATTTTCTCAGCCCATGGTCTATCACCAATCACGATGCAACAACTCATGGTGTAGTCCATATTCCATCTATAATTGTTTCGACCTGTGAAGGTCGCACAGACAATAGCTAATTTCACGAGGTCTCATTATCCATGACAGTGAATCTTTGCTATCAGATTTGAGTGACAGGTTGATCTCATTAGTTCAAAACGCTAATTGCATGTAATATAACTGTCGACAATATAACTGCACTGCTTATCTGCTGTCATATTTGAGGGATAGCTTGTTATTGTGTACTTACTTGCCAAAGAATATACATTCCTCTCTCCTGGGAAAGAAATGCCACAACTCTTCCTGTGAAAAAAATACCATTGCCACAATACCATTTGTTAAAGATTAAAAAACACAGTTGAACAATAATTAATAGGAAAATATGCACAGGATCTGATTTAATTTAAATAGTATCGGATTGAATTTTCCTTATCAATCGAAAGGTAGAAGTGCTACTCTCATGATTTCAAACCAAAACATATCCTTCTAATACTAGACTCAATAGATTTTATTTAACTTCCGAAGTACTCAAACTGCAATAAATCGGAAACTAAAGAATAGATTCTATTTCAATGCATAAAATGATAAAAAAAAAAAAAAAAAAAAAAAAAAAGAGTAAAAGGCATTTGGGTACAAGGTCTTATCTTATTCCTGGTTATTTGATATGACCAGCGGCGTTTACTACAAAAAAAAATAATTATTATTAATTTCCACCAAAAAATTACCCAGTATTTTCATTATAACGTGTTTGTCTTCTTTCGATGACGGAGAAGTTCTGCGCAAAACTTCAAATATAATTTTAATATATTTAAATATTTCTCAAAACATTATTCATGAACTAACTATGGAAAAGATTCAAACTTAGTTATTTACAGATAACTTCAGGGTCTTTATTCTTAGGAGAGCAATTGGATAAATCGAGATAAAACAGTTTTTAACGAGCATAATTCTCAAATTTTACAACTAGTACATCAAGTCAAATTGAATTCCTGTCAAGTTTCGCCTATATTTTCGACAACGTTTCTGATGCTGTAGCTGTTCCTAAATACCGTTGAAGTAAGTGCATATTATCCTGTAGGACAGAAAGGACAAAAATGAAGTTGACTTTTTCAATTAATAAAAAAATTAATGCGAGAATAGTTCATGTTTTAAATATAAGATGGCGCTATTGTTTCAACAGTTAAGCTTTACATACAATAATATGTCAAGCTTGGTTTAGTTAGTCACTCTACGGTCATTTTGTGCACCCAACGGCTAAACAAACCGGGACCTACAGCCTAACGAACAGCTATACGAACCACTCGCAAACATCCGTGCCAACGCCCGGATTCGAACCAGAAGCCTGTAGTACCAAAGGGCTGAGCACTAGCCACTTGGCCCCTAGGCAGCGATATGTCAGGCAGATTTAGGACTAATAATTGTTAAGTACGTTTAAATTTTCAAATACCGTCAATTTTAAATTTCCAATTAGAAAAATTAAATAATTTTAACTAAATGAAAATCAGGGTTAATTTTTTTATTATTTGAAAAAAATGTGACGTAAGGAATAAAAGTCAGGCAAATGTCATGGCTTACATGTGCCGATGACACCATAACTCATTGGCTGGACATTTTATTTGACGGAAGAAAATTTATTCCTACGCTTTTATTTAAATTACAAAGTTATGAATTTGGAGCGCATGGCGTATTATCTAATAACATGTATTCTTTTGAGGAGTAGAAAAAATTAAGCTGAAAATATTAAGGTAATTTATAATAAATTTAGTAAAATGTATTTTATTGCATGTAAAAAATGCATTGTCAATATTAATAGCGTTTTTAGAATTGCTTCATATTTAAGAAACATTTACTAAAATTTCATACATTTCATAATATTACTTCATAGTTCATAGAAACATAGTTCATAAAAACACGAGTTGAGCTATTAACATGTTTTATTAAAATCCCCCTCACCCCCCCCACACAAAAAAACAAGTTTAAACCCCACAATATAAAAATAAAAAATGATATAAATCTTAACTAAACTGAATATTTAGAAATTGAGAAATGACATTGAAAATATACTACATAAGTTAACAATTAAGAAATTTTATTTGGATTATACGCTTCCTTGATTATACTTTATTATAATGTTTATAATTAATTAGACTAACGTTGAAAATTTCGAAATCTGTATGAATGTGTACGTGAAAAACATCTAGAAATGGTTATAAACCAGTCATATTTGTTCCGTCTCTTTTGTTAATGATGCTAATAATTAAAAATAAAAAGAGACTGCTAAAGATAAGATTATTTGGTATAATAAACATGTTTATGGTAATAAAATATTATTTTATTAATAAAGAAAATTTAAAAAAAAAATAATACTTATTTTTCCTTACACAGTGTAGCTTTGGGAATGCAAAACACAGTGATATTGCACGGACCAGAAGCCATTAAGGAAGCTATGAATAAACCTGAATTGTTGTCAAGACCCCCAATCAGTTCATTGGAACTGATCAACTCTCTAAGTAAGTTGAAAATACTTGCATATTAATTTTGTCAAGTGTGTGATTTAAAATTAAATTGACTGATTCATTTTCTTTGTTGTGCATGTATTGGCCTCGTAATCCACACTTGTTGTTTGTTGTTTCTTATCCCACTTGGCTGGCTAAGCCCACGAGCCCATACGTACTCATTATTGAAGGGGAAGGAAGCAGCTTCTGTTGTGATGGAGCACCCGTAGGTAGAAGTCTGACTTTGGCTCTTACAGTCATAAGAGACCGGGACCTACGGCTTAAAGTGGATTCCGAACCACTACAAACATCCATGGCACCGCCGGGATTCGAACCCGAAACCTGTGGCACAGGTCGCTAGACACTCGGCCATTCAGGTCCCAAATTTGTGAATGCCAACGGCACGCGGTGTGCCCAGGTTGTCACCCACCCAAGTACTGACCGCGCCTAATGAGGCTTGACTTCGGTGATCTAACGAGAACCGGTACATTCAGCATGGTATGGCCGTTGGCTGTATGTATGTATGTATATATATATATATATATATATATATATATATATATATATATTTTATATATACAATATATATATATATATATATATATATAACGCTTGTAAATAAAAATTAATGCGTTCTCATGAACCAGAAATTGGCTCTCTTCTTGAAGCCATTATAGATCTTGTATAGGCCGAGACGCTAAAATATGCAATTATTTTGTAATACATTTGTTTTTGCTATTCATTGCTATTAAAAAAATAAGAATGCAGGTTTTGGAAGGGGGTGGGGAAAATAAGTAAACGAATTAACTTCTTTTCAAGAAACCTTAAAAAAGGAAATCGAGTTGAGATACGAGCATTTTGCTTGCTAGGTTATAGAGCGATTTAAACTCATTTCTCAAAGTACCAAAAGCGTTGAAATTCGTAACATAAAAGACAGCAGCGTAATCTTTTGTGATTTTCTAAACATGAAGATTTTTCATTTGACTGATTCTCATATATTCTTAAGATATCTGGGATTAGAAAATTAATTAAAAAAAATAGATATAAATATATAATAACTGTTTTCATTTAAAGTACATCCAGTTATTTTCATTCAATTTCAGGTCCTTTTTTTGGAGGTGACTTCCATGCGTGGAAGGAGCAACGCAAATTTGTGGTACACTCGATGAAAGATCTCGGACTGGGAAAAACAAAAATCGAAGAAGACGTCATGGTAAGGAAAAAAAAATGGCAATTAAAAACATATACATATTAACAATGAATATAGGAAGAACAGGTAGCGGAATTTTTATGAAGACAAGTACAGGAGAATTTAGATATCGTTTTAGAAACCCGGACCACAGCTCAGTATTCCGCTCTGAATTAATTGCTATAAGCGAAGCTCTGAGCCTAGCTTTAGACTTTAAAGTACCTGATGTTTGGATTCTGACTGATGGTAAGAGTTCAATACATTTTGAAGGATTGGCCAAGCATCCTGGCCATCCTTTTGGACCAGATCGGATCGGTGTGCTTGCAGTGAGTTCCCTCCCATGTGGCCATCTATGTAAATGAAATTGCTGATCTGCTCGCTAGGGAAGTTTGCGAGCTTCCCAAAGCTTCTTCTTCCAATCTGTTAGCTTCAGAGATTCGTTCCAGGACTTTAGCCAGAGTGAATACCGCTTAGAGGTCGCCACCAATTCATGCATGGTACGCCGCTAAATATCCTGGTATGTCCTTGCAGTGCTCCTGTCCTAGATCTGCTCAAACGGATTTAGCTGGACTAAGGACTGGCCACACTAAGGGTTTGACCTTCAATGGAGACGAGAAGACATATCCCCTTGGTCATTGTTCGGCCATCGTGTCTCCCTCTCATCTCGTCGATTGTATTGGTGCCTCTGTGAGGCAACTGTTGATTGAGGGGAAGACCGTTTACGATCTATTGATGCAGCATGATCTACTGGACTTGGTTTAGGATTCTAAATCAAGGGGATAAGCAACAACAACAACAACAACAATGAATATAAAGAATTTTATATCATTGGTAATTTGAAGCATGAGACTAGCTAATTAAAAAAAAATTAAAGCTTCATGTATCTTGTCGTGCGCGTATTCGAAATATTAAAATATAATTTATCTGGATTGTTACATGACAATGAAATCTTATGACCTATTATAAAAAAATGTAATACAATGAAAAATATTGTTATTTCCAAACTATCTTATATTTAAGAAAAACATTTTTTGTTCTTTCAGTCTTTAAATAAAAGTCACTTAGATTTCAGTGTCGGCATGGTTCGCCAAGTTACCTTACTCTTTGCAAGAAAGTGTAGATTTGAATTCTCTGCCAAAATCTTGGTAATTTCAATCATGGTTTACAAATACGAGGGAATTTTCTGTGGTGGTTCTGACAGCGAATGGGATCTTTTGTTGTGTTTTTTGTGATTTTCTCTTATGTGATGTAAAAAAATGTAGCACTCACATCTGAAAGTGTTGTGTTGCTATCTAGAAATTTAATTAATTAAACTATTATTTATAATCTCGAATCTAAAGCAAAGCAAATCAGACACTACTAGAGAATTAATTGCGTTGTGTTATCCCAGGAAGTTAAAATTTTACCTAAACGACAATCAGCATGGTGTGCAATGTATGCAGGAAATAATACTCAGGAAACATAGAATCATAGACATTAGATTTATTATAACAAAATTAAGTATAAGCAAATGAATTAACATTGACTAATTGCAAACCTGGGGCCCCACCAATATCATTCCAATACATATACACATATTACTTAGATTTAACTTAACACAATACATTAGATAAAATAGAAAATTAAATCAATTCTTGTAATTTAACTCTCACTCATATCTATCACAAGCAATTTAAATACAAGAAAAGGACGAGGCACTAAATTCTGTCTGTTGAGTTCATACGCAAAAAGGACGGAGGAATGTGCACTGAACTCGCCCTGAGCAATCAATATCACTTTATTGAGTTATTCAGAATCTGTCTCTGAATGCTGAATACATTAAAAATACAGTGTTCAAAGGAAAAGATATAATATTGCAAAGAAAAATCAAACATTGAAATGTGTACTCATCTCTATCTAGTTCTTCTTGGAACGTAGAATCTCTCCCTGCAAATAAATATCGTCTGCAACGGCAAATTTTCGAATAGTCAGGTCTTCAGTGTCAACGGTGGTTCCATTACGTAGCAGGATTTGAGTTTTCCTTTTCTGTTAAATGGTGCCTAAAGCTGATCAGGAGGGATTGGTTTTCAAGCAGAATTCAATACCACGAGGCAGCAGACCCCCTCTTCTTTACAGAATACAATTGCTAACACACCATCGTCCTGTCTCCGTCCAAAAAAGGGCACAAGCTCTCTCCACCACCGCTTATAAGCCCGAACCATCACCGCGTCATAGCTGAAGTCATTCCAGGCCTTGATTGGTCGAGATCCTGGTTCCATCCGGAGAGGACGAAGCCTGAGGCTCAATTCGTACTTCAGGGCGGCAGCCATCTTCTACCCTGACCACCGGAAGTCAAACAACAACCCCAACCAAGAACTGAGTTTGAATGAAAATGGCACAATTTAAGACAGTTTTCTTTCTTCTCTTTCCTCTTTTCTTTTTTTTTTTAATTACTATTATTAATCAGCATTTGAAAATGTTTCACACATAATTTAACATAATGCAACTTTATGAATATCAAAATACAATGACAAAACAAACAAAAAAAAAGACATAATTTGCAACCAAATTTATAAACACAAAATACATAAATTTAAAATTACACATATCCCATCAATTTCCTAATTACGTCTCATTCACTGAGTGGGTGGATGGCAGCTCCACAACAAAAGTCATCTCGGAAAGTTATGACTTTTGACCACCATCCTTTAGTTGCTGTTCATAGTACACTAGCAAAACTATTTTTATATGTAAAAAAAAAGAAAAATAATTAACCATATTTGCTCATTTTTTTTATGGTATTTGAGTAATTTTATCTTTACTGCAAATGTTGGATATGATAGAAAAACATAGTTCTTCTAACTTTGGTTTAACTAACTTTTTGTTTAAATTACTTTAATAAAATATGGCCGAATGGCTAGCTCTCTGGCGTTCGGTACCACAGGTATTGGGTTCAAATCCCGGGTCAAAGCCCATGGGTGTTGTAGTGGTTCGGAATCCACTTTAAACCGTAGGTCCCGGTCCTCATAGAATCGTAGAGCGCTGCGGAAACATTGTTACTCCGCATCCGTGGCTTATCTTCAAGTTACACGCGCCCCTTGGTAATGCAAAGTGAGTAACATCGGTGCAGCCCTTATGGCGAAGATCACGGTCTATTTGCCAGCTGCATTAAAAAAAAAAAAAAAAAAAAAACTTTAATAAAATTGTTAACTGTTTTATTACCATTATTAAATACACTCATATCCATAAATAAAGGATAATGAAGTTCATGCAAAGAAAGAGACAGAAGCAAAACAAATTTGACTTATTTGTAAACTCCATTTATTAAACAAAAGGTAAAGAGCAAAAAAGATGCCATATGTTTGACATGATTAATAGAAATTGCGATTTTTACTCCCTGGAGCAAATTTCAAAAAAGAACCCATTTACAAAAAACAGTATGACATGGTTAGTATGATGGTTAATATGGAGTATGTCTCCCGGACGATGCAATACAGGCCTTACAACGGCTAGGCATGCTGAGTCTCAAATTATGAATCTGATCTTGGGAAATATTACACCACTCATCAAGCAATGCCCTCCGAAGTTCCGGTTGACGGGCTGCAATTCGTCGGCCAAGCATATCCCACACATGCTTTTAAAGCGCTTGTGAACAATTTTACTTCTTTGCCACCATTCCTTATATACCCCTCTCTTACACTCTCGTCATTGTGACGTACTATCCGCGGCATCTGGTGGTTTCCTGTAATTTGCATATTCTTCTTCAAGATGTGTGTGATAATTCTACAGGTGAAATTTTTATTTTAGAGTTCAATTTCTGTGTGATTCTGAATTATCCGTAATTTATGGACATGAGTGTAATAAAATTACCATTTTATTTCATTTTCTTACAGGACGAAATAAACCATTTCGTAGAAGTATTGAAGAGCCACGATGGTGAACCGATGGACGTTAAGGAACCTCTGTCTCCCAGCATGTCCAACAACATCTGCGCTTTGGTGTTCGGAAAGAGATACGAGTACGGCGACAAGGATCGACAGTTTTTGGATAGAAACTTGGAAGAAGCAAACGAGTCCATCACCCAGACTTCTTCTGACACTCTTTTTCCATTTATTCGATACATTCCTTTTTATTTGAAATTTCTGAAAGTCGAAAGATCACTGATTGCATTCAACAATCTGAAATCGTTTATGAGGTGAGTCGTTGATCAGGTATGAGGTGAAATGTTTTTAATTTTTAATACAAACACTGACCAAGGTAATTTAACTATGAATAATCACTTTCGAAATATATGAATTACTAGCAGACCCGGCCACGCGTTGCTGTGGCTTTCTTGTATTTCGTTCAATTATTAGATTCTATAATTGGTATTGTTAAGGAAGTGATTGGTAAAGAAAGATGAAAAGTTCAAATTAAGCTTCAACGAATAGAAAATGTTTGATTTTTATTCATTTAATAAATGAGGTAGATAATGTTGATTTTTTAACACTGTTTTATAATTATTTTACAAAATTTAATTTTTAATAATCATTACTTTCATTTATCTAAGAACTAAGCGATGAACACTATTTCTTGTTAATCTGTCTTTCGTCAAAATAAATAAATTCGTTAAATAATTTAATAAGTTGGTTATGATTTACTAAAAGATTTTTCAACAATTCTACAATAGCTCTTTGTACTTGCTTGTTCGATAAAATTATACTGACATCGAGTTGTCACATGTTCTTCAAAACTGCCCATAAAATAAATTTGAAGAAATTTTGGCTCTTCGTTAGGTATTGGCATCAACGACCCGATCTTATGGTACACCTGACCTTCTATTGTGAATGTACTTTAAAATTACGTCCATCGGATGAGAAATAGCAAATTTTAGTTGCGCCAAATGACGTCAATGGCGCCAAATGGCGAAATATGAAAATCGTCGATTATGCATTTAAATAAAAAAAAATCTGTATAATCCTATCTCTCAAGTTGGAACAAAACACACATTGAAGGGGAAAAAAAAGTTAAACCCGGATTGTTAGTTTCGGAGTTCATCCCGAACAAACATCGTGACATGGGAATTATATATAATAGATTATTGCTTACTTTAAATTAAAGCATGCTTATAGTTCAAATTCACTTTTTCAAAGCTGTGTGCAGGAAAAAAAAAAAAAAAAAAAAAACCCACATTAAAAGAACTTTTATCAAATTTTAAGGATATTTTAATGAGATGATGGGATGGAAAGGTAAAAAAATAAATGCGAAAATAAGACAGCAAAACCACAGAATAGGGATCTCTGTGATTTGGCGTCAAAAATTCTTTTCGCCAAAGTGCGCCAAGAAAAGGGTTCCGATTGTAAGCGGAATGAATTGCAAACAGTACAAGAAATGCTGGTTATCACATTTGTCAACTTATCGCTCAGTTGGCGCCACAAAAAAACTCCAAATCTCAACTGTCCCTATTTCGCTATTTGGTCAAAGCGACATCAGTATTAAAAGGTGTATTACAGCTTTATTCAGAAGATAAGATTGAACTGCAAAATTTATCAGCATAATCTAGACGAAACTTCAAATTGATTACCACCATTTTCTGCAACAATTTACTATCTTAAAATAGTTGTTAAACGCGTTGAATTGTTTAATGCAGAATATATCTTAAAATGCTCGCGTATCGTGATATTCTTACTATCATATGGAGAAGATAATAAATACACTAAAGGGATAATCGAGAGTAGATAATAGTTATTCAGAAGATAACACTGAACTACAAAATTTGTAAGTATAATCTAGAAGAAACATGTTCAAATTGATTACCACCCTTTTCTGCAATAATTTATGATTTTAAAATGGAGTCGTCAAAATTATTTTTTAATTTGGAATAAAATAGATATTTATTTATTTTACCAGAATACATCTAATATATTTGATTTTAATATATTTGCATATACATATAATAATACAAAGGTTAACAAATTTCGATGAATTTTTTTCTCTGAGATTAAAATAGCCATTTATTACTAATTTTGGATTGCTGAACACGAATATGACAATGAAAATTGGAAACTGTCTATCATTCTTAGAATATATGTAACTTCAATATGAACACAATAAACACATGAATCCTTTTATTCTACGTTACGGGGTCGCTTGCGTTTCCGCTTATGTATTTTCTTAGAATCATAATTGAAAATTGTCCAGCAGTAGTCTGCCAACATTATTTTTGCCCACTATTTTTTTCTGTTTTCGCAATGATCTAGTGAAAACGCTTGCTGGCCTTATCACTAGCCTTTTTACAGTTTTCACGAAAGGAGTCTAAATGTCACTGCAAGAAATGCAATTTTTAGAGACAGTTCAGTAATTAAATTTAATTACTGAATCATCCACTACAAGTTCAAAAAAAATGTATTTAGAGTATAGAATTTGAGTGGATGAATAAAAAGCATTTTATGAACAATTGAAAATTTGAACAAGATATATGTAGGGAGAGTGTGAACTAATAGAAGGAACTGAAAAAATAGACATTGATTAACTCAGAAAAAAAAAATTAACTCGGGTATGTATTTTACAGAACACTTTTTATCCAATTATCATTGTCTGAACTTCAAAAACACCCTATAACCATATAGAATTTATATCTTAACTCAAATATGCATCATTTATCATTGCAAAAAAGAGGCCCAATAATATATTGATTCAAATAGAGATCCACTTTTATTTATACACATTTTCATAAGAATAGAAAAATATAACAAAAGAAAATAATAAAAATTATTTGAAAATTTATATAAGGAATTTACATATTTAAAAATCATATTTAGCACCCTTTGAAAAAATTTACTGTCAAAATCAATCTAAATTAAAAAGTAAAAAGATCAGAAATGTTATTATTTTGTACTAATATTAAGTTTAATATGACGTCTATAAGTTCTAATTTAATATGGTTTAATTATTATAATGTGTAATTAGTACTGCTTTTAATTAATAATTTATAAGAATAGTTGTATTTTTATAGCAAATCTGTGTAACTAGACATTCTAATTACAAATAATAGTAAGAAATATTAATTTACTGAATTAAAGTGTTACTTGCATATTTATAAATATTTAAACACAAAATTTATTTCAAAATGATATTCATTTTTCAGGAAAGAGTTAGACAAGCATTTAAAAACTTTAGATCCGGGATACATTCGGGATTTTATCGACAGCTATTTTTTGGAAATGGATTCCCAGAAAGCCAAAAATCCAAATACGACTTTTAGTTGTAAGTATGAACATTTCTTTTTTTATTTTCCTCTACAAAAGAAAATATTTGCATAGTCTGTTTAGCCCTCGTGTGCACAAATCAAATCTTCTCCAACTCCCTACCTCTGAAAACCTACATCTCTTTCGAGGAACTCCGTGGTAAGCACGCATCAAAGTATCATTGAAAGAATGTAAATGGGTTTCCACCATATAATAAAATTTCATATGGCGCAATGTCAAACATTAAAAAGCTACAATGGCCAGCAGAGCAGGTTTTCTTCTGGTTAGCGCTCTGCAACGTGAAGTTTTAGAATCAGGTGGAATCTCTTGTTTAACCCATCTTCTGATAATTGTTTGTGGCCTGTGTTGTAATCACATCTGTTTGAGTTGCCTTTTTTTCCAAGATTATTTAATTCTGTGATGATTAAAAATAATGTTTAAAAAATACACTAATTTTTTTTCCGTGGTTATTTATTTAATTCATTTTTACTGAACTTGAATAAACAAAATGATTCAGTTTTAGCAATGCCCTGGTTTTTGTGTTTCAGACGAAATGTTGGTAAGCAGTGTCATAGACGTTTTTGGTGCTGGCAGTGAGACAGTTCGCACATCGATTTTGTGGTTTATTTACATCATGGCAGCATATCCAGAGGTGCAGGAAAAGGTACAGCAAGAGATATTGGAAGTTATAGGTACAGAAAGAAGGCCTGAATATTTAAATATGAAATGCATGCCATACACTCATGCAATTATCATGGAAATTATGAGGTGGAAGACTATAGTCCCACTAAATTTAGCACATTAGTAAGTATTAAAAGTATTATTTTAAAAAAAACGAAATAAAATAAATACATTGAGTTTATGTGAATAATTATAATGGTGTTCTTAAAGGAAGTCGTAATTTGTTTACGGAGTTTATTTACTCAATTTTATTGCTATTAATATTAATATTCGAAAATCAGTAGTCTTAGAAGTATGCCAATTAAGCAGTATTTTTGAATCAACAGGATTTTGTTTTCATCTGGTGAATTAGTTAAATCAAGTCAAGCAGCAATTCAGTTTATTTGTATTTACAAATTATTTTTGATTTGGTCAGAACACACAAATTTGATAACACAAGCATTAAGAAATCATAAGCCCATCAGTTTTGGTTCTTAATCGAATACAACAACAACAACAAAAAGTACAGACAGATAGAATCAGACAGTAGCATTTTTCCTAAGGAAAGAGTTGTGATATTTCTTTCACAGAAAGAGGAATGTATATTATTTTACAAGTATTATATTGCAGTACTTACTATATAGCAGTACTTACAAGTACTCATATTACAAGTACTATATATATTTTTTTCTATATTGCAGAAAAGTCCCTTATAAATAAAGTTGAAATTGTCCTTTTACATCTGGTACCCTCTATTATTAGATAAATGCAACTTAAATCTAAAAAAAAATATAATTAATTAATTAAATTTAATTAATGAATTAATATTAGAAAAAATTGTATTAACATCAAGCGTCATCCACTACAAGTTCAAAAAAATTGTATTTGAACTTGAGTGGATGAATAAAAAGTATTTTATGAACGATTGAAAATTTGAACAAGATATATATAGGGAGAGTGTGAACTAATAGTAGGAATTTAATAAAAAGGAATTGTAAATTTTTTTCAAAAAGTAATTTATTTTTACACCCATTAGGAACTGCTCGCTATATATGTAGAATATAAAATGCTTAACTCAAGAAAACGTCTTTTGCAAAGACAGAGATGCAAATCAAAAAATTTTTAAATTTTATTGTGATGTAAAGTAGTTACTGCGCTTTTCTAAGTGGTTGCTTCCCTAAAATATACTTTCTATAAATTTTATTTCATTTTTATAGTGCTATGGCTGATACCAAAGTGGGTGGATACGATATACCAAAAGGAACTATTGTGATAGCAAACTTTTGGAATGCTCACCATGATACTCGATATTGGAACGAACCCCATAAATTCAAACCAGAAAGGTTTTTGAACGAGGATGGCAAATCTGTTGTGAAATCCAGCAACTTCATGCCCTTTTCTTTAGGTATATAATTCTTGCATTCTTTACAATGACTAAAATTGCAATAGATGTTATGAATTTTTTTTAAATAATTTCTTTAATGTAAAAATCTAAAATTCATTCAACATTACTTGAAAAAACAAAAAACAAAATATATATATATATATATATATATATTATATTTCTTGGGAAGGTATGAATTAAATTTAGTCATAATTCATAAATAAAAAAATGGATTTTTACCAATCAAAAATTTATAAATTACAATTGAAATCAACACCACAGAGTTAACAAATAACAAATTTAACAAATACAATTTAACAAATTTGTAACAAATTTAATAATTCAACCAAATTAATATCGAATCAATTAAAAATTATCTTTATTGTAATTGATTTCAAATAATAGTCTACAGTAATACATTATAGATATTGAATATATATATAGTGTTATTGTTTCTTATCCGAACAACAACAATATATATTATATATTCATTATATATTTTATTATATATTCAATATATATTATATAACCTTTGAATATATATCCTTGTTTCTTATCCCACTTGGTAGACAGCAACATCTAGACCAAGTCCATGAACCCATGTAGTCTCATGGTAGGAAGGAAAGGGGGAGCAGCTTTTGTTGTGATAGAGCATTCCTAGGTAGAAGTTTGACTAGGCTTCGTGTCACTGACTTTTTACAGGGAGGGTTCTCAGCCTTATGCCCAATAGGCATATTAGACCAGGACCTACGGGATTAAAGTTGATTCCGAACCACTATAAACATTCATCGCACCACCGGGACACGAATCTGAAACTTATGATACAAAGCGCCAGAGTGCTAGTCACGGCCATCAGGCCCATATATATTGTACCAAACTGTATTATGTTATTGTTTTGCATATTAATTTTGAGCAAAATAAAATGAAAATTTACTTTTCTCCAAAAAAATAAATAAATAAGACTTAAACAAGTAAAAACAATCGAACTGTATCGCAATAATTAATTAAAGATAATTCACTGAGTAACGACGACGAGATTTATCAAATTCGCTGTATTATCTTTCAGATTCAAATGAAAAATAAAAATACCCAATTTAAATAATCTGCTAAAAATAGATTCAAAAAATGTACTTGAAGTGTTAAATTCTCCTTGATAATTATGGCAGCATAAATTCTGATAATTTTTAGAAAATCTGCCAATATTCCAAATTTGTCATCATTATACCAAAATTATGGCCATTTTTGACAATTTGGCGATATTTCAGATTGCACTGGTGTGTATAATAACTCTTATTTCAATTTTTTTTAAAATTTCGATACCTATATAAAATTCAATAAGCCTTATAAATTATAAATAGCTAATCAGAAAGTTAATTAAAATTTAACAATATCTTAAAAATATTTAATAGCAATGTACAGTAAAATTCACTTTTTAAACACTTACCAAAAAACAAAAAAAAAAAAAAAATGGCTTACAGCTAATATGGAATTAGCTAAAATATTAATTTGCTGAAAAACTATTTACAGTTATTTACGCACTTTTGCGAAAAATAAATAATATAATAATATATAAATAATATAAAAAATAAGTTGGTAGAATTTCACAGAAATCGATTTGAATGAGGAAATATTTTCAAAAAACGCTACCACACAACCTGCCAGCAAAAAAAAAAAAAAAAAAAAAAAAAAAAAAAATGCACCGTTCACATCAAACCTGACAAGAAAAATACCTTTCACATCAAATTGTTAATGGTAGGCATTTTTTTTTCTTATCTCACTTGGTAGACAGGGACAAGTCCATGAATCCGTGTGGTCTCATGGAAGGAGGGAAAGGGGTTAAGGCAGCTTCTATTGTGATGGAGAATCCGTAGGTAGAAGTCTGACATGGCTGTGTGACGTTGAGCGGCCTGATGGCCAAATGGTTAAGCCTCTGGTACCGCAGGATCCAAGTTCAAATCCTGGTGGTATCATGGATGTTTGTGAGTAGTCCATTTTAAACTGTAGATCCTGGTCTGTTAAGCCCTCGTGTGCACAAGATGACCGTAGAGCGACAAACCAAGCCAAACCTGCATGACGCTGAAGAAGGAGAGCAGTGCCGTCAGGAAATACTTTTAGGGGGAAGCTACCCCTTCATTTGCGTATCGTATGGGAGAAAACACGGGAAACTCCCGCCTGGTAGCCGACTAATGAGGCATCATGCTGAACATCACAAATGCCATCGAGTCTTTTCGTTTCTTGAAACAGTGTCTACAACAAAGCCGCCAGATGAACTATAACCTCCGCCCTAATGCTCACTAGCGGCGCATACTGTCACTGAGCCATGAATCGGGTGTAGGAAGATATAACATAATTTATGGAAATAGGTTTTAAGATGGTGTGAAAACGGTGGTGATTGTGACATGATTGTATAATAAAAGATAAAATAATACAATATAAAATAAATGATAAATGACATAAATTGCTAGAAAATGTAGATTGCGAGAACAAAGAAATGATCTTTCACTATGAAAAAAAAAGTCATAAAATATAATCTATTGTTTTATAAATGTTTTACAGGACGAAGAGTTTGTCCAGGAGAATCCATGGCTTACATGGAAATCTTTTTATACTTCACTTCGATCCTACAAAAATTCGACATAAAATTCCCTGAAGGAATGAAACCTACATTTGAAGCAAAACTCTCCATCACCTACAGATTGGAACCATTTAAAGTTCGATTTTTACTGAAACATTGAAGTATTGTGATAATTGTTCAAGGAAAATGTTTGATCTGATCATCATTTCATGTAAATGGGACAAGCTTAATTATTATATTTTTTTCTTTATATTTTTCGTTAATCTCTAATTAATTTTTGGGCAAAATAAAAAAAATAATAATGCTGTAGTTTTATTTTATTACTTTAATAACAACACATTATTCGAGTTTTTCAAAATTCTTTTATATTTATTTTTATAAACATAATTCAAACTATGTTTTTTAAAGATGTTTGTAAAATCCTTTCCTACTGGAATTCGGATAAGAGGATAGCTATGGATCAGCTTGTAATCAAACTTTCGTGATAAATGCACAAAATTTACAAAATATTTACTTTTCCAGATACAGAGGAAGGTTGTCCCTTATCGAGATATATATCTAGAAAAGGGACAACCTTTGAAGTATATATAAGATTACAATACAAAAAGTTTGAAAATTATTAGCCTCATTCGAATAATGTAGAGATAATTCGTTTGTTATCAATTTGTCAGGAGATTTATTTTACTAATCAATCGTTTGTTTTCATTTATTAATTTTCATCTGTTTTTAAATCTTTGCTTTTTAAAATTACAAATTAAAAATTACAAAATTTAAAATTACCGATTCTGGAAATTTTTAATACAATAGAATCTTAATACAGCAAATACCTGTCAATAAAATCACACTTTAAGACTTATCAAATGCTTAATGTGTTTAAAAATTCATAAAAGTAACAGTATGCATTTGTGAGTAGGCGAGTTAGCTGAAAAAAGATACCTATATCGGTTTTCTTAGATATTAAATTAATAATATCGAACATTAAAATGTTGAAAAGAAAATTATCATGTCCTTAAGAAGTAGCATTAGATGTTGAACTTCGTGACATAAAGGTAGAAACCAGATGATTTACCATTGGGTGTTCTATTTTTGACAAACATGTGAGACAATACTGCAAAAAGAGAGAGAGAATTTCTATACAAAAGTAAATTTTTTTTAACAATGATGAGCCTCATGTTGCTTTGATATATGATGTAATGAACAGGCCACTTTACCAGTGATGAGGGGAAGGATATTGCTTTACGGAATGACTTTTAGGGGTAAATGCGTCTCATTAGCATGTTGTACGGAAAAAATTCCAAAAAGATTCCCACCACACCATCTGACGATCGAAGTACAAGACGCTTTAAATACGTTGTTTTTAATTTCCAATGACTGAAATGGAAGCAGCCAGCATATTCGAACCTAGATGCACCTTCACGGCAGGGGACTTGTTAGCCAATTGGCTAGTTCTCTGGCCTTTGGTAACATAGGCTTCAGGTTCGAATCCTAGCGGTGGCATGGTTGTTTGTTAATGGTTCGGAATCCACATTAAACTGTGGGTCTCGTTATAGTTAGCCTAAAGTGCGCAAAAAAATGACGGTAGAGCGACAAACCAAATCTGCATGGTAGCACGTTACCATTGAGTCACGAGTCGGTGAAACAAACAATTATGGATTCTTTTGTTAAGCCATTAAAATCATGTAAACGGACATTTATTTCAAACAAAAATTTTGTGTGAATATTTAATATTTTCGTTAACACTGATTTTGTTTCGGAAATTTCATGCTTTTGGATCATCTTTGTGATGGGAATGCCTATTTAGCCGAAACTTCCAAGATTGGGAAAAGTTCTGATTAATATGGATTATCAGACTCGACAATGTAAAATAATACTAAAACAATAATCGAATATTAATAAATATAAAATCACGGAAAATGTAAACTCAACAAGGAAAAAAAATAGTAATAATGTCTATCATGCTATTGTTAATATTTGATTACTCTTATCAGAATGACAAAGCGATATTAATATTTAAAAAATGAACTGAAATCATGTGAGAATATTTTATTAATAGAGATAAAAAAAGTATTCTGATAAAAATATTTTTTTAAGGTTTTTCAAAATTGTTTCGAAGGTAACAATACAGATCGATAAATTTTTTGGGCTGATAAAATTACAAATAAAATGTATCAAAAATTGATCATTTTACTTTAAATTCTATTGTAATATTGAAATTATTTGAACAGCTTAATAAGAAAAGACCTTTCAAATAAAAAGAAAAACTTTTGTGATTCCTCATAATTATTAACGTTTTTAGTTTGCGTTACAGTTTACTTATATAATAGGAGTTTTTTCATACCGTATTTTGGACGTTCGTTATTTTTTTCTCCCTAGCGAGCATACTCATAGGAAATTGCGCATGCGTATCTGTAATAATGTTTCCTATGAGCATGCGGACGTCCAAAATACGGTATGCAAAAACTCTCTAATATTTTCTTATTTAGTATTAAATTAATCTTTTTTTTTGTTAAACAACAATGGGCCTCATATTCCACGAAAATGCATACCAATAAGCGATAAGACTTGCCTTCCGGGAAGACTTTTAGGGGTAATTACTTTGCATTTGTGTGTCATATGGAGGAAAACATGGTACAATCCTGACAATCGAGGCGAGATGCTTTACACATGTTAAACACATACACTTGCACATGTAAGCAGTGACAGCCGCAGTCAGTGGATTAAACTTTTAGCTGTCCTGTAGCTTTGTTGTTATTTATGACCATATTATTTTTATTTTAAAATTTTAAAATAATCGTGGCTCATTTCGTAGTCTTTGACATAATATTATGATTCCTGATATTAATGAATTCTTTAATGTACATTTATTTTGTATAACTTATCATGCTAGATAAGATCCTTTGCGAATAATGTAATAGCCTGGATACATGATACTTGTTTACATAATTTTTTTTTGTTTCAATGATATTTATAACCAAAATTAATAACTTTTGAGCAATATTATTAAAAAAATAAAATATAGTATAAGAATGCGTATGAAATTTATATAACCCGTATCATTTTTTTTCTTTTTATTTTATACTTGTTGTACCCTGTCAAACGTTGCTGTGGCTTAGTCTGGTTGAATATACAAGAAATAAGAAAAGAGAGAGAAAGCACAAATTTCTAATATATTTAGTTTCACAATTCTTCTGGGTATACCATATTTTTGTTGTTCTGTGCAGATATAGAGATTGCCTGGTTTGCCGACACTGGAATACGCGACATTAGCCACCGTAAGCAGCATGACATTTCAGCCATCCCTGTCATTATTTAATCCATCCCTGTCCATTCTAAAGACTGGTCCTGAGTTTTGTTGATGGTGATAGCAAACGCCAATTGAATTAGGAATTGCAATCTCTTAAATTGAAATGGCATATCTGTTGAAATCATAGGAATGCGAGGAAAGAGGACATCTTCACCTCTGAAAGATCCTGTCAAGATTGTTGCTTCTATGACGTTGCTGCTTAATGTTTTTACTGCAAGCCGCGGGCCGGTTGATATTTCGCAACATGATAATTGTACGAAATATGGCACACTGATTTTCAATTGCAGCATGCTGCCTATTGTAGTTTCTTTGAAAGACTCTGTCGACTCGCTCTCATCGTTTGCATTGTTCAATTGATTTTCTACTTGCATTCCATGAATAATACATAAGCACTGTTTCCGCAAACGCATCATTTTGACATAACGTGAAGAACAACTCACGTTGTAGCCAGTTGATTCAGGGGTATTTGTTGCACATTTGAAGCTGATAAGTGAACAACAACTGGACAACTCATGAATGAGAAATGAAAGAATTCACCGCATGGCTTCATTGGTGCCAATGTATTTTCCAGCCTGATACTTCACGATTTCATCGATATGTATGACCTCGTTTCTAGCACTTTTTTCTAGTTACACGCCAAAAACTGTCACGTCGCTGTCTTTATCTATGCACCTAATGTATTTGATCGATTTTACGGTGTTACAGTGTTCCACGTTTATGTGCGCTTTGTATGTTTTTGATACCAAAGGCTTATATGGAACAACACAACACACCGTTTCGCATTTGTATGTGGGTACTAATGCTCGAGTATATTTTTTAGAGCAATTTCCGTCTATTATGCATGGGGAATTTGGAATCAATGTACCGCAAGATCCATGTATCATATTTTTCGTCCCAACATCATGCAAATCCTATCGACTTGGGCATTGGGTATTTCAGCGCATATTACATCGTCTATTTCGTTTGAAGTGATTTTGTTATAGAGCCAGATTAGTATATGTGCGTGTGGCAATCCTCTCATTTGCCATTCCACTGAGTAAATCCAGCAGGGCAGAGACGCAGACACTTCATGCATTACCATAAATCCATAGTTCCAAATTGGATAGCAGTGACGAACATATGGAATTGTATCTTGAACGTACTCATGCATATGACATGGACTGCCTGTGTATGAAGATGGCAAAATCGTTAATCTTCCAACATTAGTGGTATTACAGTCATTTACAAATGCATCGCGCAAATGAAAGTAATCTTCAGAGCGAAGCTTGACCTGTTTCAAACGGATCAATATCAAGCGTTCTGTTTCGATTTTTGCATACATATCTGCGAAGCACTGGTTAAATAATTGACGGCATTTCAAAATATAATTGTCTTCATTCTCTCGAATCATTAATCAGTATGAATAATAGTTCATTGTTCTGCAGTTCTTATTGGTTTGACTGGATTTATCATCTTAACTTTGATATGATATTCATCGGTACCATCCCAAAAAATGATTGGATAAAAGATGGCTCTCCCTTTGCTTGTAAAATATTTAGTATAGTGTGTGTTGCTTCTATGTACAAAAGATGGCGCTGTTTAGATATATACAACACATATAAAAAGATTGCATATATAAAAACACGCGCACTCATATTTTCATACTCTTCATAGTTAGTTCCATCAAAAAACAAAATACAGAAAAAAATTTGTAATTAATTTTATTCTAGATACGAAATTCGCATAAGCTATAACGATTGAAGTTTAGGAACACTAATTTATTTATAATTGCGATATTTAGTGGTAGGAGAATTTATAAAGTCAGTAAATTCCTGATCTTGAACAATTTGTTTCTTTAATTTTATCTGTATCTTACAGCTAAACAATAAGGATAACAGTAAATAAAGATAAATAAAGAGTTATCTTCAAAATGATATCAATGAAGAGGCAAAATAAGAGTTCCTTAAATAAAAAAAGTGAAAAAATAAATTGATATGTTATCAGGCACACCTATTGCTAACTTACACCTTTACAAAAAAATTTATTATTTTTTTTTATTTAATTGCAAAGCATTGTATTTAAATTAGGTGTCATATCATAAAGATATTAAATTTAGAAAAATAAAAGATAAAAAAGATATTTTATTGATAAAAACAAAGCTATTGAGCTATCTTCTAATCAAGGATTTTATAAGCCTAACTTGCTTAGCGTTGTAGGAGTTGAACTTAAATCTGAAAACTAGTGCATCGTAAGTGTGTTAAGAGCCAGAGATATTAACAATGGAATATTTAACTAAATCTGTGATTCCAAAATTACGAAATGAAGTTGAGAATTTCACGCCATTAATCAAAGAGTACAAATACGAAATTTTATGGGGCATCTGTGGTTTCTTGGTTGCCTATTTTATCGGAATTCTAATAAAAAGAGTAAGAAGCAACTTCCCGCCAGGACCCACGGGACTACCTCTTCTTGGATATTTGCCATTTTTAACTGAAAACCTCCATTTAGATTTAATCGAATTGGGAAAGAAGTATGGAGATGTGTTTAGGTAGGTGTAAAATTTACGATTGTCTCTGTTGTTTTTTTAATGTTATAATCTGATTATTTTCTCTTATCTCTTAACCTTTTTTTCCCCCAGCATTTTCTTCTGTGAATACAACTTAATATGAATTTATTATTTTCCTATAATTTTTTCTTTTTAGCTTACATTTTGCAAAGGAATACTTTTGCAAAATGCTTTGCAAATTTTTCTTTTTACCACGTGGAATACTTTGTAAAACAGGAGATGATTATTTTGAGCCTAAATAAAAAAAATATTGTACTAGTATTTTATATAAATACAGGGCCTGATGGCCTAGTAGCTGGCGCTCGGTGCCATGGATGTTTGTAGTGATTTCATCGGAATCCAATTTAAGCCGATCCATCTTAGATCCAGGTCTAATATGACTGTAGATCAGTAGGCGTATGGCTGGCAACCCTAACCTGTAAAAAGAAAACATCTCCTGTCTCAAAATCTGCCAGTATGCAAACGGGCTTGGCCCACCATGGAGCTGTTGCGCCAATGAAGAAATTATAGAAATATTTTATTAACAATACTTATTTACTAACCTATGGAAAGTTAGATAATTAGGTTTTTTTGTATGATAGAATACATTCTTAAGAATTAAGTGTAAGAAAAACTACTGACACTCTAACTGTATACTGATTATCTGACTTGTACTTCAGGTATTTCAAACCTGAAGTACAAGCAAGATAATGAAAAAATATCACTAAACTCGCCAAGAACATTAGGTTTTTTTTTAATTTACTTTTCATAGAGAACACAAACATATGAGGAATTTTATCAATAAAAAAAATTATTTCAATTATTTTCTAATGATTTTATTTGAAAAAAAGGTTATTTGCTATTGATTATGAAAATAAATGAGAAAACTTTCGTTTTAGTGACGCTGAAATACATATTACTAAATATGGCTTTATTGTTTTATAAAAATATTAATTATTAAATAATAATGCGAATTTTTTTTTTTTTTTTTTTTATTTCCTTTACAAAAATATCACTTCCAAATACGCAGTAATATATTTTGCAGTTGAATTTATATTAAAAAATCAATTCTTAACTGTATATTTATGTTTTATCCATTCTGCAATTCTGGTTGATAGTTAATAAATGCAATTCCAATGTATTTTTTTAAATTCATATAAGAAATCAAATCCAAACTGCAAAGTTTTTTTAATGCACATTTAATTATGAAATTCAGGGAATTTAGAATTTTTTTAATTGAAATTCCGAATGCAATTCTACTGAAATTGTAGAATTTTCTTGTATTGTGAATATTTTCCTAGTTTCAACTTTGCTTTGGTCGCGTAAAATGAATAAAAATAGCCTAAAAATATTCACTTAAAAGGGGATTTAAATCTATTTTAGCAATATTTTAGATTAGTATTCACAAAATAATAATTGTTGAAGCATAGGCTTATTAGATAGATACTATTTTAAATGTTTTAAATTGGGCGTTGATAATTTTTTTATACAAGTGCCAATTTATAAGTGATCACCATAAGCTACAAATCTTCAAACAGAATTTAAATATTCAATTTTACACCCATTAAGATAATATATATATATATATATTCATGCAATAATTATATTTATCTTATTATTTTACTTTTTTAATTTGACATGATTCAGATTCTTTTACAAACAGCTTTTATAGAATAACAACAACATATAGAATTATTTATATAAATAATAATATATATTTGTTTGTAAAATATTTGTTTCAGTAAGTAATATTGCGATGTCATTTACTTATCTTAAAATTAGTATTTTGTTTATAGCAAGAATGTATAGAGAGATTCTAATTAGGGTTAAATGTGTCTTTTGTAAGAGACAAAAAAAATGTATGAAATCCAAATCAATAAGTCAATTATAAATAAGTAAGTTACATGTTGTTACAAAAAAAATTAAAAGAAAATCAAATTTAATTTGATGCATCGCATCGTATTGTTTTAACAGATTTTTAAACATTTAGCACCTTATTTATAGTAATCAAACAGTAAGTTCATTTTAGGTGACTGATGGTCGATTGGCTAGAGCTCTGGGCCGTAGGTTTCGGGTTCGAGTCTCGGTGGTGTCATGGATGTTTTCAGTAATTCGGAAGCCTCTCTAAGCAGTAGGTCCCGGTCTAATATGACTGTAGAGCGTTGGGAGTGGAGATGACAGCTCCCCGTAAAAATAAAATATCCCATGTTTCGGAATCTGCCAATAGGATGGAATACTTGGTTGACCTTGGGGTTGAATTTAATTTTGCAGGGAGCTAAACTTAATTTTGCAGCAGACTAGCATGAAATAAAGAAAAGAGACTTTATACTAACTATAGGCCCATATGATTAACACAGTGAATACTCAATTTGGCAAAAAGATAAATCATACGCAAATTATCAAATAATAAACGAGAACATACAAAGCGTGCAGTTGGCTAGTGCAGAGTATTACGGTAAGCAAAGGGAGAATTAAAGGACGCTTTTTCTAAATTCAAATGAGACATATATATAGATATAACATGGTTTGGAAAAAACAAACTGGAGATTTCACACGTGAAGGAATGATAAATTTGCACAGTATTATGGAGAGCGCAATCCAAAAAAACTTGGAACGGACCACAGAATCATTTCACTGAAAATGTTTCGGAAAACTGTTGCTACAAAAGCTCAATTATAAACTCGATCTAATTAATCGATTTCTCCATACTCAATAATATAGATTAAGAAAAAGAAAATCACTAATAAACTATTATTTACTATTATTCATTAATAAATTTTACTATTATTTTTATTACTATTCATTAATAAATTTTGATTAAATGTTGAGAATATAAATTTTTTCGATCATTTGACATAGAAATTAATAAAAAATTCTGTAGGTAAAACTAATAGCTAAATACATGTTATATAATAGATTTTTTTTCCCTGGAGCAATTCATATTATTATACTACTAAAACTAATGTAGTTAGTAAAATGTCTGTAGTAAAAGGCCATATAGGCCTATAGTTAGTATAAAAGCCAATAGTTAGTACTAGATAAAATATTATTAACGTACAAGAACTTTTTAAAAATGTTTTTAATGTATTTTTTCTTATAAGTAACGCAATAAACTGTTGGTTTTAATAAGTAAACAGCTTATAAAATTTTACTTGGGTGAATATAAACCTGGTGGGCCTGATGGCCGAGTGACTAACGCTCTGGCGTTTCGGTACCACAGGGTTTGAGTCCCTGCTGTGCTATGGATGTTTGTAGCAGTTCTGAATCCTCTTTAATCAGTAGGTCCCGGTTTAATATGACTGTAGAGCATAGAGCTATAAACCCTACCCCTTAAAAAGAAAACATATCCTGTTTCGAAATCGGCCAGTAGGCAGACGGTCCTGGCCCACTATGGGGCTGTTGTCCAATGAGGAAGAAGGGTAGAGAACTGACGAATTGTTTTGTTAATTGATTTAAAGTTATTTCTTTTTTGATTGCTAGAAAAATGTCACACACCTCTTGGGATTCATGAAAATCGCAGAACTTCGGTTCGTAAAAATAAATTTTAGTTAAATATTCAGTTTCTTATACTTTCTTCAGAGTTTTAAAAGAAACTAAGAAATGGACAGAATGCGTTTATCGTATAATTATTCTTTTTACAAGATTTAAAGGGGCGTGAATGGCCGAGTGTCTAGCGCTCTGGCGCTCGGTGCAACAGGTTTCGGAATAGTGGTTCGGAATCCACTTTAAGCTGTAGGTCCCGGTCTCCTATGGCTGTAAGAGCGTCAAGCAGCAGAAGCCTGACTTCTCCTAAGGGTGCTCCATCAGAACAGAAGCTGCACCCCTCTACTATCCTTCCATAAGGGATACGACAACAACAACAAGATTTAAATTTGTGTATTTACATGTGTTTATTGAATTTAACGCTTAATATAAATCTATTTTATTATAGCACTTTTTTATTTTTTGCAGTGTGAGCTTAGGTACGAACACCATAGTGATATTGCATGGAACAGATGCCATTAAAGAAGCTTTTAACAAGCAGGAATTCTTAGGAAGGCCTACAATCGGCTCGTTGCAACTTACGAATCCTCTCAGTAAGTTGAAACACATCTGCTTCGAAGCAAAATCTCTTGATAATAGAAAGGAATTAAGCAATTGGTTAAAAATTCGGCAAACAAATATATTTGAGGATTAAAGTATTCAATCTTCTTACGAGTTTCAGCCTCATACTATTCATTGTTTTTAGATATCTTTGTATATACTATTGGCACCATTTATGTATATCACAAACAGCCCACCAATAGGTCAAGAAGAGAGACATGCGCCTTCTGGACCATTCCTCCATTTTTACTTGTCTTATACAAGAATTAGAAATATTTTTTTTTTGTAAACTACTAAGGACTAAAATATAACTAGTAAAAAAGACTAAAATATTTCTTTTGTAAAAATTATTAAGCTATATAGCAGTTATAGTTAAATAATTTTAATGTTTCATCCATTTATTAAACATCAGAAATGAATGAATACCATTTTATTATTCGTAAAATTAAAATATTCGGTATAAAACAACATTTTTTCTACTCTCATAAATTAATACGTGTATTGTAATACAGTGCTACCGATTATAATTCCTAAGCAATGTAAGTGGTACTTAACAAATTTGAAAATTTAAATGAGATGTACAATAGGCTGGTTTATGCAAATGAATAACATTTCAATGCATACTCAAGTTGGTAGGTGTAATGTCAATTTGCAGTTGGTATAAGAGGGAAGATTATATAAGAGGGAAATTCTAATATTGCACATGTTATCCTGTGCTTCTCTAGATATAGATGTTTGTCCAATTGCTGTCTATCCAGCACGTTCTTCAGATCTGCAACAGTCGATAGTCTGTTCAATGATTTCCAAAAAGCTGACTTTCCAACATTTGCCATTTTGTTCGATTAAATAAAAATCAATACAGATTTGAACCAACATAAAATATTCAATTCGTATCTGCCATCCAAATTATTTAACTCAATACATATATGGATTAGAGCTGTAATTTATACCAGAAATAACTCTGATTTCTGTATGTTCTGCTCTTCAAAAATCAAGTAAATTTAATCATGCCTTTCTGTCTTCATCCTGAATATATACGTTTGATACAACTGAATTTTTATTTCTTCCAGATGTTGCAATTTTAAGGGCCAGCAATGTTTAACGATAACAAGCTAAAAAGTATTTATTTTCTATTAACAAAAAATTAACAAAAAAGCATTTAATTTAATTTGATCCAAATCTAATGGATAGTATTTTAAGAATTATCTTAAAAACATGAGAAACATAAAAATTACCGCTTGTTATTAAGTTATTAAGCATTAAGAATTATTTATAATGACTGACAAACTGTAATCACCTAAATAAATTGCGCTTTCACTCATAACGAGAGAGGAATCATCTTGAGTTGAAATGTTTACAGATTTAAAATCTGTCATTCTTTGCTAACAAAAAATTATTTAGTTATAGTTTTAAAAAATCTTGCTAATTGCTCTTCGCATAGATAAAAAAATTTCCATTTTATTTATTTTTTTATTAATTTTATAGTTGATTTAAGATGATTTAACTGTTTTTTTACCTGTGCGAAATACGGTAGTTCATTTAGGACGGGCCTTCCAGTTTAAAAACCATTGTATATTATTGAAAAAAAAGTTCTTGATATATAAATAATATAAACAACAGCAAATGATTCAAATAATATTTTTAATTTTCATTCAATTGTATGCAATTTTAGGTCCATTTTTCGGGGGTGATTTTCATGCATGGAAAGAACAACGCAGATTCGTAGTGCAGTCAATGAGAGATCTGGGATTGGGAAAAACAAAAATCGAAGAAGATGTCATGGTGAGTCATATTAATGGTATTAATTAATGGTTAAATAACGGTTAAACTGATGGTTCTACTACCTCACTAAATCTTTCTTATTTTTAAAAAATATTGGATTTTCTACTCAATAAAGTACATTTTGTATCAAGCTTTAAAATAATTATAATGTCGTATATTTTTAATAAAAAATTACAATTCTGCAGTCTGTGATTAATCATTTATTGTCATTAGAAAAATTTAAGCGATCTTTTATTTTAGATTTATTGCTTGAACTACATTTCTTTAAAAATTCCACTGGCTTTTACTCATTTCCTGTAATTATATAATTTTATTTGTACTACATTTTTGAATATAAAAATTGCCTTAACAATATTTGTGAAAAAATGTATTTTACAATCCCTTATGCAAGGCACTTTTATGTGTAACAGCTTTCTCTTTTTTTCATAAATAAGATACATCAAATTATTAAAAAAAAATGCATTTATTTTAGACTAAATATAAAAATTACATTGTATAATATTTTATATTTTTCTTTAGATCATATATTAATCTACATTTTTAAATTTACACTATGCTAAATATTAAAATAAATGGCATATTTAACGTAACGATAGCATGTCAAAACAAAATTAAGAAAACAATTTAATATTTTTCTATTAAAATATTATATGATCGAGGAATCTATTAAAAAATCAATAGTATTTTTCGATAAAAATATTCAATGCTTATAAATCTAAAAAGTTTGAAATCGAATGAAAAAAAAATATAAAAATAACTTAAACAATTGTAATCCTTAATCTACTACTGTGCCCAAAAAATAAGACCGATTATTATTTTTTTCAAAAACTCTTTATTTATTCTTCCAAATTTATTTCGTCGACTTCAAAGTCATCTCCTTCGCACACAATGTACTTATGCCAACTTTTTTTCCAATTCTCAATGCATGCTAAAAAGTCATCGGCAGGGATAGCCTTCAAAGCGCGCGGCGATTCATATTGGATCTCTTCAATGGACTCAAAATAGTGTCCCCGGAGTGGTCTTTTGGGCTTAGGGAATAGCCAGAAGTCACACGACGTGAATACGGTGGTTGTGGAACGATATGGGTTTCATTTTTGGCAAAAGGTCACGAAGAATCAATGCAGTGTTAGCTGGCGCATTCAGTGTTTTCGGTACCAATCGCGTTTGAGGCCCAAAACATCTTTTAAAATGGAATTTTGCAATTCCAACGTCATCAGCATGGTCTCTAATTGTAAATCGACGGTTTGCAAGCACCAAATCTTTAATTTTTTGGACGTGAGCTTCGTCGGTTGAGGTTGGTGAGCGACCAGAGCGCTCTTCGTCTTCAATGCATTCTGTGCCTTCTTTGAACTTTTTATACCACTTCTAAACATTTCTTTCCGATATAGGAATTCTGACCGCATGCCTTCAGCAACATTCTATACTTTTCCGCAAACAATATGTAATGCAAGTTCTTTGCTCAATGAATTCAGACATTTCAAAAAATCGCCGGAATCAGTTTTAGTGTCTCACAAAACCAAGCGTAACTCACACACTAATGAATATTTTAACTTAAAATTTTCCACAGACATCAAGGACAGTGCCAGCAACCCAAAAAAGAAAAAAAAAATTGAAATTCCATAAGCCCGGGGAATTTTAAATTGAAAATTGGTTTTACTTTTTGGACACAGTAGTAAGTCTATTTTGAAATCCAAATTGCTTACAAAATGGCAAGACATTTTATGATTTTTATATCATGGTGACGTTTCATCAGTCTCTATCTAGTTCAACGTAGTCGACTAAAACAACATCTCATGGTGGTCATAATCATAGTCATATAGTTTTAGTCACTGATTTTTAATGCAGACTAAGGGTTGTGAGTAAAAGTGTGTATAAATTTTGAACATGAAATGATTAGTAAAGGTTTTGAAGATTTTTCTTCTTAGTATCTAAATGCGAATAATTATTTTAAAATTTTCCAGCAAGCTCGATCATCTTACTAAGCATGTAAATGAACATGATTTGGATCAATTGGTCTTACTTTTTGGGCACAGTAGTATATTCAAGTGTTATTTTTATCTTTCAGGACGAAATAAATCATTTCATAGAAGTACTGAAGAGTCACGATGGAAAACCAATGGATGTGAAGGAGCCTCTGTCTCCCAGCATGTCCAACAACATCTGCGCTCTGGTGTTCGGAAAGAGATACGAGTACGACGACAAAGATCGACAGTTTTTGGACAAAAACTTGGAAGAAGCAAATGAGTTCTTTAGCCAGACGTCTGCCGATACGCTCTTTCCGTGGATCGCATACATTCCATTTTACTATAAATTCATGAGAATTGACAGATCGTTGTCCGCAATCAACAAAATTAAAGCTTTTTTCAAGTAAGAAGCGAATTTCATTAAGATTTATGAAAAATATTTTATTTAAGATTTTAATTAAGCGGTGTTTAATTACTTACTAGCATACTTAATATAGTATCTCAAATTTAAAAAAAGTATATTTGACATTATCCTGATTACTCTGATTTTAAATTATTAGGAGATATGACCCGGTGTTTCTCTGTTACAGAAAATTTAACATTGTACTTTTATAAATTTTATTTTATTCTTCTTATTTTTTAATTAGTTAATTACATCTGTGCAAAATTAATGGTTTGATATTTTCAACAATTCAACAATTTAAATTATATAAATTGGTTAACTAATGCAGTTATTCTTAACCAAGAAAATTTTTATTCTTATCCAAGAAAAAAATAATAACAATTTGTTTTATTTTTAATGTGAATTTATTTATTTTAAGGGCGATTTTAAGGACGATGTTCGATAGTGTTAGTTTGGAAAATAAATTGAAAACTAATAGTGTAAATTTTCTTCTTTTGTATTTAGAAATAACTTTACGAATAGCACCAATTAATTTTTAGAGGTTGGCACTAATTGTTGGCGTTAAAGACTGATGACAATTTAAAAAAACGTTTCTGTTTGTTTGTTTTATTGGATAATTAGAATTATTGACAATTTCTAAATTAAATATTAAACTTAATTATATCTTTTAACTTTTTTGGTGTCCGTTGGTGGGCATCGTGTACCACTTATGCACACCATGAACAGCCCAACCACAGATGATGGAAGTAAATCCTTAATAAGAATAATTGCTCTCATTTGCATGTCGTATGAAAGAAAACTCCAAAAACTTCCAACAGGCATATTTGTTTTCAATGCAAGAAGAGCATACATGATTCCTAAAGTGACAACGAGTTTACTTATTTCTAAAGGTAGTGATTGTACCTGAATGGCCGAGTGTCTAGCGCTCTGGCACTGGGAGCCACAGGTTTCGGGTTCGAGTGCCGGTGGTGCCATGGATGTTTGTAGTGGTTCGGAATCCTCTTTAAGCCGTAGGTCCTGGTCTCCTATGACTGTAAGAGCATCCCGGAGCAGAAGTCAGACTTCTACCTACAGGTGCTCCATCAGAACAGAAGTTACATCCCTCTTAACTCCTTCCATGAGGGACACGATAACAACAACAAAGGTAGTGATTGTGATGGATACCACCAGTGAGTTCGAACCTGAACCGCCCTGCATGCCGGTTAGACATTATATTTTGTTCAATTTCAGTATGAGTCATATGAGAGAAAACTTGGGAAACTCTCATTACATAGTCAGGCTATCAATGCGAGACACTTTACACAAATTGCCACAATCGCCATCTAGTCTTATCGTTTCTGACGGCAATGATTGCAATAGACATCAATAATAGATTGGCTAGGCATTCGGATGAATGTCATGGGCTAATTTTAAAATGAATAAATATTTTTGAATAGGCAATTAAAGCATTGCATATCATTCTAAATAGTTTTCTAACTAGAATTGTTTATTTTATATTATTCTTATTTTATTTTACAGAGTAGAAGTCAACAAGCATTTGAAAACTCTAGATCCAGGACACATTCGAGATTTCATAGATAGCTATTTTTTGGAAATCGATGCACAGAAAGCAAAAAATTCATCGGATTCAACATTTCATTGTGAGTACAGAAAACAAATGAAATCTATCAAATTTAAGTTTATTCAAATTAATTAAAAAAAATTGGTCTCTTATTCTATAAAGAGAAACATATTATGAAGAATTAGAGTACCATAGTATTATTTGGGAAATGTTAATCTTCTTTTTTCTGAACATTTGTTAATCTTTGAGATCATTCTTTGTTTATTATTTGATTTAAATCTTAATATAGCAATGTGTTCACATGTGTGGAAAACAAAGTAATTGTTTTTTTTATTAAAAAAAGGATAAAACCTTTCGTTATCTTCCTTAGCTAGTCCAAAATACGTATCTACCCATAAGAAGTGTCTATTAAGCACAATTTTCTATTGATTAAAAATATTGATTCTTGTCGATAAATGGACGAAAATCGGAGATTGGATCCTTTGATTTTGAGCAATAAGAGTAAATTTTCTAAAATTTATTTGTATCTCACGAAATGTTTCATAGAATTTTTAGTATAATTTTAATTTGAATACGTCTTTTAATTTGAAAACTTGGCAATAATAGTAAAAACAGTAATAAAATGAAGAACAAAAATAATTTAAACCAAAATAAAACTTGTTCTATTAAATAGATACCCTGCTAAATAACTACAAATTAGAAAATTGAAACGACTTGTTTGCATATAGATATCCTGGCATTTTTTATGTAGAATATTAGTGAATTTTCTTATATTCCTTTTCAATTATTTAATATTTTTTTTTTTATTCTTTCTTCAGATGTGGACTGATATGTAGTTCCAGTTAGATGAAACTTTAACTTCAGACTTAAGTTTAAGTTTAACTTAACTTTCTCTTAAAATTTTTTTTGTTGGCATATTCACATTTAAATACCAAGTAGTTCACAATTCACAGTTAAGTTCACAGTAGTCAATTTATAGCAAGAAAACTTGTGATCCATATTTTTTGTTTGTGTTCTGGTATCTCGTTGTTGTTTATTTAAACATAACATTAAAAAAACAACAGTAGTTGGTTTGGTTTGTTGCTCTACGGTCATCTTGTGCACACGAGGGCTAAACAGACCGGGACCTACAATTTAAAGTGGATTCCGAACCATTAACAAGCATCCATGCTACCGCCAGGATTCAAACATGAAGCCTGCGATACCAAAGGCAAGAGCGCTAGCCAATTGGCAACCAGGCCGTAACAGTAGTTGGAGATTTATAATATCAACTCATTAAATGGAATGGATCATAAGTGAATGTTTTTTTTACCATATAATATCAATGTTTTAATGAAAAATTATTTAATTAAAATTTGAATAATTTTCATATGTCATTAGCAATAAATTATTTTTCAATTTAACAAAAAAAATAAATAATTAGACATAAAAAATTTTTCCAGATGAAATGTTAATTAGCAATGTAATGGACCTTTTTGGAGCTGGTAGCGAAACTGTTCGCACTTCCATTTTGTGGTTCATTTACTGCATGGCTGCATTTCCTGATGTTCAAAAGAGAGTTCAAAAAGAGATAATGGAAGTTTTAGGCAGTGAAAGACGTCCTGAATACTTAGACCTGAAGAGCATGCCGTACACTCATGCAGTCATGATGGAGATCATGAGGTGGAAATCCATAGTTCCATTAAACTTAATGCACTGGTAAGCAAAATAATTAAAATAACTCATTCCCAATGCATGCAATTCTTGTTTAAAAATGAATAAAACTTATTCATAAAATGTAATGATAAACAAGGTACAAATTTATGATATATCTTAATGGAAACTAAAATAATTTTTAAATAATTTAACGAGCCTATACAAAATAATTCAATCACAACAAGTAATTTTAAATTTGTGAAATTTGAACTATAAAAGTGTTCTGGTAAATTTGGATTATATAGGTTCATGATATATATAGTGCTGGAAAAATATCTGGTTTAATTTTAGCTGGTTTAGAAGGTTCCAACATAAAATTTTTTACAGTAGAGCATGTTGCCGCAAAATGCCACATATATGCGTAGGTGACTAAGAAGAATTTGGAAGGTAAAATTAAGAACAGGACTGAAATGTAAAACGACGCACAAATATTTATCAGGACATAATGTTCTCAAGTCTATTCGAAGGATGATTTGGTTCCAGCATGATGTCATTACCTGGACACCATGTATGGAAACCACTGAATTAGTCGACGTGGATAATTTGGATTTTATGGGAGCATATAACAGATACCATGGATGCTATTGGTTTTGACTACATGCAAAACATCTTCGCCTGACTGCCTGTTGCTGCAAAAAATATTCGGAGTTTATTGGAATGTTTTGAGGCTGTACCATGCGTCAACTATGTGAACTCATGGGTCAACAATCCAACCTGGTTTAGTGCTAGTGTGTCGCTCTATTTATGATCTACTGTAAAAACAAAATTCATTAAAATGCTTGCTATATTTTATTTAATTTTTATTTGACTTTATTTACTATTAAAATATTTTAGTCATCAGTGCTTAAGCGTGGTATTTTTGGGCACATTTTTTCATAGAAAAAATAGTAATAATAATAATAATAATAATTAATTTGGTTCATTCTATTATCTTGCACAGTTATTTTTCAAGCACCCTGTTTTCCTGCCATTAACTTATGTTTAAATTCTCTAGCACTCTGGCTGACACCACAGTAGGTGGATACGATATACCAAAAGGCACCGTTGTGATTGCTAATTTCTGGAATGCGCACCATGATCCCCGATATTGGGAAGAACCAGAAAAGTTCCAACCGGAAAGATTTTTGAGCAAGGATGGCAAATCTGTTGTGAAATCGAGCAACTTCCTGGCTTTCTCTACAGGTAATCAATTTTATATTTATTGCAATAATGGAATTATGATATTGTGTAATATTTTAATACCCAATTTTACACATACACATACTCGATAATACATGATAACGATACACATACGTTATTGCTATTACTTTAAACATTGTTAGGACTCTTCTTTCACTTATGTATTCCAATAACATCCCACTGGTGGGAGATATCGGTAAGACTATTAGGTGTAAGTGCATCACATTTCAATGTTGTACGAGAGGAAATAAAAAAAAATCTCATTAAGCAGACCTGTTGTCCACGTAAAATGTTTTTTGTATTTTTTTATTTTACTTTTTTTATAGCTCACTATTAATACCCCCTCAATATTTTTCCTTTATATAGTCAAATTTAATATATTGATTGATATATATTTTTCTTCTTTATTGTGCTTGAAAATAGTGGTACTCTACTTCAAAGGAAACATAATTGCCACTAGAAAATAATCATTAAAAACTACGTCTTATAAAAATATGGTGATTAGGAGGTTTCAGACTCTTCGTTGCTTACGATTCAAAAACCAATTCCAAATTCCATTTTAAATCTGTATAAAATTGATACATCGTAATATCACAATATTAGATTCAATAAATTATATTCAATTATTTTAATATTTGTGTTTTAAAATTTTGTTTACAAATATTGAAAATTGAATTGACCATTTTAATGCATTATCCAAATGCAACGTAAGCTACTTCCTTGATACCAATTTTAAAATTAGATGATTAGACAGTCACATAATATACGCAATGATTTTTTGAAGCAATTATTCAAACAGTGGCAAAAGGATTTTGATAACCTGTACCGCTGAATCACTTGTGTTAACGTAAAAAACAAACTAATAAAACATACTTAAGATTAAGACACTGTATCCCAGCTGTCACCTTATTGATGAAATATTTAATCCGTAATAACTTTCATAATATGTTGTTCGACGCGAAATACATTAAAAAGCGTCCCAGAAAATTTTCTTTTTAAATTTAAACTTTTTGATAAAATGATACCAAAATATGTTCTATTTTTTAAATCCTTCAGTAAAATCATTCAAAATATAATTTTTTTTTTTTTTTAAATTGTCATAAATTGAGATGGCTCTCAAGAAAAAAAGCACAAGATTGCAAGTTACTCATCCGTGTCTTGGATAAAATATAAAATGCTTTGTTTGTGTTTTTCAGGTAGAAGAGTTTGTCCTGGAGAGTCGATGGCAAACTTGGAAATGTTTTTATATTTCACTTCTCTTCTACAAAAATTCGACATAAAATTCCCTGATGGAGTGAAACCTACTTTCAAAGCAAAATTGACAGGCACTTTCAGATTAGACCCATTTAAAGTTCGATTTTTAACGAAACACTAAATGTTTTTTGGCATCATTTTTACGAAAGAAATATTTAAATCTTTATAATTAATGGTTTTCGCTTATAAGCCGCAACGTATATGATTATTCCAATCAATTTGGAATCCATATTCGTTTTTGGTTTAAAATGGCATTAATTGGGGAAAAAACTTTCTTAGCTACTTTTGAAAAATAAGGAATAGATTCTTTTATTTATTGTTTGATAGGTTTTTTATTTTTAGGTTGTGGATGCACTTATTTTAAGACTGTTTACATATTGTTTTCTACTCGTACTAATACCGATTAACTTTTTTTAATTCAAATTACATTTTTTTTATGAAAAACAAATAACATTTTTATATTGTAAACAATTTGAAAATGTAATTTTAAATATTAAACTTCAAATTATGAATAAGATATCAAATTTTCCTCTTAATAATAGATCAAATTAGAATATTATTATTAAGAGGAACAATTTTCAAACTTTGTTTTTTTTTTTTAAAAATCGTATTGTATAAACATTATAATTGTATTTGTTAATAATTGTAATTGTATTGTTTCCTTTAAATAAAAAAATTATTAAACTAGTTGCCTCTTTCTTTATTGTTATTTATAATTTGTAATAAATAATTTATATTTGTTATTCTTCACTTCGTATTTATTTGACTTAACACGCTTTCACACTAACTTTTATTGTTATACAACAAATATAAATTATACATTCATAAGTTTAATTTGTTATTCATAATTTATGCATAAAATTTGTTTTGAAAAATAATAATGTACAATAGAGCCGAAAGGGCCTGGTATATAGTGTGATTAGAATCAGGGGCTACGGGAAACTGATTTGAAATGTGACAAGCAATGCCGAGCTAAAAGTTCCCTTGTTTATGGCGGGGATGGGCACGATAATTTCTGCAGAAAGTGAGTCTGTTTTTCTCGGAGAGGAGTGTAGATAAAATCTAAGAGCTGTTTTTAAGAAACTGCAGTACGAAATGTGGATATAGGATTGCAAGAAAATCATAGTTGAGTACATATTGATAAGCAGAATGTTTTACGTATCTGCCGTTAGATCATTGGAGCACATCATTTTAAAATGATGATATATCATTGTAAATGCCTAACTCTCTTTCTTATATCTTAAATTATTTACTCATTATGAGATCATTAAATTTTTAAGTTTTTTTACAGGTAATAGAAGTTTTTACATATCGTCACATCAATACTAACTCTTCGTGTTAAGTCAAATAAATATAAAGTGAAGAATAACATTTAAAATTTAGCATTACCTTTAATGTAAATGCATACAATTCTAACTGAATTTAAAATTGTTCATGTTTTAAAATTTTAAAAAATTTCTATTAATTATAAATTGAGACATTACACAAAGTCAAAGATTTTACTTCTTTGAAAAATAATTATTAAACTTAAAAATCAATGAACACTTATAGTTCAATATTCAAGATCTGAATTTTTTCCTTTTAGTTAACGATAATACAGTTTTTATTTTACTGTTATCTTGAATACGAATAGGATTGTTTTAATAACGATTATAAAAACTGGCAAATATTGTTTTAAGAAAAGGAATTTAATTTCATTTGAAAATTTTACTCTTAATAACAAATTTTACAGATTTTAATGAAATTACCAATGAACAAAAATTAATAAAGAAAATAATTACATTTCAATAGTATAAAGAAAATAATGACGCGTCAATTAGAATACACAGGTATGTTCATTCCTAAAACATTTCATTACAGGGAATTCTGAAACAGCGCTTACTATATCAAACATAGAATCAATGGTATGAAACCTCTTTTTAATTATATATTATTATTTCAATTCACACTGGAAATCAAGTAGTCTATGGGCCCTTGGGAAATCAATCCTTATTGTACAGCAACGTGACTTTGGGTATTGAATGGTTCTGAGAGGAGGAGGAGGAGGAAAATGCCTTTCCAAGAGCGTACTTGACATGATCTAAAACATTTATGACTACAGGTTTGGTTGGCCAAATTATTTGGAGAGTATTTTAACTTTCCTGAAATTCGTTAACTTGATTATCTCTATGAGTACGACCGTTTTTATTCGTTGAAGAGAAATCCGGGCTAATACCACATTCAGAAGCTAAACTAGACTTCTACGATTTCATCCTGCAATCATTTACAAGTCAAGTTACCTGCAGTCACAGAAAACTATATGAACATATGTGCACCAATTCTACACGATGTCAGACAAGACAGTGAAACCTCAACTATCATGATGATTTCTTTTCTAAGGAGGACAGGAAGTGGATTCATATTTCTCATCAAATAAACATACGCTGAAAATGAATTGTTAGATCTGGAATAGTACGATTCCTCGCTAACATATGGTTCAAAATCATTTTTTTTGTAGAATGTTAAACGGACTTTTCTGTGTGCAAAAGGAAATGGAGCACACACTGTAGCACTTCTTGCAAACAAACCTTCTCGGGATCCTGTGGTCATCTCTTAAAATTTGTATTCCTGAGGCCACATGAAGATCACGAGTCCACTAGTACGTTACGCCTCACTGTATTGGGCAAATGTCGATTTTTCATTTACCGTCGTGGCTCTTTGACGATCTTAGCCAGATTTTCTTTATATGATTTCGGTATCTTTACAGTGTATCCAAAAATTGGAAATTGCGCTAGGCAGATTTCAATTCCTAATTATTTACACTTGATACTGCTACCTTGCTTCCAATCCCTCTCCTATTTGCAATCTCATTCCATCTTTCAAACTTTGTTAGTAACTCATTTTAAATGTTTAATTTTGTATTTCACCGAATCCAGCAACATAAACACGAAAATCATCGAGATGTGCGGACGGAAGAAAATCGAAAATTTCCAAGTGGGCCTCTAAATCGCATTAGCCTCTAATCGATCTATATATACCTCAAGTGCATATACACTTACGTATTCTACTCTAGATATTTGCATCCTGGTTTGGATGAGTTAATCTTACCTTTGGTAGAGTACATTTCGAGAAAATCGATAAAATATGCAAATTTTTTAATTTTGTAAATTCTTTCGATTTTGTAACAGGTGTAAATGATTTGCCAACTGGTACTATTGTAAAGAAACATTCAATAAAATTAATATTCTAATATTTTATACGAAGTATTTTTTAAAGCCATAATGTTATTTGAACATAAAAACTTTTTACCGTTTTCTTTTAGGCTTAAACTTATGTATTTAGCTGTTTTTAATATTAATGCAAAAATTAGTATATTTTAAACAACTGACAATGAAATTTTAAAAACATAAATATGAAAGAGGAGCATTTAAGTGCCAATTAGAATTTCCTGGCTTAACACTAGTAGGCACATAAATTCTTTCCTAGATAATGTAATGTAAACTAATTATCATCGGCCGTCATCGTATTATATAACTAGTAAAAATGGAACTAAATTAGATGCGCTTTGTACGGAAAAATTTCAATGAGAAACAAGTGTTTAAAAATAAAAAGATAACTTTCAAAAGAAGATATCTTGAATCTTGATAGAATTATCTACTAGAGTAGTGCTGTCAATATTTGAATGACTGTATCAGAGTTATAATGTAATTTGTATATTTGAAAACAATAGAAATAAGATATATTAATAGGAAAGGAAACCTGACAATATCTTTCAAGGTCAATGTTTGATTCTTGATAATTTTCTTTTTATTTGATTCGATTTCATAATTTGGAATAAAAATATTTTTATTCCCATTATAAGAATTGCCCATATATATGATGAGTTAATAGTCATTGTTCAATAATATTTAAAGTACGCTTAAAATTATTACATTGAAGAACTATTAAATAATTGGCAATTTATTGACAATTTTCGGCAACATAAAAATGTATAAGTTATGTCTATGTTACCCTATATTTAGATATTTTATGCTTATTAAATCTTAAAAATGATTTTATATATTTAAAATTTTACTTGGGAGTTATAATTATATATAAAATATTTTAGTAATAATGGTAAATATATACTTTCAAGTGCTGCGATTTTGTTATCATATAAATTAAATGAAATAATCATTTCAACGAAAAAAAGAAATAATATAATTTCTTAGGACTGATGTTATACAATGCCTTACAATTTTGTGTAAAGAACTAATTTTTTAAAATTATTTCCGCCTAATTTTTAATTCTACATCAAATTTATTAAATCAAAATGTATAACTTTTAATAAAATATTTGTATATTTATTAAACTTGGAAACTTAATAAAATTTCAAAAATTAATTTTTTAAGCGTATAATTTCACTCTAATCATTTACCTCCTCATCAAAAATAATGCCAAAAACATTTTTTAACATAAAAGATATTTCTTAAAAATCTTAATCAAATTTTAAAGACTTGGGCTCTTGTTTTTAGTCTGAGACTGAGTTGTGGGAACATTTAATTATTTCATTTCTTGTTATTTCTAAAAATATTCAATAAATTATATTAATTTTGCAATAAAACTCACGCTAAGTATCTTATTTATTTTAGAGGGGGTAAATTCACATGGATATTACTTATACATGCTTATAAAATAAATTTTAATTTATAAGGGATATATTTAAAAAATACTATATACATCATTCTAAATAAGTAGAAATATATTCAACTCAATAAAAAAAATGTCGAAACTAAAAGATTCGGGTTCAAAACCAAAGAAATGAAACCGAATAGAAAAGTCTCTCGTCTTTTTCAAAGAATGGAGAGGTATATACCTCACATACATATACGCATACGTATTCTACTCTAGATATTTGCATCCTGGTTTAGAGGAATTAATCTCACCATATGTACAATACATTTCGAGAATATCGATAAAATATGCAAATTCTCTTAATTTTGGATACAAGTGTGAATGATTTAACTGATATTATTGTAAAGATATATGCAATAAAATTGATATTCTAATTTTTATACAGAGTATTTTTAAAGTCATAATGCTATTTGAACATAAGAAAATCTCTACCGTTCTCTTTTAGGCTTAAGCCTTAAACACTTACAAATAGCTGTTTTTAATATTAATACAAAAATTAGTATATTTTAAACGACTGACAATGAAATTTCATAGATATAAATATCAAAGATTAGCATCTGAAGTCACAATTAAAATTTCCTGGCTTAACAATAGCAGGCACATAAATTCTTTCTTAGATAAGGCAATGTAAACAAATTATCATCCATCTTTGTATTATATAACTAATAAAATGGAACAAAATTCGAGGCGCTTTGTACAGAAATATTTTAATAAGAAACAAGTATTTAAAAATAAAAAGATAACTTTCAAAAGTAGAGATCTTGAATCTTGATAGAATTATCTACTAGAGTAGTGCTGTCAATATTTGAATGACTGTATCAGAGTAATAATGTTATTAATATATTTGAAAACAATTGAAATCAGATATATGAATAGGAGTGGAAACCTGATAATATCGCAAGAAGGTCATTGTTTGATTCTTGATAATTTTCTTTTTATTTGGTTCGATTTTATAATTTGCAATAAAATATATTTTTATCCATATTATGTTAATTATAATATACGGGTATTGTTTTGGGAGGGGTGGGTCAGTGATGACCCACTAATTTTTAGCTCATGGACCAAATTCAATGTTTCTTATTGGTTTATTATTTTTTTTAATTTCTTCCATGAGCTAAAAATTACATAATTAAATATTTTTTCTTACTGGTTTATTTTTTTTTAATTTCTTTCACGAACTAATAATTATATAGTTTTCTATTTAATATTATACATTTTCTTTTCCATATTATAAATTTGCAATAAAAATACAGATTTCATAAATAATAGAGCTCTGAAGATTAATTACTGGAGGAATTTTTAATTCAATATTCGTACTCACGGCAAAAACTTATTTTATGAATAAAAAAATTTATCATGTGATAAGTACTATTAATTGTAATTTATGATTCATATTAATAGATTTAGTATAAACATAGATTTCATTAATTTGTATATTTCACTTAAAATAAATTACAAATGTTACTTTGCCAAGAATTTTTTCGCATTTTATTACACAAACTTACTTCTAATTTTTATCCTGTACTAAATAATATTTTGTTTTGGTAATACTTTAATATTAACTACAAACGCAATTTTAATATAACAGCAAAAAATGCCTTAAAAAGCACTAATTAAAACGAAGCAAATATATAATAAGTGAAGTTTTTTTTTAAAAAAAAAACGTCGATATAATTAATTTCTTAATGCAATATAAACTTAACATATTAAATATGTAATCGAATAATTTGATTATGTAATTTTTTTTATATGGACCACAAATGAAAAAAAAATTTTTTTTTTCTATGTGATAGAAGCATTAAAATAATTTTCATCTTAAATAAATTTGCAATATAAATGTCATTTCAACTATTATTTATTTTTTAAAAAATGACGTTTTTTGGAATTATTTTTAATACAACAATAAAAGATTGATGATAGAAACAACTCATAGATAAAGTCATGTTTGTGAAAATTGCAACACCATGAAGGAATCGTCATAATTGAATGAAATTTATTACACAGTTGAGTGGTAGTGCTACATGTAAATGATTAAATGTTCAAAGCGAACAAACAATAACAAGAGATCGGAATCAGTATTTTGTGCAGCCGCCACGCGCCGCAATAAGTGCTGCTACACGACGTGGCATGGAGTTAAACAAATTTTGAATGTCTGCCTGAGGAAGAGCATTCCATATTGTTTGTATGTGCACCCAAAGTTCGTCTGCAGAAGCAACAGGACGAGGATCACGAGCGAGACGTCGATCAACGAAATCCCACACATGTTCAATTGGCGACATATCCGGGGAATACGCAGGCCAAGGAAGAAGCTGTACCTGCCGCGTTGCAAAGAAGGATTGAACAATCCTAGCGATATGAGGGCGGGCATTGTCCTGTTGAAATACAGCGCCTGGCAAGCTTTGAAGGAAGGGAAGAGCTTGGGGCTGTAGCACTTCACTGATGTACCGATTGCTGTTCAGATTGCCCACAATTCTTAGCAATTGAGATCGTCCATGATATGCTATGGCACCCCAGACCATAACTCCGCGTTGTTCGTCCACTGTGGCGTTCGATAATGCACTCCGGAAGGTGGCCTTTACCGGCATAGCGTCTGACACGAATGCAGCCATCATGGTACCACAAATTAAAGCGGGATTCATCAGAAAACACGACATGCTGCCAATCAGCACGCCAGTCTCTATGCTGAGTGGCCCATTGTAGCCGCAGGCGGCGATGGTTTAGCGTGAGAGGGATCCTGTATAAAGGAGTCCTTGCGCGCAGTCCACGCTGCAGTAGACGTCTACGAATTGATGAAGCACACAATGAAACACCTGTAGCTATTGACCACTGTGCTGCCAATTGTCTAGAGGAAGCTGTACAGTCCATCAGCGCCATGCGGACCAGGTGTCTATCATCGCGAGCTGACGTCACATTTCGGGATCCACTCCCGAATTTCCGAGTTGTCCGACACTCGTCCGTCCTCTGCTTCCAAAGACGCATCACTGTGCTGTTGTTACGCTGCACACGAGCGGCTACTGCACGATAAGACAATCCAGCTTCACGAAGGCCGATGATTCTCCCCCGTTCAAACTCTGTAAGTTGTTCAAATATCGCTCTTTTTCGTCGAAGAAGCATAAGTAACGATTGAGCTAACGATTACCACTAGCAGATAACCATACACGCCTCGCTACAGCCGTCTATTTATTCGGATCCATCCGCCGTTCAGAGGGCGCTGCTCAGCATATGCATGCGCTACGGATTTGAAATTCTAATCATTTGCATATCATGCGCTAAGTTGCATTTCCTGAAAATTTCAGCTCACTCGCGTAAGTCCTTCATGGTGTTGCAATTTTCACAAACATGAGTTTACTTATGTTGTTATGGCAAATTAAAAAAAAGTGTTATCATTAAATTAATAAGAAATTAAATTGTAAAATATTTTAATATTATGTAAAAGCACAAGTTTTGAAATTCACAAATATATATATATATGTAATAAAAGATGATTATAAATATAAAATTTTTTTATTTTCATCTTTCAAACATTTATAAATATATTATTGTAAGGTAGATAACCTTTAACTATTGTAGTTTCAGCCTGTTTTATTTTATTTTACAGATAACTTGATAGCAAAAATTACAGTTTTGTTTAGTTATAAAATTATTAGAATTTTAACTTCATTTTCAATTATGCACCAAATAAAAAATAATGAATCACAAGAAAAATTAAGAAATATCTTACTATTTATACTATTACATTATAAATACTAATTCATTTATCATCTAAATTACATTTATTTCCCTTACTGTTTTTTGTGTAAGTAATATAAGTAATATTGTAATATAAGTAATATACTGATTAAAAACAAACAAACACACGCTTAACAAACAATCAAATTAGCAAAAAATCAATTTTATATGTAAACAGTAAATAAATTAAACACATTTTAATTTGTAATCCATGAAAAACATAGTAACAAAAGGCATTTGAATTTTTTTTTTTAATTTTTAAAATAGCATTCCCTTTTAATTGATTAAATATGTATCAAATAATTATCAACAGAAACAATCAAACTGTTACGGCAAAATAAAATAAAATATTTTGAATATATATAAAAATTATATAATATAAAAAATATATATATATATAAAATATATCATAAAAAGAATATAAAAAAAATTAAGCCTACATAAAGTAACACTTAAAAAGAACAGTTCATCGACTCTTTTTATAACACTTTATTATAGAAAAAACTAATTGAAAAACATAAAAAAGGAAAAACATAAAAGGAGGATTATTTAGTAAATTTTTAATGTAAATTAATAATTTGCAATTATCTGACGAAGTATGCATGCTTGATTCACAGTTTTAGAGATATTGTAATATAAAAAATACTAAAAACGGAATATTCTAAACAGATATTTGTATAATGTAATAAGCGTTCTGATAAATATTTGTCCATTATGGTAAAAAAATTAATGCAAAATACACAAATTTGAGAAGAGTCTAAATCAATCGTATTTGAAAATGTTTGTGATTTTTTTTATGCTTAAAAATATTGCTTTCTGATTTTTTTAAAATATGAAAATATATATAATGAAATAATTTGAATTTCATATCATGTTGCTATCATTCGAAATTTTAAATTATGTATCTAATTAATTATTTATCTTTTTTTTCTATAATTATAAGCAGAATAGCACAAATTTATATGATATTCTATTTCATTACAACGAATAAAAAAATTAATACAAATAAAAAGAAATATAAAACAAAAAATAAATGTTAATGAAACGTTTGAAACAAACAAAAATATATTTAAAAAAAAAAAAAAAAAGAATGCAATCATAAAAACTTCAAAAACTTACCCTTCTAACTTCAACAGATTTTATAAAACAATTCTTAATCTTGAATATTCGAGAATTATTTATTAATGAAAAAATATCTGTATCTTATTTTAAAAATATCTGTAAATATGTGTATCTTAAACACGAAGTTTAAGAACTATTATATGACACAATTTCCCATTTGCAATTCGGTTGCAAACGATTTTTAAACAGAACAATTTTTGAAGCGATTCTTTTACAAACGATTTTTTTTTAATTTTAAATTTCTCCTTAAATAATTTGAAAGAGCAATTTAAAAATAAAAAATTTTATTATTTAATCGAAAAATGAATACATTGCCTAAAAGAGTTTTCGTATATATATGTATTTCAAGAAAAGAAGTAGATATATTTAAAAAATTCAAATGTTTGTAATATGAAATTTAAATTTTTGTTCTAAATAATATATATTTTTACGGTTAAAATGAAATATTTTTCACATTTTGAAAAAATGTATATAAGAATATTTTCATGAATTAATAAATCTAATAAAATTTTTGTATACGACCTGGAATGGAATTAGTTTTGTCTTTTTTACATTAATTATCGCTCGTAATTAAAAAATGAATAAATAAGAATTTTCAATCATAGCTTTCTATGTTAAATAAAATAGTCTGCTTATAACATTTAATTATTTTTATCTAGCATTTGTTTAAATACATAGAATATTTTGTCATGAAGATATTATATATATAGATAAAAGAATCATACTTTGTCAGAAATTTACAAATAAATAATTTACACTTAATAGAAAGTTACATTGAATTAAAAAAATTAAATAAATATGACTAACTATTTGATGAATTTTTAATAAATTCATCAAATAGTTAGTCATATTTATTTAATTTTTTCAATCATAAAAAGGTTAAAAATTCCATTATTAAACGTCATATCATCGTAGAATAAGCAATAAATCGTGGTTGCGAAAGCCAACAAATCTGTCTAATAGAATTAAGTGAAAAATAAACGCCAATCCAAGATTATCAATCACAAAAATTTAAATTTATAAGAACGGTGTGAAGTGAGTGTAAATCTAAAAACTGTCCAAATAATAATTCGCTCAGACAGAAATCAAAACAGCGTGACAAAATTAATTATTGATGAATGTAAAGAATAAAAAAACTTCGAATTTCTTCTACCAGCAACAGCAAAAAAAATGTTTTAACAGTTTCTAAAGAAAGAAAATGTATTAAATTCAGTACCAATAGTTATATAATGGTTTGGAGAAAATCGGCAGAAGAATTTAAATAATAAGAACTTATTATCATTCGTTAAACAAAGCGATAAAGGATTAACATGTGAATGAATGTACATGCCATCCATTGGAGTAGATAAACTCGTATTTATTGACAGCACCATAGATTAGTAAATGTATATAGACATTTTAAATGAAAACTTAAATCACCTTCCGAAAATTTCAAAATTCAGAGAAACTTCAAGTTCTTTCACACTTAAGTATACTGCATTGAAATTTTGATTATATTTTCTTTACAATTGTAAAGTCCCTCCTTTAGCTACCACATTTTTGTCCGATATAACATATTTGGTCAGACTGGTTTGGTTTGCAGCTCTACGGTCACACGAGGGCTAAACAGCTGCTCCGATAGAAGAATTTTCTGCTGAAAATAAAAATCCAAAAATTTATATTATGCAGCACAGAATCATTATCATACAACAGAATCATCACATTCGTATTATCACTAGAACTCCTGGGTATATTTGTAATGATACGATTCATAATAACCTAAACATCGAAAAAAAGAAGACTTCATAAAAAAATCCTCAAGAACCTTCTTTCAAGGACTCATTAATCCTAATAATAAGCCCAAATTTTCTTTATCCACTACGAATTGAACTATTAAATATCCATACTGCCCTATCAAATGGAATATTTCTTTAAAACCATCATATTAACCTGAAATTTCTTCGTTAACCTTCAGAAACATTTCATCTTCATCATGGAAACGTTAAACTGTAGGTCCCGGTTTAATAAGCCCAACGTGTGCACAAAATGACCTTTGAGCGACAAACCAATCATCATGAAAATCCCTTTTACACATGCGCAGTTGAGCATTCAAGTCTTCTCCAAATTATTCCTTCCTGACTAAAGTGCAATTTGCCACTTCATTCATGACTCCTAGTACTAAAAACCTGACGTCACTATTATCCAGCCGCATTTAAACCGGCTTTCCTACTATTGCTTTGGAATTTTATATCTCTCCCTTTTTAATTTAAAAAGTTTGTATTATTTTTCCTCCTATGATTTCTCTGGATTTTTTTTTCCCTCTTAATTTGATTATTTCCTTCTAATTCTTAAGCTCTTGCCACTTTTATGCTACTTTGTTAAAAACTTTTGATTCTGAGTACATGCGTCCTACGAACACAGGAACTCAACCCACTTATCTAATTCTTGGTGTGGTTCAAGAAGGTCGCGAACGTTTCGCATTGAGTAGATAAAGAATTACCATAACAAGGAAGTCCTTAATAATAATAAGTTCTCTAAAAGTTAATCATTCCTTTTATATGTAGCATCAAAAAAAAGTTAATTTATATGATCGTGAAATAAATTGAACTTTAAATTTAAATCTATTTCAAAGTTATTCAAGAAGTACTAATAAATTGGAGATGCAAAATATTATTGAAAATTGGATATTTCAAATTAAAAATTATCAGTATGAAATATTGTGCGGATTCTGCGCTCTCCTGGCTGCCTATTTGATTGGAATTTTGATCAAGAAGGCAAGAAGCAATTATCCTCCCGGACCTGCTGGATTACCCTTAGTTGGATATTTACCATTCCTCTCTGAAAATGTTCACATGGATTTCATCGAATTGGGAAAGAAATATGGAGATGTGTTCAGGTTAGTTATTAATTCTTGTTAAAACTTTTGTTATGTTTGCATGCAACGAAAATATATTGTTCATTGTGGTCAATTATCATATTTAAAATTCTAAATTAAAATTTTTTAATGTTTTGATGTTTGCGCTATCCAACCTTAAACTTAATGCTGTTGTAAATTCGGCATATAAAATTGTAAATTTCCTGAAATTCGTTTAGGTTTTTTTTTGTTGTTATTGTGTTCATTTTAGATGTATAAATATTGAATAAATTTATGAAATTTTCATTTTATTTAAATATTAATAAATCTTTTTTTTTTTTTTATGATAAAAGATATTTCAGTGAATAAAATTTCTTAGCAAGATGAAAGATTTAAAAAAAAATTGTTAGCGAATGAAATGAAAGATTACAATAATATGACCCGATTTTTGCTTATTTTTGAATATGTTAAAATGCACATTATTTACAAATATTTTTGATGAACAAAAAATTATACACTTTATGTGTGATCCGATACAAGTTCTTATTCCTGCAAATGATGTCTAAAAATGCTAAAAAGATTGCCATCATGTTTTAGAACACAATTCCGGTTATAGAAACTTTATTCTGCCCAGAACGTGTTTGTAATATCTCTCTATATGTTAATCATCGAATCCAATGGAAGGACTTTTTGGCTTACATGCTCATCATACCTATTCTCTAAATAAACGCTTATACGTAAATACGTATACGTATATCTGTGTTGCGACTATTCCTCAGCGTCTGGTAGAGCGGGATGGACACTCCCTGAGTAGGCATCTACTTATGGATGGAGGAAAAAGGAGGCAGCTTCTGTTGTGATGGAACATCCCGTATGTAGAAGTCTAATTTGGCTTTGCGTTGCTGAAGGAGGGCGGTGAATTCCGAGAGGACTATTAGGGGGAATTACATTTAAGTACTATCAAATGTTTGTATTAATTTTCGAGCTTTGTCAAGAAATATTTTCAAAGTTGATATAATAATATCGGCTTTAATTTCGACTTTAATTCGAAAGCATAAATTTTATTTGTAATAAACAATTAATTTATTTAATACGCAATTCTTATATGCAATACGCAATTCGATAATTTTATTACAATGTTAAGTACTGCGTGTAATTTTATATGAAATACATAATTTTTTAAAAATATTTTTCACAACAAAAATTTCAAAAATATATGCTAAAGTGTCCAAAAAGTAAGACCCATTTTCAATTTAAAATTCCCGGGCATATGGAATTGCATTTTTTTGTTTTTCTTTTTTAGATTGCTGGTACTGTCCTTCACATCTGTGTGAAATTTCACGTCAAAATATTCATTAGTGTTTGAGTTACGCTAGGCTTCGTGAGACGCTAAAACTGTTTCCGGCGATTTTTGAAATGTCTGAATTCTTTGAGTAAAGAACTTGCACTCAATTTTGTTGGCGAAAACGTATAGAATGTTGCAGACGGCATTTGGTGAGCAAACTATATCGGAAAGAAATGTTTAGAAGTGGTATAAACAGTTCAAATAAGGCAGAGACCAACACCGAATTCACACCGTGCGACTTCTGGCTATTCCCTAAATTCAAAAGACCACTCCGAGTACACCGTTTTAAATCGATTGAAGAGATTCAACGTGAATCGACGCTCGCTATGAAGGCCATCTCTACCGATGACTTTTTAGCCTGCTTTGAGGATTGGAAAAAAAGTTGGCATAAGTGCATTGTTTCCGGAGGGGATTACTTTGACGGCGATGAAATAAATTTGGAAGAATAAATAAAGAGTTTTTAAAAAAAAAAAATAGTGGGTTTTACTTTTTGGGCACAGAAGTATAATGCTTAAAATGATGAGTATTCTTATATTAAATTTTATTCCAAACAAAAAATAACGATTGCTTATATTACTTGTAAAAGCTGAGCGAATTTTATGTAAATCCTTAGTTTTTTTTTTTTCATTTCTCTTTATTATCTGTTTTGGAGTATTATTTCCTGCATTACATATGTGGAAGAATGAACAATTCACAGTCGCTTCTTAATTATATATGTAATTAATTACAAAATAGGTCAGCGCCAGCAACATGTCTGTTGGCGATACTTTTATAAACTATCGTCACACAATGCTTTGTGCCAAAGGGCGAAAAAAGGAAAAAGAAATAAAGTTACAATACAAAACCTATAAGACAGATAGATCAATGATGTTTTCTTCTTACCGTCGCCAATTAATCTTGCTATTAACATCGGTATCTCTTTTTCTTTCATAGAACAAACTAATTTAGTCTACATAAATACCTCACAAGATGCGTTTGGTTTAGATTCAATGCCCTAGTCATCATAATTAATATGAGTTCTTACATAAACAGATTAGACATTCCTTAATAATAGTAAACAAACTATACTCGTAGTATGGTTAATTTTTGTTAATAATGTTAACCGTTAATGCTAACATAAATTAACGGTTATTTTAGCAGTTAAATTTAACACTCTTTTAATTTTTAATGTGTGGTTAAATTATGTACTGGAATACTATACAACCAACAAACAATATTAATTTGATTAACATAGAATGTATTTATCTGTAGCCCTACAAGAGAAATGTTGCATTGCACTAATTTTTCTTTTTTATTTGCAGAAAGTTAAATTTTTTAATTCAATACACTGCTCTAAATTAATTAAGGGGGATATTGATTTAGTTTCTTTTCTTAAAATTTTATATTAAAAGAGATATTATTTTTAGAAATTTGTTGATATAAATTTTTAATCGCTATAAATTTGTTGATTAATTAATTAAAAAAAGGTACATATATTATTATAGCAAAATTATAGACATTCTTTTAAAAAAAGATTAATTAAACATATATGGTTTTAAATATATGAACTTTTTCACAATAAAATATTAATAACTTTTTCTTAAATGTATTTTTGTAAAGATGGCAGTCATTAATTTGTGTACATATCTATCTATCCATCTGTGAAATATATTATCGATTAAACATAACATTATCAGAAGAATGATTTTTTTCTCGAATATTTTTTAATATATTACAAGAAGAAGAATCATTGCTCTGTTTTAGTTAAAAATTCTTTATTTCAACATGTTTATTTATTTCAACATTTTTATTTATTGTTTATTAATTTCAACATTTTTATTTCATTATTTATTTATTTCAATATGTTTATTTCAACATGTTATCATATGACATATGTATTACGATATCATCACAACCTATCATATCTTTACGAGATTAAAGCATATGTCATTTGCAAAATATTCACTATAATTTAATTATGCAAAAGTATTTAGAAATAATAAAGTACAAAAATACAATCCAAATAAATAAATAGTGACTACCAAGTGATAGAAATGTTAAATAAGAATGTTTTAAGTTTTAAACATGCTAAACTTACATGGAGTTGAAAAAATAACGCAGCTACTAGTGCGAGAAATGAATAAGCGAGAACGCTAATTAACCTTTCCTCATTGAAACAGTTGGATTTTTTAACAGGTGTTAAAATTAATTACTAACATCAAGCACTTGCTATCCGAATAGTTCAGTTGATTGGCGTTAATATTTGTGCTACTCCTAATTCCACCCAGCTCTGAGGCTGTGAAGCACTGTTAAATAACTGCTGAAATCCACTGCTAGAAACCTTTTCCTATCCGATGAGTTGAATTCAACTGGCATTAAAAGTAGCATGTTCCTCACGCCCTCTTGCGTTGGGTCAAGTATCACTGTTAAAAGAAACCATTAATTTTTCCTTTCGTCAACTGGAATTGACAGCTAATTCTCGTCAACATAGTTAAATTAACAACTAGATTAATATTTTCTCAAGCCTAGTGCTCAAGGGTGCGCACTCCTTTTCTCAAGGATGCGCACTCTTTTGTAAGTAGCATGAAGGTTTATTATAACCTCATGCTACTTACAAAAGAGTGAAAAAAAAATCTTCTTTTTAATCAGATGTTCATTAAATGTGGTTTGAAACATCATATTCAATTTCAAATTTTCCCCTAACTGATATCTTCTAACAGACCAGAAAGCTCTTCGTCTTCAACGCGTTCTCTGCCTCCTTTGAACTGTTTACAAAATTTCTTTCCGATATAGTTTGCTCACCGAATGCATTCTGCAACATTCTATACTTTTCCGCACACGAATATTCATTATATTCATTCCTCAAACAAAATTTGATGCAAGTTCTTTGCTCAATTAATTCAGACATTTCAAAAATCGCCAAAATCACTTTTAGCGTCTCACAAAGCCAAGCACTAAACTCAAACACTAAAGAATATTTTGACGTGAAGTTTCACACAGATGTCAAGGACAGTGTCAACAACCTAAAAAAAGGAAAAAAAAAAAAAAAAAAAAAAAATTGAAATTCCAAATGACCAGGAAATTTAAGTTGAAAATTGGTTTTACTTTTTGGGCATAGTAGTATTAGAATCAACTATAATTCATTGATTCCTGGATACAAGTTTCGACATCACCTTACAATAGATCGCTGCTATTATTTCTAAAAAAAATATGTTTTCATTTTTACTCATTTTGATAAACAACCAAAATGAAAGTTAATTTTAAAATAAGCAGTAAATAAGACGTAGATCTCCGCCAGTTTTTTATGGACATCGAGTTGTGTATGTCTGTAAAGTGTTAGGGTCTTTCTTCCTTTTCATTAATAAAACGACTCTCAGTGATTTAAAATTGAATATATATATTTAATAACATTTTATACACGTTTTAGAGCCATCGCTTGCCATCACCAACCTTCGCTGCTTATATCCATCCTTGTTCTTACCTAGGAATCCCCGTAGCTGCCACACCTCATTACATTTCTGTGCTAGTGTCGCCATCTATCGCCATTTACATTAAAAAATAGTTAAAAAAAGTAACATGAAATCTCGAAAGTATCGCCTGACCTGCGATATCATGAATGAACTTGTATTATTCTTAAAACATTACAAAGTAGCTCAAAATACTCGTTTTAGTTCAGAAATAAAAATTAATCTTCGCATGAGTTAAGTCGGGTAGTCCAGAAAACATATCATGAGATAAGAAAATCCGGTTGGTCGTTAGCCTAAACACCCTGTGTTGCATATAAATATATATATTTATTCAATTCCTTCTATTAGCTCACACTCTCCCTATATATATCTTGTTCAAATTTTCAATCGTTCATAAAAGACTTTTTATTCATCCACTCAAGTTCAAATACATTTTTTTAGCACTTGTAGTGGATGACACTGGATGTGAATGCAGCTTTTTCAATATTAATTCAGTAATTAAATTTAATTAATTGATTTTATTTATTTTTTTAGATTTAAGTTGCATATATCTACCAATAGATGGCGACAAATAAACTTAAAAAATGAATGAAAATTATTTATAAAGGACTTTCTGCAAAAAAAGTAATGAAATAGTTTTCGTAGTGAAAAAAAGTAGGAATTGACTTAAAATTTTTTTTATATATATTACTTGTTTAATTAATGTTTGTTGTTTCTTTGTAGTGTGAGTTTAGGGACGAACAGCATTGTGGTGTTGCATGGAGCAGAGGCCATAAAGGAAGCTTTCAACAAGCAAGAGTTCTTGGGAAGACCTGAAATTGGCTCACTTCAACTTCTGGATCCTATAAGTAAATTCAAATTTCTGAATAGAAACAAAATTGATGCAATTACTTATATGAAACAAATTAATTAATTATGAAATAAATTTTATTATTCTATCAATTTTACTAAAAATATTTATAAATGAATTGCGAGAAAGTGTTTAAACCAAGTGAGATGTTACAATAACTTATCATTTATCAGATAAAGTCTGCCGTGGTAAAGAGGAAGAAACTGAATCTTCATTGGTACGAAGATGCCCAGATTAAATCACACAGGACATTGCATAGATAGTAGTGCTTATAATACTTAAACTAAATAAAAAAACAGAGTTTTTAAAAAAGTTTTTTAAGTGAATTCCTACTTTTTTTTCACTGTATTGCAGAAAGACCTTTATAAATAATTTTCATTCATTTTTTTAAAGCTTATCTGGCACCATCTACTGGTAGATACATGCAACTTAAATCTAAAAAAAAACTAAAATTAATTAATTAAATTTAATTCATGAATTAATATTTGAAGAAATTGTATTAACATCCAGTGTCATCCACTACAAGTTCAAAAAAAATGTATTTGAAGTTGAGTGGATGAATAAAAAGTATTTTATGAACGATTGAAAATTTGAACAAGATATATATATGGAGGGAGAGTGTGAGCTAATAGAAGGAATTGTAATAAATACAAAACAGAAAAAAAAAATTCTAGTTATTAATATTGAATGTGCCGGTTCTCGTTCGATCACTGAAGTCAAGCATCATTCGAAAGAGATCAATACTTAAGAGGGTGACCACCTGGGAACACCGTGTGCCGTTGACATACAAAATTTTAGGAACATGATGGGCGAGTGACTAGCGCTCTGACGCGCAATGTTACAAGTTTTGGATTCGAGTCTCGAAGGTGTTTGAGAGGGGTTTGGAATCTACTTTTAAACTACTTAAGTCCCTGTCTAATATGATTAATGAACGTTAGGCATAGGGCTGACAACCTTGACTCGTAAAAAGAGAACAACATCTCCTGTCTCGAAATCTGCCAGTTGTCAGACGGTTTTGGCCTGGCATTACGCCAATGATAAAGAAGGAGTTATTAATATTTATAGCATTATTGCTGTATAGCGACGGTAATTAGTTCATACATTTAGATTAATAAAATACAATCACAAATTCATCAACAACATCACAAGTTTATGATTTTTTATTCAATTCCTTCTATTAGCTCACACTCTCCCTATATATATCTTGTTCAGATTTTAAATCGTTCATAAAATACCTTTTATTCATCCAATAAAGTTCAAATACATTTTTTTCGAACTTGTAGTGGATGACACTGGATGTTAATACAGTTTTTTCAAATATCAATTCAGTAATTAACTTTAATTAATTAATTTAATTTTTTTTTAGATTTAAGTTATGTATGTAATAATAGATGGCGCCAGATAAACTTAAAAAATGAATGAAAATTATCTATAAAGGACTTTCTGCAATAAAGTGAAAAAAAAGTAGGAATTGACTTTAATTTTTTTTTTTATGTTACTTGTTACTTATTTACCTTCAGTAACCAACTACATGTCCAAACTGAAAAACGCTCTTGGCGTCGATGTTATTTCTTACAAAGGAATTTCTTGTTGTAAAATGCATTGTAGAATATTGTTGATCCTTTCCCCAGGCCCCTTTTTCAGCGCTGACTTCCAAGCATGGAAAGAGCAGCGCAAATTTGTTGTGCAGTCAATGAAACATCTAGGATTGGGAAAAACAAAAATTGAAGATGATGTCATGGTAAGTTTGTTATGACTTTTAGAAGTTAAAGTATGGTATGATGAAATCGTTATGGAAAGCATTATCATAAGAAATTATTAAAAAAAAATGCTATATACTAATGTTCCCAAAAAGTAAAACCAATTTTCAATTTAAATTTCCCGGGCATATGGAATATGATGATATGAATATGAGTTTGTTATGACTTTTAGAAGTTCAAGTATAGCACGAAGAAATCGTTATGGAAAGCATTATCATAAGATATTATTTTAAAAAAATGCTACGTACTAATGTGCCTAAAAAGTAAAACCAATTATCAATTTAAATTTCCCGGGCACATGGAATATGATGTTCATATATTCCAACGTCCTATTCCATATGCCCGGGAAATTTCTATGCCAACATACGTATGCCGACAAATGTTGATGTTAAGATCAATTTCAAGGAATTTCAAAAGGTTCGGTCAATTCCATTTTAAAAGATGTTTTGAGCCTCAAACGCGTCAAATCTCGATTGGTACTGAAAACACTGAATTTTTCGGAAAAACATCGTCGCGTTGAAGTGTGTGAAACAATGCTTTCTGACTATCAGGACAAGTTGAAATGCATCATAACCGGAGATGAGACTTGGATTTATGCTTACGACCCGGAAACAACCGACCAATCGAGCGAATATCGCAACAAAGGTGAAGCAAGACCGAAAAGAGCACGCCAAAGTAGCTTAAAAATCAAGGTCATGTTGACTGTTTTCTTCGATTACCGTGGTGTGGTGCATTATGAATTCCTTCCGCCGGGCCAAACTGTCAACAAGGAATATTATTTGAGTGTTATGCGTTGTTTGCGTGAAGCTATTCGCGAAAAGAGGCAACATTTATGGAAAGACAACTCTTGGTTTTTGCATAATAATGCGCCAGCTCCCACTGTATTGATTCTTCGTGACTTTTACGCCAAAAATGAAACCCATAAGGTCTACACCCACCGTATTCACGTGAGTTAGCACGTGCGACTTCTGGATATTCCCTAAATTCAAAAGACCACTCCGTGGACACCATTTTGAGTCGATTGAAGCGATTCAACGTGAATCGGCCTGTGCTTTCAAGGCCATCCCAGCAAATGACTTTTTAACATGCATTGAGGATTGAAAAAAAACGTTGGGATAAGTGCATTGTGTCCAGAGGGGATTACTTTGCAGGCGATGAAATAAATTTGGAAGAATAAATAAAGAGTTTTTGAAAAAAATATAATTTGAAATAAATTTTTTGGGCACAGTAGTATTAGGTTTGAGTTTTAAATTAAATGCACCGAGAAGGACTAATCCATTTACTTCAATCAGAGAAACAGATTAGGCAATTAAAATAAATTTTTTTATGTATATTTTATCGTATTTGAGAAAATTTAGGATCACTCTTGAAATAAGGAAAAATTTAAGTTTTATGCATGTATTAATAATGCATAAAATTTTATAATGCATATAAAAGTTGCATTCATGTTGCTCACAACTTCTCTTCGTATTACCTATTTAATTCTCCAGTAAGTCCACTAGGGCCTTTTTATATGTATTTATACACACATACATAATTCATATATATAAATATAAACATATACATATATACATCAATAAAATAATCTATAGTTAACAAACAAATAGACTTAAATTACGAAACGATGATTTTCCTCAGAAACAGGTTAATTTTATTTCAATATTAAAATAATTTTTTCTATCAGCTTCAAACACAAATCCTGTATAATAAAGTCATGCATATATATTATTTATAAATTGAAAAAAAAAAAAAAAAAATGGAATGTTTTTTTTTTTTTGAAAATTAAATTTTTTAAATCATATAATTCTTTATAATTCATTTACCAATTTAAAAATTTCAACGTTTCATTCTTCCTACATCACAAGAATAACATAAAATTGCCCGACTTGTGACTCAGTGGCAATGTGCGGCGCTGGTAAACGTTAGGGCTGAGGTTCAATCCGCTGGCGGCGTTATTGCAGAAAATGTTTCAAGAAACGAGGAGACTCGATGGCGTTTGTGATGTTCAGCATCTTACCTCGTGAGTCGGACAACCTGGTAGGAGTTCTCCGGATTTTCTTCTATACGATATGCAAATGCGGTGTTGTTCTCGCGGAAGACACTGCCTTCTTCCTTCAGCCACACGGAGCCAAGTCAGACTTTTACCTACGGGTGCTCCATTACAACATCACCCTTTCTCTCCATCCATGAGTAGACCACTCATGGTGTGTCCGTTTCGCACTGCAGGACACTGAGGATGAGTCACAACACAACTGCCAACCGGCGCAGTTCATTACAATTTAAAAACGCTTTTAAAAAGCAAGTTGTCAAATTTCATTCTTTTGTTATTGTTGTTTCTTATCCCACTTGATCAACATCTACATCTAGACTCAGTCCAAGAACCCGCGTGGTCTCATGGAAGGAGGGCAGCTTCTGTTGTGATGGAACACTTATAGGTAAAAGTCTCATTTGGCGCAGTGACACTGAAGAAGGAGGGCAGTGCCTAGGGGTTCTCCATCACAACATCATCCTTTTCCTTCATTCCAGGAGTAGACACATGGGATGTCTATCCTGCAGTGCAAGAAACTGTGGATTAGACACAGACATAACTTAAAATTTTTATTCTACTACAATTTAATGCAAACTTTTTTGCTTTTCCTAAATTTTAAATTCAGAAAATGTGAGTATACCAAATAAAGCTTTCATTCATTCATTCCTACTATTAGTCCACACTCTCCTTACATATATTTATATATCTTGCTCAGATTTTCAATCGTTAATAAAATACTTTTTATACATCCATTCAAGTCAAAATACATTTTTTTAAACTTGTAGTGAGTGACACTTAATGTTAATACAGTTTTTTCTAATATTAATTCAGTAATTAAATTTTATTAACAACTTTTAATACTTTAAATATAGTTTTAGCAGTTTGTAATGAAGTTTAAAAACAACGGGCAGTAGCTGAATCGGTAAAATGCAAGTATTTTAGTATTTTTCACGTGAAGAATGCGAGTTCAATTCTTGCGAAAATCAAATTAGAAAAGGAAAAAAAAAAAAAAAAAAAAAAAAAAAAATAGAACGCGAATAAATAGTAACAAACAAATATAATAGTCCAACACCATATATAGAAGGAAAAATGGAAAATTGCAAGGAAATTCGCTTTCTATTTTGCCACTTAATATTGTGATTCGGTCATTATGTATATACATATTTATATTAATTGAAATTATTTAATAAAAAGTAAGAATAAAATTTTTATTTGTTGACCTAAGTAGGAATTGACTTTTAAATTTTTTTTTTATATTACTTGTTCAATTCTTGCTATTAGGTCACACTCTCCCTATATATATCTTGTTCAAATTTTCAATCGTTAAAAAAATACTTTTTATTCATCCACTCTAGTTCAAATGCATTTCTTTTGAACTTGTAGTGGATGACACTGGATGTTAATACAGTTTTTTTAAGTATTAATTCAGTAATTAAATTTAATTAATTAATTTTTTTTTATATAAGTTGCATATATCTACCAATAGATGGCGCCAGATAAACTTAAAAAAATGAATGAAAATTATTTATTAAGTACTTTCTGCAATATAGTGGAAAAAAAAATAGGAATTGACTTTAAAAAAATTTTTTTTTCTATTACTTGTTTAATAAAAAGTAACTAAAATAAAATTTTTATTTGTTGAACTATGTAGGAATTGACTTTACATTTTTTTTTTATATTACTTGTTTTATTTGTAGGACGAAGTAAATCATTTCATAGAAGTACTGAAGAGCCACGACGGGAAACCAATGGATGTGAAGGAGCCTCTGTCTCCCAGCATGTCCAACAACATCTGCGCTCTGGTGTTCGGAAAGAGATACGAGTACGACGACAAGGATCGACAGTTCTTGGACAGCAGTTTGGAAGACATTAACGAATTTATCAGCCAGATTTCTTTGGATATATTCTTTCCCTGGATTTCATACATTCCTTTTTATTACAAGCTTTTGAAGGTTGAAAAAGCAGTGATTGCCGCAAATAATATTAAAAATTTTTTCAAGTACGAGATGAAATTTTATTAAAATGTTTTCTGAAATGTAAGTTAGTTATTTTAAGCTAAGCTATACTTTTGGCCATCTAAAATGCAACACCATTAAGAATTAAAAGAATTGAAAAACAATAATTAATTAAGAATTTTAAAAAAATATTACACTAATACTATGAAACATAGGATTGAAATTAGGGTAATTCAAGCTCCATTAGACACAAAACTTCAAGAGTTTCAACTTCGAGAAGTCAGTATTTTGTATAGTCACCATGTTACAATATGTCTTATTCCCTTTAACATATGTCTTACTCCTCTTAACATATGTCTTGGGAGGCGCATAATTCTGGACGGGGTTGTTTAGTCCAGGGATGGGCAAACTTTTTTGTCGCGGGCCAAAAATCGAAAGAAAAAAAAAGTTTGGTGGCCCAAGATAAATTCTTCTAAAATTTTAAAAACAATATACAAGTATTACAATTAAAATATCTTAATGAGATGAATGAAATTGCGATTTCATTTTTAAAAGTTCCTTATATTGAGGTTCGAAGTGAGATGTACTGATTCTAAGGAACGAGGCTAAATTGCTACTTCTGAAATAATTCTTTCTGAGGCTCATAGTTGAAAACATTTGTTCACATATATAAGATGAAGCAAACACAGCACTGATTTTCTGAGCGTGTGATATTAAATTTGGAAAACTTACTTTCGGTAATGATTTGTAAAATTCTTAACTTTGGCATATTTAGAAACAACTGCTTGAGATGATTATTAGATTGCAACTCAATTAATTGTTATAATATTAATTATAATAATTGTAATTATTATAATATAATTACAATACCTAATAATGATTACAATAGTTACTCAAAAATTAATAATTACTCATTAAATTTTGCGTTCACAAATTATTTAAATAAATCACCTCATTTAATTTATTTTTTCATGTTTTATCTTACAGAAAGGAAGTTGATGCACACTTGAAAAGATTGGATCCGGAACACATTCAAGACTTTGTAGACCGCTACATTCTGGAAATAGAAAGTGTTAAAAAAGAAAATTCAAATTCGACTTTTAGTTGTAAGCAGTCAAAATTCATTTTATCTAAATACTACTGTGCCCAAAAAGTAAGACCAATTATTATTTTTTTCAAAAACTCTTTATTTATTCTTCCAAATTTATTTCATCGCCTTCAAAGTAATCCCCCTCTGGGCACAATGCACTCATGCCAACTTTTTTTTCCAATCCTCAATGCATGCTAAAATCTTATCGGCAGGGATGGCCTTCAAAGCGCGCGGCGATTTACGTTGAATCTCTTCAATCGACTCAAAACGGTGTCCCCGGAGTGGTCTTTTGAGTTTAGGGAATAGCCAGAAGTTGCACGGTGTGAATACGGTGATTGTGGAACGATATGGGTTTCATTTTTGGCGAAAAAATCACGAAGAAGCAATGCAGTGTGAGCTGGCGCATTCAGTGTTTACGGTACCAATCGAAATTTGACACGTTTGAGGCCCAAAATGGAATTGACCGATCCTTTTGAAATTCCAACATCAGCAGCATGGTCTCTAATTGTAAATAGATGGTTTGCAAGTCCAAATCTTTAATTTTTTGGACGCGAGCTTCGTCGGTTGAGGTTGATGGCCGACCAGAGCAGCTCTTCGTCTTCCACGTGTTCTCTGCCTTTTTTGAACTGTTTATACCACTTGTAAACATTTCTTTCCGATATAGGAATGCTCACCGTATGCCTTCTGCAACATTTTATACGTTTCCGCAAACAAAATTTAATGCAAGTTCTTTGTTCAATGAATTCAGACATTTCAAAAATCACAGGAATCACTTTTAGCGTCTCACAAAGCCAAGAGTAACTCAAACACAATGACAGCAGTCAAGGACAGTGCCAGCAATCTAAAACAGAAAAAAATTGAAATTCCATAAGCCCCGAGAATTTTAAATTGAAAATTGGTCTTAGGTTTTGGACAGAGTAGTATTACGAACCTTTATTCTTAATTCAAATTATTAATGTTTGCAAATAGACTTCATTCAAAGATGATGAATTGGTAAGAACAGTACTTTCCGAAGATTCATCATTTTTATTATTTTGTTTCTGTTTATATTTGGAACAACACATTAATGAAGAATGCTTCCCTGAACAGTGGGAACGAATGATATTATTTAAACAAATTTCATTAGTTATTTAAAAAAAAATTACATTACTTTTGCACAAACGAGAAATATATTTTTTAATTTAGATACATTTAAAACGAGCTCCGTTTTTCATCATAATATTTTTTCTTTTGTCTATAGATAAATTTATTGCAAATTCATAAGTAGAACTAGGATGATCCGATGATTGACAAAAAACACAATTTGTTGAACTGCTGTTGTTTGGTCTACAGAGAGGCGAAAGATGAGTTGGCTGGCGTTGAAAATCAAAAGTGTTGAAAAAATTGTAACTCATCGTTGCTGCTCGTTCTCTTGATCTCAAGGACAAAAATAAAAACTTCAGTAATTCTTCCTTATTATTATACTCCTTTCATTCTCCATTTTAATAAATTCTATAAGAACATCTTGGGGAAGGACCCTTAAAATTGTTGGACATAGAGCAGTGGAATAATTTTCCTTTTTTAAATCTAGACTTTCCAAATTTCTTAATTCAGTTGGAATTTTATCATAAAATTTTCTAAAAACTTTCTCTTTTTAATTTCTTAATGGTTTTATAATTAAAATATTATTCATATGTGTATGTGTCAATAAATCATTTTATGCAAATTTTTCCTTTAAGAAATTAATTGCAGAATCATTTGTAGAAATAGAAAAACCTTCTATAGTATTTAAAACAGTACTACATAAATATGACTTTGTTGTTTAAAGTTTTGGAGCTATTTAGCCCCTGAGAGTTTCATCTCCGATATAACAGAAAATAATAGTTGAAAACATTTGAATATTGACCAGTATAAATTTACAAAATTATAAAACAATTTACAGAAACATACAAAAAGAAAAACTTAACAGTAAAATTTTACGCGGTCGTTTAGAAACCTTTATATGATTCAATCTCCTGGATTGCCGTATTGTTATGTTTAAAAAAATCAAATAAAGAAGGAATATCAATAGCTTTAATAAGATCAGAATTACGCATAAATCATTTAGCAGAGATTATTTATCCAGAGGTTATCCATTTTATGGATTTGATATCCACAAGTACTCCGCAATCGTCAAATCCTGGCGGTGGCATAGATGTTTGTTAAGGGTTCGAAATCCACGTTAAACTGTAGGTCCCGGTCTAATTAGCCCAAAGTGTGCACACAACGACCGTAGAGCGACAAACCAAACAAAACCGCAATCAACATCACCATTTGCCATATCCGACTTAAGGGGAAACGAAATAATAGAATGAATTTATATCTCTCTTATCAGTATAAGGCCGATTTCCTTTTTTAATGAAGAAACTCTAAAATCGATCTCTCTTCAAATCGATTGGCCAACATTTTCTCCCCATATCATTCCATAGGGACCTGTTGGCCGTGTCTAGCGCTCTGGCATTCGGTACCACAGGTTTCGGGTTCGAATTCCAGTAGTGCCATGAATGTTACTGGTGGTTCGGAATCCACTTTAAGCCGTAGGTCTCGGCCTTCTATGATCGTAGAGCGTCACAGAGCCCAATCAAACTTCTCACCCCCATCATTCCCAAACAGTAAAGGGGTAACTCAGCTCTAGGCACAGTGATGTGGCGTGGTGTGGGGTGGAGAGGTGTGGTGTAGTAGTAACACATATCATTCCAGAAAACCATGATGTGAGCTGGATACTTTATCAGGAATGATAGTGAATATCCAGATTGAAGGTCCAATATCCATTCGATGAACCTTTACTGTACATTTTTATTTCTCGACATATGTAACTTGCCAAATTTAATTATTCCATATTCCATGCGTATCTTTCTACTTTTAAATCATATGCATGTTAATAAAACTTTTCTTCTTATTTTCTATAGATGATATGTTAGTAAGCAACGTAATGGACCTTTTTGGAGCCGGTAGCGAAACAGTCCGTACTTCCATTTTGTGGTTCATTTACTGCATGGCTGCATTTCCTGATGTTCAAAAGAGAGTTCAAAAAGAGATAATGGAAGTTTTAGGCAGTGAAAGACGTCCTGAGTACTTAGACCTGAAGAGTATGCCGTACACTCATGCGGTCATCATGGAGATCATGAGGTGGAAGACCATTGTTCCATTAAACTTAATGCACTGGTAAGTATCGTTTTAAAAATTCCTTATTTATCAAAAGTAATTATTTATTTTTGATTTATTAGTAATTTTCATAGTTTGCCTTCATTTTATAGTTAATTGCTTTTAATCAAATTTGTAAAACATTTTAATTTTGCAAAAATATGTTAAATGCTAAACTGGACAAACACACAAAACAAAAAAAATTACTAACAAGTAATATAAAAAAAAAATTTTTAAAGTCAATTCCTACTTTTTTTTTTTCACTATATTGCAGAAAAGTCCTTTACAAATAAAGTTGAAATTTTCCTCTTACATCTGGCGCCATCTATTATTAGATACATGCAACTTAAATCTAAAAAAAACTAAAATGAAATAATTAAATCTAATTATTACTGAATTAATATTTGAAAAAACTGTATTAACATCCAGTGTCATCCACTACAAGTTAAAAAAAATGTATTTGGACTTGAGTGGATGAATAAAAAGTATTTTATGAACGATTGAAAATTTGAACAAGGTATACATAGGGAGAGTGTGAACTAATAGTAGGAATTGAAAAAAATATCATCAAATTAACAATGTTGAGGACTTAATTATTCTTGAAGCTACGTGAAAATATTTAGAATACAAAACTGTTAAAAATGTAGCAGAAATAACACAAGAGTGTAGAGATGATGGTCCTATGAAAGACTTCCATACAGGAATTGGTAGAGTCATTGCCTTCGTGCATTGGCCTATTTATCGCTGTGATTTTAATAGCAATTAATCTGCGTATCTTTTTCTAGTTTTGTTACTGCTGCTGTTGTGTTTGTCGTTTACTAATTTAATTGTGGTCTTTTTTTTTTTGGTGTGTTTAAAATACCATTCACAAATTTTCATAAGAACAAGCCCTAAAATTTTCTATACAGTTTTAACACTAAAAAAGAATTATTTTGGAGATTGTATTTTTTTGTTCGAGTGCTAGTAAAAGCCAATCTTGAATTTTGAAATTTGCTAATACTTCACAATATTATACCACTTCGTTGGATCAATGTTGATACCTGGACACCGCCATATAGAAACAATACTTCCACCGTGTCATTTGGGAAGTTTTCAACCTCCTCCTTGAATTCCTTAGATTATTGGTTCAGCGTGTTCCCCCTATAAGCATAGGAACATTCAATTCCGCTTGTTGAACTTTTCTAGACAGGGTCTGATGGCCGAGCAACTAGCGTTATTTTTGCCATGGATGACTAGTGCCATGAATGTTTGTGGTGGTTCGGAATCGGCTTAAAACGGTCCCGTTCTAATATGACTGTAGGGCTGACAACCCTACCTCCCCCTTAAAAAGAAACTTTTGTTTCGGAATCTGCCAGTAGTCACACGACCGTGGTCCAATATGGACTAGAACTTTAAAAAATTTTTTTAAACTTTTAAACTTAATTAGAACTTTTCTAGCAAGGAAGATCAGCACGGTAACTATTATTATTTAAAAAAAAAAATTTTCTTCTTTTCATGTTCAATGAAAAAGTCATCATCTGTCTAAGTTTATCTTTTATTCTAAATATTTTTAATCTTGAGAAATTGTAGAACTTCAAAAATAGAAGTTCATGAAAAAATGATAATAATAATATAATACAGCTAGGTCAATATGCAGTTCGCCCAAAAAATTTAGAATTTAATGTAAGAACAAAATACATAACATCATCATGATCATTTTCGCAATAGTTCCATGGCGGGCCAAGAGCGTCTGTCTGCTGACAGATTTCGAAACAGGAGGTGCTTTTTTTAATAGGGTAGGGTTGTCAGACGTGTACTCAAAGCTCTACAGTCATATTATACCGGCACCTACGGCGTAAAATGGATCCCGAAGCACTGCAAACATCCATGACACTTGTGGTCCAACGCTCTTACAGTCATAATAGACCGGGACCCACTGTATAAAGGGGATTCTGAACTACTACAAACATCCATGGCACTCGAACCATTGGCTGGTACTCGAACCCGAAATCTATGGCATGGAGCGCCAGAGCTCTAGTCACTCGGCCATCAGGCCCCGAAATGTATAACAGCAATCAATAAAATAAACTGTAGAATTCCAAACGATTTTCTTTTCTTGAAAAATCTTATTTTCACTTTGAAATAAAATTGTCTTTGCTTTCACCAGACGATCTTTTAAGGCAATTTTATATTATTTTATTACATAATTATTAGCATGTGAATGAAATTTAAATATTGTGTATAAAAAAAGCTCGTGAAAGAAATTTAAAAAAAATAAGAAGCGTTGAAAGTGGTCAAGGAAACAAAATATATTGCTACCCAAAATAATACCCGTTTTATTTTATGCGTAATAATGAAATCTTATCACAAAATGTAGTAAAATGTATTCGGTTGTTTCCCCTACTATTGAAAATTAAATAAAATGTTTAATTACATTTTCAATAATTAGAAAATAATTTTAATATATATAGAATTAAAATAAACACTTAATTTGATTTTTTTTCTGAATTTCAAAGTAAAGTGTAATAAATTGCTTAAAAAAATTCTGATGCATTGAACTTCATTTTATCCTTACAGTACAGTGGCTGACACCACAGTGGGTGGATACGATATACCAAAAGGAACCATCGTCATCGCCAACTTCGGGAATGTTCACCACGATCCTCGATATTGGAAAGAACCAGAGAAATTCAAACCGGAACGATTTTTGAGCGAGGATGGAAAATCTGTAGTGAAATCCAGCAACTTTATGCCCTTTTCTTTAGGTGATTACTTTTGTTATTAATTGAAAAATGAAAATCACGGTACTCCTATAAAAAACGTTTTGAAAAATAACTGAATTTATTAATTATTTCCATCCACTGAGTTGCAATTTTTAGTTATTTTCTAATGTTGAATACATCTTTGGCCCTTTACAACTTGAATGGTAGACATATAGCAGTTTCAGTATTATCCAGGATGCAACACGGCGATAGGGGGCTACTATATAGCAAGCATATTTTATCACAATTTAAAACGAATACACCAAATAACACCTGTTCACAGAGCCCAACAAAATAACATATCGGTATATTCGTCGCGCATTGACACTTGTCGGATTTCAAGCTAAATTTCCACAATTGCAAAATAGAATTTGCTATCCACCAGACCATGCCATTCTTAATTGAATCTCCCCATTTGGAAAACATAATGCTCTATCCTCCAGGTTTCTCTGCTTTAGAGTTTCCACATTTGGAAAACACAATGCTCTATCCACCAGCCTACCCTACGCCTAGTTTAATTTCCACGTTTGGGAAAACACATTGGTTATACATCACAATACCTTATCCTTAGTAGAATTTTAACATTTGGAAAACACAATGTGCTATCCTCCAGGCTACTTTATCCCTAGAGTTTCCACATTTAGAAAACACGATGTGATATCCACCAGGCTACCCTATGCCTAGTTTAATTTTCACATTTGGAAAACACAATGCGCTATCCTCCAGGCTACACTGTCCCTAGAGTTTCCACAATTGGAAAACACAATGAGCTATCGACCAGGCTAACCTATGCCCAATTTAATTTCCACATTTGGAAAATTCAGAAAAATCTTCATAACCTTAACTTATCATTTCAAGTTCAAAATTTGTGTGATTCCAAAAATCATACATACTTTTTACACACAACCCTGAGTCTACATTAAAAGTCAATGACTATAACTATATGATTATGACTATGACCACCATGAGACAGTAATTAAATTGCCAAATTAAACTGGCCATAGGGTAGCCTGGTCGATAGATCATTGTGTTTTCCAAATCTCGAAACACTACGGACAGAATAGTCTGGAGGACAGCGCATTGTGTTTTAGTCGACTACTTTGAACTAGAGATAGTCCAATGGTAGAGACTGATGAAACGTCACCATGATATAAAAATCATAAGATATCTTGCCGTTTTGTAAGCATCGGTTCACGATTCTACTATTTAAGCAATTTGGATTTCAAAATAAACTTAAATACAAAAAAAAAGTGAAATATGTTATTCTAAGATCACAAATTACTAAGTTTCAAATTCAAGAACTTGAAAGAGTTACAAGAACTAGTGTCATAACTTATTATTGTATTTTCCAGGTAAAAGAGTCTGTCCCGGGGAATCTATGGCCTACATGGAAATGTTTTTATACTTCACTTCCATCTTACAGAAGTTCGACATTGCATTCCCGGATGGAATGAAACCCACATTCGAAGCGAAACTCACCATCACTTACAGATTGGAACCATACATGATTCGATTTTTATCAAGGAACTAACGTGTTTTGATTTTGTTCTAATGTAGATTTATTAAAAGAAGAAAAATTGACTTCAAATCTTTTTTTTTTAAATTATTAAATTGATTGATTATTGCTTCAGAAACTAATTTCCCTACACTTGAAATAATCTTGCACACAATAAAAACAATACAAGTGAACTGTTAAATACTTAACTGTATCACGAGTTTTATATTTCCCCAGATCAATGTTTGATAATAAGAAGAACGAAATCAATGAATCATATGTTATATATATGCTGTATACATTTTAATATAGTACATGTAATTATTTTACCACAATTTTTTAATGTGTACACGTATCAACTTTAAAATTGCAACACCAAGAAAGTAAAGTAAAATAATGGAATTATGCAAATTACCATTTTTCAAAGCAAGCCTCATGTTGTGAACTTTCTTATTAAACTTCCACCAAGTTTGAAAACCAGTTACAAATTTAGATGTATTACTCAAAACTCGCATTTGTGGCAAAGTGCCTACAACAAAAACAGTACAATCATTGGTTTTTAAGTTATGCATTAGGGTAGGCCATTTAGTTCTCAGAATTGTTTTGCCGTTTAGCTGACTGATAAAAAAAAAACCAATAAGACATCACTGTCGGTTAGCCCCCAAATGATAAATCTTTCAAAACAAATGATAAATCTTTCTTTTAAACACGTCACTTCTTTTAATTAAGTCAATTTTTAGATTATCTGGAATACGGAAAAGCCAATCAAATATGTCAGAGAACAAAATATTACTATTAGTTTCTTTTCCAGTTCTTTTTTCCTCTTGTGACCTGATGGCCAATTGGCTAACGCTCTGACCGTTGGTACCACAGACTTCAAATCCTGGCTGTGGCATGGATGTTTGTTAATCGTTCGGAACCCACGTTAAATTATTGATTCCGGTCTAATTAGCCCAAAGTGTACACAAAATGACCGTAGAGCAACAAAAGAAACTAAATCTTCTTCCTCTTCGTATGATGGGTCTGATGGCCAATTGGCTAGTGCTCTGGCCTTTGGTACCACAGGCTTTAGGTTAGCATGGAAGTTTGTTAGTGGTTCGGAATCTACTGTAAACTGGTCCCAGTCTAGTTAGCTCAAAATGACCGTAGAGCGACATGCCAAACCAAATCCTGTTGTGATGCATTTTCTTTTAATTACTATTATCACCGAAATCATCCTTTTCTTTCAATCCTTCGGTTTCTTTGTTAGTGTCCTCTTTAATCCATTCTTAACTTTTGTGACTTCTATCGGATTCTTCTAAGGTTTCCATTTATTTCAATTTCATTATCGAATTGTGATAATGCAGCAACATTTTCTTCCACACTTTATGTTGATGTCGAAAGTTTAAACAGATTTCAGCATCCTGAGAATGTTGATTTAAAATTCTAAATCTTCAATGCTAATATCTAAGATTGAAACTTTTTAAAACAGTTAATAAATTGAGATCTTTTAATATGGCTTGGAAATTTTTTTTTTAAATTAGTTATAAAATGGCACTAAAATTAGTCTTATTAGATTAAAACCATTTATTTGTTTATCGCTCTGAACGCTTTCACACATGTGCGTGATGTCACAAACCAGCAGTCAGACCTTGTATCTAGGAAGTGTCAGCCGCACCAACCTTCGCACGCCATTGCGTGTAACATTTGCAGAAAATTCTTTCAAAACAAAATATCACGATAAAAGAACGTGTATGGCCTTGAAATACTTCGACCTCTAAACTTTTGATAAAAGTGTTATTACAATGATAATTCGAAATCTAATAATTCTAATAATCTCTTCATGGCTTTTGTAACAATGCAGAAAGCCCTATTAGAGAAAATAAAATATTTTTCTGTTTGGGAGTGATACACAATAATTTGATAATACTTGAAGTATTGATAATAAATAAATTATGTTTTAAAAAAGCTAAAAAACCCGTTTTTATAGTTAATCAAACTAAAAAGTAAAAAATAACTGTTAACATAATAATAAAAGGACTGACGAGAAAATGAATGCCACTGTTCTAAAAGCGAGAGGTGCTTTGTATGACATTTTTAAACTAACTCTGCATTTCGGAATGAAACTAGTGAAAAATTATAACGATTGATATCGAGCACCCCCCGCTTTTAGAACAATGACGTTAATTTTCTCGTCAGTCATTTTATTCTTATGTTAACAATTATTTTTTACTTTTTAGTTTGATTAATTCTAAAAATGTGTTTTTAAACTATAATATTTAAATGAGGTCCCGGTACGGAGGACTGGAACTATAGTTCTTACAATAATTTAATTGTGAGTAAAACAAAGGCTAAATGCGAATATGTCGAGCCAGCCAGGATTCGAACGTTGAATCTCCTGATCCGTAGTCAGGCTCGTTATCCGTTGTGCCACTGTCCCACGTAGGTTTGAATGTCTTAGGTATTTTTATTCTACATGGGCTAAATTGTTCTTCATAAGTTAAAATAAAATCACTCATCCTGGCGATCCTAATCATGATGAGATAATAAACTTCTCAAAATATTTTAGTGTCGTCGGTCCTTGATAAGTCTACAACGTTTAAATTAAATCGGATCGCTTAAAGTAGGGCAAAATCCAGTCCAAAGAGTCAAACGATTACAAACAAACAAACAAAGTACACAGGTGAAACTAATAATAAATACAGGTGAAACTAATAAAAGCGTATTAAAAATTACAATAAAATTTCCTTTGATCTAAATGCACTATAAATTTGTAAGGAAGGTAAAACAAAAAATCACGTCGATGTCACTGAATATGGAATTTTTCACTGTCACTATGATTATTATTGTACTATGATAATAAATAAATAAAATAAAATAAATAATAATAAATTTTTATCACTAGAAAATAAGGTAACAGAAAATCAGATTTTTTTTAATAAAAAAACATAATTTTTAAAAATTATTAAAAAAAATGAGCATTGTCATAATTGCTCAATTTACGTAGAGTAGATTGTGATCTTATTACGGTCAGTTTTGCAATTACGAAGTTTGGAACAATTTAAACGAAGTCTATTATAGTGGTAATTTTGTAACGGTAATACTTCCCAATAATATGCCTCAAAACCAACCATTTTTAATCTATAATTCTCTTTTCAAAGTTTTGTCAAAGTTTTGAAAAAATAACACAAAGCGCTGCAGTCGAGACAATCGACATTCATACAAAAAAAAGTGCCGTTTCTCAAGTCAATAATCAGCCACTGAATAAATTTCCTGGAATTTACTACATTTATTATCGATAAATTTTAAACAATAGTACAATTATCTCCAGTTTAATCACGTTTACGCCGTTTTAAAATGATTACTTCCTGTTAAATTCGTGGTAACTCAATGTAGTAAAAAAGGCGTTAAATCCAAATGTAAAGTTTCAAGGTTAAACAAAATAACAATAAATTTATAAAACAATAGTAGATAACGCTTTTGAACATTGGTTGAAGCAATTAGTATAATAAAAGGATTATGCTCCATAAATATTTTATCACGCTTTTTTTATTTACAGAAATATCTATCGTCGTAATTATTCATTACCGATTAACTAACAGCCTTTTAATTATGTTACTTTAAATTCAAATCCTAAAAAATTCAGATTCCTCAAAAAAAAAAAAAAAAAAAAAAAAAATAACAACGTTTTTTTTTTTTTTTTTTTGTTCATGTTGCCATATCCCTCGTTGAAGGAGAGGATAGGGGAGGCAGCTTCTGTTTTTGGTGGAGCATCCATAGGTAGAAGTCTGACTTTTGCTCGGTGTAGCTGAAGAAGGAGAGTAGCACCTTCCGTTAGAACTTTTATGTGGAACTACCCCGCATTTGCTTATCGTATGGGAGAAAACCCGGAAAACTCCCACCAGATAGTTCCGACTAAGGAGACAAGATGACGGACATCCCAAACGCCATCGAGAATCCTCGTTTTTTGAAACAATGTCTACAACAAAGCCCCCAGCGGATTGAACCTCAGCCCTAATGTTGAACCAAAGCCACCAGTGGTGCACGTTGCCACTGAGCCACGAGTAAGGCAAAATTTTTAGTATTTCTGAAAAATCACTCTCTGAAAAATCATCTCATTCTGAAATATACTCTTGAATTAAAAAGAAAAAAGAAAAATACGCTCAATAAACATGCCTTATATAATAATGTTATTTTCTTTTTCTTTTTTTATTATCTGATATCTCACACTCAAGTTTATGTAAATAATCATATTTGCTATGAAAGCAGCTACGCAAGATAACTTTTTATCTAATTCTTTGATATGATAGCCTTCAAAAATTACCAAGAATGCAAACGAGTTAATAGTACAGTTTTTTTTTTTCATCTATCATGAAACAGTAATACTGTACTTAGAAGTTCATCCTTTTTTATGAAGTGTATTGAAGTACATTAAAAATAGTTGTTTTCAATCAATTAATAATTAAAAACTTTCATTTCAATTTTATAAAATGATGGACAACATACTGAATGTCAGATATGAAGTCTGGATTGCCGTGTGTGTTACGATTTCGGTGTATATATTTACAATTTTGGTAAGAAAATTTAGAATGAAACTTCCACCTGGACCTATGGGTTTGCCCATTGTTGGCTATTTTCCATTCTTGTCAAAAGATGCCCATTTAAAATTCATGGAACTTTCCAAAAAATATGGAGATGTTTTCAGGTTAGCGAATTTTTTTATAAATCTTTTTAAATTATCTTTCAATTAATATACTAATGATTAATTACAAAATTATTTTTCAATTGATTTACAGCTAATCAATTGTTTATCAAATATATTTTATCTGTTATCTATACGTTTAGTTATTATTGTAAAATTTTTTATAAAATGATATGAAAAAGAAATTTCTTCTTATTTCTTATATTTCTTTGAAGCTGACAAAAAATAAATTGTTTTAGATTCTAGTATATAATACATAGTTTTTTTTTCTAAATATTAGAAGTATAAATGCACTTATGCATTCCTTTATTTATTATTCGAATTGAATATGGAAATTAAAAATAAAAATTTAATTTCCTGTTTTAAAATTTTAATTTCCTGTGAAAATAAATTAAAAATTAAACTTCTGGTGTATGACAGAAATCTAATTTAAACAAATTTTAAATCTTCTTTTCTCATAAAATTAAAACTTTCTTCTTTATTGAAATGCCCTATATATATAACTAACAACTGTAATTAGTTTATTAGCTTGTTTCAGTTCATTTTAAACAAACAATCTCATTTTAATTTTAAATTATTGATATTATTAATTTTTAAAGAATTAATCGTATAGTTTATAAAATTAAAAATATCACATAAATTGGTTCCATGGAGTAATTCTAATTTGCATGTAGGAGAATATTTAGAGTAGTCCTTTATTCCATTCTTTCGCGATTTATTTTTACTTAACATTCTTTTAGGCAGAAAAAAATGTCTTAAATCTGGCTGTAGTCACCCGTTACATTGAGCTTTTCCTCTATTATTCGGAAAACGAAATAATAACGAGTTATTTTATTTCAAATTAATTTTTCACAACAACAAAACTAAAAAACATTTAAATTCAATGTATTGCTTACTTCTGCATTTTATTGAAGTCACATTAAAAGATAAAAAAGTAAAACAAAACAACATTAAATCCTGCTGGTATTGTTTTTATTATGTAAAAAGGAATAAGCTGCTATTAATTCAAAAACAGAATTATAAAGGAGTAAATAGGGTTGTATTACCTGATGGCCGAGTGACTAGCGTTCTGGCGCACCGTGCCACGGCTTTGGGTTCAAGTCCGGCAGTGCCATGGATGCTTGTATTGGAACAGAATCGACTTTAAACAGTAGGTCCAGGCCTAACATGACTGTAGAGTGTTGGGCATAGGGCTAAAACCCTACCCTGTAAAAAGAAACCATCTCATGTCTCGAAATTTGCCAGTAGGCAGACGGCTTTGGCCCACCATGGACCAATGAAAAAGAAACATACGATTCCAGCATATGTTTCCATTCCATTTCAGCTAAATAGTTACATTCCAATTCAGTTAAATAGTTGTTAATAAATTAAATATGACTTGAATTGTAATGTTAGTAAATTAAAACTCTCTCTTTTCTAACAATGAACCACTGCAGAATAAGAATTTCTAACAATTTAAGAATTAAGAATTTTAATTTAATTAATTTATTAATTTTTAATTAATTCAATTAATTTAATTATTAGTTAATTAATTAATTTTAGAATTTCTAACAATGTTAGAAATTCTTAACATTTCAGCTAATTTTATACAAAGCACTATACCAACCGGCACGGTTCATCACAATTTAAAAACGCCTTTAGAAAAAACGAGTTATTAAATTTCCTTAAACTTTAATATAAAAATTAAATTTAAAATAATTAATTAATTAATAATTTAAATTCACTCTTTAATAATTCAACTTTTACAATATTTACTGTAACTACATTTCATCGAATTCTCTCTCTTTAGTATTCGCTTAGGATCAGAGCTTGTGGTGGTATTGAATGATACAGCATCAATGAGAGAGGCTTTTTCTAAACAAGAATTGCTCGGAAGACCTCCCAACGGGTCTTTCACGGTCTTTGATGTTAAAAGTAAGATTCTTGCAAATATTAATTAAAATCCTTTTTAACTTTTTTTTCTGTTATGTAAAAGAATTAACGTTTAATTCCCATTCATCGTATGCATGTTTGTTAAGAAATAAAAATTAAATAAATTTTAATAAATATAAAATAAGGAATTATGTATATATCGAACTGTATAAAATTAATTGGTGTAAAATATTTATCATCATTACGACACTTATTTGATTAATTTGATATTTAAATAATGATATATGTCTATAATAATAATCTTTAAAAAATAATGTAAGTTATTTTTATAAATCTGGTTTTAAATAATAAAAATAGAATAAATATTTTCTTTATACTAAGAAATCAATTTTAAATTATATAATTATGTAACTATATTCGAAAAATTACATCGTAATTTTCAAACAGTTTTATAAAATATTTTTCTCTGATAATTCTGAACATTTATTATAAAAAAAAATTGTATTTATTTTTTTCAGGTCCCTTTTTCATGGAGGACATGCACATGTGGCAAGAACACAGAAGATTTGTGATTCAGTCATTAAAAGACCTTGGATTAGGGAAGACGAAATTAGAAGAGCAGATACAGGTATTAAAATCGTACTAATCGCATTAAATGTTTCAACGAGGGGCCTGAATGGTCGAGTGACCAGCACTCGGTACCATAGATTTCGAGTTCGAGTCCCGGCGTTACATGGATGTTTGTAGTGGTTCGGAATCCACTTTAAATCGTGAGTCCCTGTCTAACAATGATCGTAGAGCGTTGCGGGGGTAATGTTGCTCCGCGTGCGTAGCTTATATTCAAGCTACACGCACCTCCCGGGTAGTGCTAAGTGAGTAACGTCTGTGCAGTGCTTTCCTTAAGGCATCAAAGACAACTGTCTAAGTGTTTGCCAGCTGAATTAGAAAAAAAGTGTTTCAACGAAATAAAATGTAGAAAATGTTTCAATAGTTTTGGCGCAATATTTCATCATACGTTTTAAAAACAATTAGTCAAAAAAACAATCAGAAATAGTGCAATATACCACGTGTTAAATATTTTATTATTATTATTATTTCCAATGGCAAGGCAATACAAAAAGAGGAAAAGTACAGAATAAAAAGGAAAAAGAAAATGTACATAAAATAGTTCAACAAAGTTGACCGAAGTGAGTTCTCTAACTTGCCAATACTTGCCGTCTCGGATTCGCATGATGTGCCAAACAAAGATGGATTGATTTGGTCAGTCGCTCTACAGTCATTTTTTTGCACAATTTAGACTAATTAGACCGGGACCTACAGTTTAATGTGGATTCCGAACCACTTACAAACATTCATGGCACCTTCAGGTTTCGAATCTGAAACCTGTGGTACCAAAGGACAAAGAGCTAGCCAATTAGCCAACAGGCCGCAAACAAAGATGGAGATGAGCTCGATTCATTAGTTCTGCCAAATCGCAAATCGTTTGATTGGTCGAAAATACCAATGCGATAGATGCTTACCCAGACAATCGTGACCTCTTGAAAGCTGGAAATGAGCAACAGCTACATGACGTGGGCCGTTTAGAACTAAGAGAAGATCCTAACTTTCCATCGTTTTGTCTATATTCGGTCAAGCAATTGCACTTTATAATTTCTAGTCATAGTCTGTTTGATATACATCTTCATATTTATCTTCTGCATGCAGGGACAGCTTGCCAAACTTACTGTATCAGGTTGATTCCATGATGGCTACTACAAAGAAACATTCTCGAAATCAAGACGCATCATCCCAGTCCAGGGGTCGGAAGAGCCAAAAATGGCAATTTAAAAAATTTCAAAGCTTTTAAAAAGCCACAAATTTTTTTCTTGCCAACAATAAATTACAGGTGGGCTGACACATAGATGTTGCTACTAGTATTAAATCCATATGATTTTTAGTTAGCCCTAACCTTCAAAAGACACGTGTATAAATTTGATAGCTGTTGCACTGTTAGTATGTGAGTTATAGCATTTTTAGTGTTCATCACGTGCAGTCTACTCGGTTGACTGTCGATTGGACTCCAGTGTGAAATGATGGAGTCATGTTTCATCCATTGTCACATATCGACGCAAAAATTCGGGGTTATTACGATTGAACAGCTCCAAACACTGCTTAGAATCATCCATTCATTGTTGTTTTCGGTCGATTGTGAGCTCGCGCGGCACCCACTTGGAACAGAGCTTTTGCATATCCAAATATTCGTTTACGATATGTCCAACACGTTCCTTTGATATCTTTAGGGTCCCAGCTATCTCAATCAACTTCACTTTACGGTTATCAGAAATTGTTTTGTGGACTTTTTTCATGTTTTCGTCGGTAACAGCCTCTTTGGGGCGTCCACTGCGTGCATCGTCCTCGGTGCTCATTTCGCCTCGTTTAAATTTAGCAAACCACTTCTCTACGGTTGGTTTTTCTGGTGCAAAGTCCGAATAATGTTAATCAAGCTAAGCCTTGGCTTCAATATTATTTTTCTCGCCAAAAAGCAATGCTTTATTAACACATGAAATTCCTTTTTATCCATTTTTTCAAACTAACTAAAGTTACTTCACTAAAAATGCTATAACTCACATACTAATAGTGCAACAGCTGTAAAATTTAATCATGTGTATTTTGAAGTTTAGGGCTAACTAAAAATCATATGGATTTAATACTAGTAGCGTCGATTTAATAATACTAGCCCACCTGTTAGTACTCGCATAAATAAAGTTTTTTGATAAAAAATCTATTTATTCATAAGAAAGCATATCTCTTTATTCATTATATCATTCTATTTATTCATTATTAGATAATTACTTCTTATTTAAGTAAAAAATTAAAACAATTAAACATTTACTTACAACACTAACTTGTACTTCAATAACAAACAATTGAACAAACAAATTCAATGGGAGCGATGGCTTTGCATGGTTATTCAAGTAGAAAATTTAAACTTTACTAAACAATGTAATTTGTACTTAAAATAAAAAAAAAACCAATAACATACATTTGAGCAAACAAATTCAATGGGAGCATTGGCTTTGCATGGTTTTAGAAAGTTTGGATAAATTTGGCTCATAACTTGTTGCTTTAAGTTTCAAACACGACTCTAAATTTTCATTTATTAGTTGGCTTCTTACTTTACTTTTAATTATATTCATGCAAGAGAACGCTTGCTCGAACGAATATGTCGATCCGAAGATGGTCAGCACTCCAAATACCAACTTCTTCACCTCACTGTAGCAATCTGGCAGACTATTCCATGCGTCGAATATAAGTGCCTCAACTCGCGGCATTTCTTTTAAAGTTGTCCACTTTTGTTGCGTTACGTACATACATTTCTGGACCTCTAACTCTTCCAACTTGCTTTTCAACTCTGTAAATTTTCCACTCCACAAAGCTTTACTGTTTAAATCGATCAATTGCATTTCTAGAGATCCAGTATCAATTCCAAATGGCTCAATGTGGATTTCGTTACTATTTTTGTTGAGAGGATTTACTATGAATGCTAGAGTGTTTTTGTTGGTTTTGAATTGCTCAAATCTATCAGCAAATTCATCTTTAATTTTTTTTTATAACTGTGCTGAAGTACCTCGTGTCAACAGTTGCACTAGTTTTATCACGATATTGTTTTAGAAATTGAAAATGAAGTAATATACCGCTCTGAATATCTTCTGCAAAAAGAATTAATTTTTCTTCAAAGCAAACCAATTCTTCTACCAAAACATAGCCTGGATTTCCCTTTCCTTGCAGTTTTTAGCTCATTTAATTTCGCTGTGATATCTAACATAAAGTAAAATTTTTGCAACCATTCTCCATTCTCTAACTCAGGGTGATTAATGCCTTTTTTATTTAGGAATGTATTTATTTCATTCAAGCACAAAGCAAAACGTTTCAACACCTTACCTTTGGAAAGCCATCGCACTTTATTGTGAAGAAGGAGGTCGGAATACTGAGTCTCCATTTCGTTTAAGAATTCTTTAAACTGACGATGGTAGAGTGCTTTTGACAAGATGCTGTTAACAATCTTGATTACCAAATTCATGACCTCAACTATTTCGGCCCGGAAATGTTTGGGCACAAAGTGCGTCTTGGGGTATTATGCAGTGAAACGTAAGAATTTCGTGGTTTATTTTGCTCTGAAGAATCGTTGTTGCCCCTTTATTTTTTCCTGTCATACTTCTGGTCAATCAGTTGCTATTGAAACGATTTTATTTAAATCGATCTTATTGTCTTCAAGGCATTTTTGCACGGCATTCGCTATATCTTCCCGTCTAGTTTGTCCCGAGAGCGGTAGCAATCCTAGAAGTTATTCTTTTGGACCTTGGAAAGACATATACCTGACAAAAAGGGCAACTTGTGCCGTGTCTTTTATGTCGCAAGACTCATCTATAGCCAGTGATAAGGCAGAAGAATGTTGAATATCTTCCACCTGCATTTGAAGATATTTTAGCTATTCTATCTTGTACTGTTTTAGCGGATAGTGGCAAATCTTTGATTTTTTTTTAAATTTCTGGTTTGTTTTTGAAATCACGAAACAATTCTTCAGATTCCTCGTTAATCGATTCAGAACGATTTTAAAATGGGGTTTTTTTTTTTGATAAAATAAATAATATTTGCGTATGGAACTAAAGAGCCGCATGCGGCTCGCGAGCCGCAGGTTGCCGACCCCTGTCCCAGTCGAATCCTCCATTTATATAAAAAGGTGTAATTGATGTGCAGAGTAATTTAAGGGGAAAAGGCGTATTAAAAAAACAGACTTGCTGTTCATCTATTCTTTAATACACACCATTTCTATTTACATATTTACAAAAGGGGATAATTAAAATAAACATTATAATAAGCTATCCACTGCCCTTTCTTCGCCTCTCTTTCCACGTTTTCCTAGAATTTAGTTCGACAGTTATTACATGACTTTTATTTCAAGCAGACAGTCAGATTTGCCGTATGCGGATACTATTAAAAGTCAGAAAAATCTAAAAAAATCTAGTATTTACGAAAACAAAATTTGCAATTTTATCTTTTAAACTAACACTTTTTGCAAAATTAATTATTGAAAACACATCTTAACTTTAATATATGTTACCATTTTAAATTTCATGTCCAGAAGTTTTAGTAATTGTTTTGGAAAATGTATGGAAAATAAAAAATTGTCTTCTGGTAAAATGTATCATCTTAGTTATACGTTTGGATACATTTTAAGTATATTTTATTTGATTACATTTAAATGCTTTTTTAAAAAATCATTAAAATGTATTTAACTTTGATGCTTTGAAGAAATAAATTTTATTTGTATAGATGCATTTTATATGTAACAACTGATGTTTTCTGTGAAAAATAACAGTTTCAAAAACAGAGAAATTTAACAATGCAGAGAAATAAAAGTAATGACGTTTAGTAGCAAGAATTAGAACTACGCAAGCGCATATTTTCGCTGTCGCAATAGTCTAAGATTACACAAGCATTTCAGACAGCTAACGACAACAAACAATGCTTATATTGGTTTGTATAAACTCGTTTTTCATTTGTGAAATAGGTGAAGGTTTTCATTTGCAACAATTTAGTTTGAATAAATGGAAAATTGCAAAGCAGTAGGCTTAAACTTTCTAGTTGAAAAACATATATCCATAGAAATTTCTTCAATTTTTTCAAGGTTAACAGATTTACAATTGTCGATATCGATTAATATAAGTCATATTTCTTTCTAAATTATTCGCAACTAAACAATTAAATAAATCATATTGCAAACACATTGATTGAATTACGATATAATTTATAGAATTTAAAATCGTTATTCACACATGAATTTATTAGTTATCTTATTCAAATTTTGATTATTAAAAATTTATAAAATTTAAAAAAAAAAGAACTTTAACTTAGTTATATAATTAATAAAAACAGCAATAAAATAATATTTAGGATTTTAAAACTGGATCGATCCAATGATCTCGGAAAATATTTAAGGAAGAACCACCATAATATTGAATTTGTTCCACAGAAAAAAAAGGGCCATTGTAGCTATGGATCGAGCGCTGGCCTTTTGAACAAAGAGTTTGGTTTAAAACCCGACAAGTGATATCGAACAGGAAGCTTCTATGTCTATGCTAGGAATAGTCACATTAAATCTTCTTCTTCATTGGTGTACCGTCTGCCTTCTAGCAGATTTCGAAACAGAAGATGTTTCTTTCCTTTTTACGGAGTAAGGTTGTCAGTCCTACTGCCAACGCTCTACAGTCATATGAGATCGGTACCTACTGTTTAAAGTAGATTCCGAACCACTACTAAACATCCATGGAACCGTCGGGACTCGGTCCCAAAAAGGACCACCTGACATATGTGGCACCGAGCGCTAGTCACCCTGACAGCAAGCCTCCACAATAAATCTATCCGTAGAAAATCATGGAATTGCGTTCGAGAGGATGGATGAAGTGGTACACTTCTAGATGCCATCCTTGGGGATATTAATTCCAAATTGTTAAAGTAAAATGAGGTGCAATATCTTCTGTTGTAGTGTAAATGACAAGAAGACGAAATTCGCGGCATTTTTTTTCAATTCCTTCTATTAGCTCACACTCTTCCTATATATATCTTGTTCAAATTTTCAATCGTTCATTAAATACTTTTTATTCATCCACTCAAGTTCAAATACATTTTCTTTGAACTTGTAGAGGATGTTAATACAGTTTTTTTCAAATATTAATTCAGTAATTAAATTTAATTCATTCATTTGAGTTTCTTTTATATTTAAGTTGCATATATCTACCAATAGATGGCGCCAGATAAACTTAAAAAAAATGAATGAAAATTATTTGTAAAGGACTTTCTGCAATATAGAGGGAAAAAAAAGAAGGAATTGACTTAAAATTTTTTTTTATGTATATTACTTGTTTTGAATAACGCAGCATATTTTTATATTGATTGCCTTAATAACTAATTGATATTGATTAATATCATTTCACAATGCAATCATAATTGGTAATTAGATATAATCTACTTTTTGATTTATCTTTAAAAAATAACACATAAGTATACATATCTCTTTTTCTTTGTAAGGACGAGATCAATCACTTTAGAGGAGTTCTGAAAACTTACCTTGGGAAACCCATGGATCTTGCAATTCCGTTAACGCCCAGTATATCGAATAACATTTGTTCAGTAGTATTTGGAAAAAGATACAGCTATCAAGATCCCGAACGAATCTCTTTGGATATAGTCATCGATGAAGTGAGCAAACTCCTGGGACAAACCACTGCCCACATCTTTTTCCCTTGGATCCGGTATATTCCCTTCTTACCGAAATTGATGAATTATGATGAAGGTTTCTCATTGTTTAAAAAATCCGAAGCAATATTTCAGTAAGTGCAGTTTTTTTTCCGCCATAATTGTTTTTGATTGATTTTAAAGCTTTAGTATGTTAACTAAAATATTTTTTGTCGTATTCTTTGTTTTAATGCATTCATTGTCCCTACAGAATCAATTTTTTCTCCTTTTTTCAATTTTCTCTCTTTTCACCTTTAAACTTATATTGAAAATTTGTTAGGATTTGTTGTTGTATCTACTTTTGATGATACAGCAGCACCAGTATATACTGTTAAAATTGGGATATAACGTTTAAAATGGATATGACAGACTATGCAAATTACGTCATAATCCTGTAAAGTGTTACACATTTTTGTCAATATCTTAAATGAAATGCATCAACTTGATTTCAGTACTGTACTCGTTCTTTATAACTGTACCCGACTGCTTGGCGACTTTCTCCGGCGATGCTATGTTCTGGAGTTAAATAGAAAGTAAATATATTCAGACCACCGATAACGTGGTAAATTAGTAAGGGGCCAATTCGGACGGATTCAAAAACAAAGCCATCTTAGGGAAGGAAATGTCATTTAGGAAAGATTTTAATTGCAATAAAAATAGTTTATTTTTTATTAATTAAAATTTTAGATTACACGATATTAACAGAAAAACTAGATGAAAAAAGTCTACATTATTACATGGTTTCAATTCAAAACGGCTTTGTGCCATATATATTTGAATGGTACTTCTAAAGGCCCATGTAGACGACAGCACTTAAAGGCGAGTTGGCTTTCGCTCCGAAAGTCTCAGTTTGACCCGTGAAAAACAACCCACGTTCACTGGCTGTAAGTGACAGCTGGTCGTAAATGAGACCCTTATGATGTGCGGAAAAAAAACGATTCTTCTCAAAGTAATTTTAATGAGTTCGTGAATGGGACTCTTTCTCGTCTGGACAGGGTTTAACAAGTAATCGATTTATCCATTTCCGCCGCTAACTGGATATTGACCATTCCTCCCGATCTGTAGCAGGAACTATACCAATGTAAACTGCGGTATTTTACTTCCTATGAACTAGTTATTCTGGAATACCTATAGAATCTTCAACAATTTTGATAGTACATCTCTAAATAATAATCAAATATAATTACATGAAACAGCTGCAATATTTTTTTTTAAAGATAGAACCAACGTTGCTCGTTTCGTTGGGAGAAAAAAAATTATAAATTGTAATCTGTATTAATTATTTTTATTATTATTAATCATTACTTTTTCACTAAATTTTTTCAGTTAATTAATTAATTAAGATTTTTAATTAATTAGTCTTCAATTTTTTATATTCACCTGAATTTAATTTTACTTAAAGAAACGTTTTATATAAGATTATCTAAAATTTAGCAAACATCAAATATGCCATAAATGTATTTTTTTACTACAATAGATCAAAATTCAAAAATAATTTCCAATAATTGGATACATTTTTTATAAAAATTTAATGCATGTTTGCTTGTTTAATGTAACAACTCTAATAACTTAGTTTGATAAAATATACTAAAATTGAAAATTTAACAATAATTCATAACAATTATAATAATCAGAGCTTGAAAACATCACGTTAATAAATAACAAATCTAAACATAAGTTTAGATTTGTTATTTATTAATGTGATATGTTCAGAGAGTTCGTGATATGTTAGTATGTTCGGAGAAATAAATAATACTTCGAGAAATAATTTTAATTTCACAAAAAGGGTTTAAAATTATTATTAATGTGATTATTAAAAGTAATTCTTTAAAAATAATCACTCATTTCATTTTCAGAAAGAAAGTTGATGAGCACAAGGACAATTTAGACCCCAAACATATTCAGGATTTTATAGACAGCTACCTAGTTGAAATGGAAATTAGACAGAAAAAAGATCCAACTACTTCTTTTAACGGTAAGATTCACAACGATTATAAACTGCAAATCCATATTATATAAATGAAATTTTTAGAGTTAGAAAGCTTGATGAATAAGAACGGAGGTTCGGAAAAAACTATTTATCACTAGTAATAGATAAAATGTGGATATTCTGTATAGAAACATGTCATGCTTCACAACACCTAACACTCAGCAACTAGAAATTTTGTAAAATAAGATACATGAAAAAAAAATATTTAAGGTTTAAAAAAATTTATTTAATGTTAATATCCTGTAAAAAACTAATAATCGATTTCTTTAAATTAGAACTTAATTCTCTTAGCCAGTATAATCATTTAAAAAATGTCATGTTTTGACGAATATTTAAGCAAACATACTACGTAAGTAAGAGCAACTTACTACTGTAACAAACTAAAATACAGATAGTCTATAACACAGAATATGTATACATACATCGTGTTTCACTAAGTAAAGATTTACATTAATTATTTTACAGATTTTAGAGAAAAAAAAGTTATTCAAGATTTTAAAACATTAATTTCAAATTGGGATGACAAACAGTAATAATCCTTTTCTTTAAATTTGAAATTATAATAGCCATAATAGTACATAATTAAAATTAGCATATAAGTGTTATATAATACAATGCGGAAAATACAATAATATATAGAGAAATACGTTACAGTGCATAAAAAAGTAATACTTAGTAAATAAAAGTTTTGTAAAAGGACAGTCATAAAAAAACTATAAAAGCTCTATAAAACTAGCTCTATACAACTCTATAAAAGCTAATTGCAATTTAGAATGTCAAACAGTTATAATCTTTTTCTTTAAATTAGAGAGTATTTATTTGAAAGCACATAATTAAAGAATTTCTCTTATAGTAATACTATGTAATGTTAGTAGAGCAATATTCATTTAACTTTGGATACTACTGAAGTCTATATATATATATATATATTGTGTTGTTTGAGGTGGTGGAGTTATTCTGGGTTTCTCCCGTACGATACGCAAATAAGGGGTATTCCCCTCTAAAATTCCTTCTAGAAGGCACTGCGACAACGGAGTCAGACTTCTACCAGCGGGTGCTCCATCAAAACAGAAACTGCTCCTTTCCATGCATCCTTGAGTAGATTACTCATGGGATATCCGTCCGCACTGCTGGACACAACAATACACACTCTTAAGCTTGTATCATAGGGTATCACTGTATAATGAAAATTTAATAGCTATGACAGATACGTCATTAATATCTATACGTCATTTTGAATCCCTCAATTTTGATTTTTCAAATAAAAGTAAGTTTTAATAAAAGAAAATATACAGTAGAACCTCTGTAAGTCAAACTTCAAAGGAGACGTCAAATAATTCGAGTTATAGAGTTTTCGACTTATGGAGGATTTCGACTTAAGCGCATTTTGCAAGGAACTATTCGACTTGTAGAGGTTTAGATTCTTTCTAACTTATTTTGAGTTAGGTAAAATAAATAAAAATTCAAATTACAGTGATAATAAACATGTTTATTTGCAACTTAAAAGTTATATTATGTACTACAATAAAAAATCAAAGTAATTCCGAAACAACCTTAAAATTAAAAATATTATGTATTAAAAAAAGTTAGCTATTATTATTTATTTTTATTTATTTATAGTTAGCAAGTTTAATAATAGTACCAAGTGAAAAATACTGTCTTCTTTTAAGGAGATTTAATACTTGAATAACAAAATTTTTTTATTAAAAACTGTCACTATCTGAAATTTTTTTAGAGGAAGTACTGAAGGGATGTGTGTCCGATTTGTTTGGTGCCGGCACTGAATCTGTGCGCACAGCGATTTCATGGTGCCTGCACACGATGGCCTACTATCCAGATGTACAGAAAAAAGTCCAGGCGGAGATATTCGAAGTTTTAGGAACGGAACGATTTCCAGAATTTCAAGATCAGAAGTCGATGCCATTTACTCACGCTGTTATTCTTGAAAATATGCGATGGAAAACTATCGTACCTCTGAATGTCCTTAGATAGTAAGAATTTTTTTAATATTTTCTCTTAGTCATTTTCATACAGGTAATAGTGGCAATAATTGCTTAGCTTGGAGCATCCTGGTGAATAGAACGCTGCGGTCTGAACTGGAGGATCTTGGTTTGAAACCCAAAAAGTGATGTCGAATAGAAAGTTATCGGGTTTATGATGTACATGGACATGAAAATCAATAAAAATTTTAATTTTAAACTTTAAGAGGTGGGTTTGGTTTGTCGCTCTACGGTCATCTTGTGCACTCTTTAGGCTAATGAGTCAAGGACCAACAGTTTAACGTGGATTTCGAACCATTAGCAAATATCCATGCCATCGCCAGGATTTGAACCTGAAGCAGCAAAGCCAGAGAGGAAGCCAATTGGCCATCAGGCCGCCATTAAGAGGTGAGAGAAAGATATGAACCCTTTTCATCTACCTCCACCCTCCATCTCTCTTCAAATTGTTGTATCACCAAGCAGTGCAATCTAAGTTGAGACAATAACATTTATTTCATGATGAATCTGACTCCAACTCAGATGGGGAAAACATCATTGCCACCATAGTTGTTTACAAATATTCATCGGATGCCAAATTTATTGATACCTGAAGATACAACATGTGGGATTAACGGAATTCTGTAAACTTGTTTCTTATGCCACTTGACAACATCTAGACCAAGTCCAAGAACCCATGTGGTCTCATGGAAGGATGGAATGGGCTTTGGAATCTTCTGTTATGGAGCAACCATAGGTAGAAGTCTGACTTTTTTACTGGGTAGGGTTGACAGCCCAACGTCCAACAGTCATATTGACCGGGACTTACGGAGTAAAATGGATTTCGAAGCACTACAAACATCCATGGCACCTCCGTGATTAGAACCCGAAGCACCGAGCGCCAGAGCGCTAGTCACTAGGCCGTCTAAACTTAATTGACCTAATCACAGCATCGAAAATTAATGTTTTATTATTAATAACTTCATTTTGATACTAGTAAAATTCATAGCATATTTAATTTTTACTAAATGCCAAAATTAAGTTTCTTAAAATGAAATACTCAAAATATATTTTATTTTTTTATATTTACACCATTTCTGGGTGTTTTTTTTTTTTTTTTTAAACTGTATAAGGAATTTAAAGACGACTTACCAGGAAAAGTAACAGAAAATAATTTATAGAGGATTTATGAGATGTGATTAAAAAATTTATGCAAAATTAATGATAAACATTGGATATTTAATAAATTAAAAATAATATTATAAAATAGTGTTATTTTTACTTAAAATCTGTGGCATCATAAAATCATCATATAAATATAAATCACCATAGATAAATCAACAGAATAAATAATAGAATATATATAACTCATCAGAAAAAATAATAGAAATATGGAATTAATTAATGTTTTAGAGAACCATACATAAATAATAATGTATATCAATTATTATAAATAACTTTGAACTATTATCAATTCAAGTACAAATAACGATTCGAATACTGATAGCAATAAAAATTCCATTTAAAAACATACAAGTGTTTTTGTTTGGAAATTTTTACAAGGTGTTTTGGGTTAGATTGTTTATTGAACCTATTTGCCATGCTCAAAATAAACAAATTTGTTTACTTATTATAATAAATACTACAGATTGTTCTGGAAATGATAGTAGTGTTTACAAACAGATAGCAATAATTCATTCAAATATGTTTTTTGCCCAACCAACGATAATAAGTAGAAGTTTCACTTTTTCACTCAAGGACTAGTCCTTCATTTATTTATACTTTAAATTCGAGAACTCTGAAACAACTTTGTAGTACAGAGATCGGATGAAAATCATTGTCTTTGATGTAGCACAAATATTTTAAATTTAAATAGCTGATCGTAAATTAAAGAATAATACAGCTTTCGAAACCACAGAATTATTAAACTAAAGAAATAGTGGCCTGAATGGCCGAGTGGATAGCGCTCTGTACCTCGGGTTCGAGTCCGAGCGGTGCCATGGATGTTTGTAGTGCTTCGAAATCCACTTTAAAACCGTAGGTCCCCGTCTAACATGATCGTAGAGCGTTACGGGTCATTGTTGCTCCTCGTCTGTAGCTGATCTTCAAGTTACACGGTAGTGCTAATTGAATAAGGTCGGTGCAGCGCTTGCCTTAAGGCATCGTAGACAATTGTCTAAGTGTTTGCCAGCTGCATTAGAACAAAAAAATAATTAGAAATATTTCTGTAAATATTTCCACATCATATATTAAAAAACTTAATAATTCAAATATCTCAGCAAAAATTAAATTCAAATATCAGTGCAGTAACCATTCGCTACACATCATCTCGTTATACTAAACATTCGGATATTTTTCTTGAGAAAGAAATCACATGCATAGGACTTGAGATTCATTGTTTTCAATGTAAAAGGAGTAGAAATCAATATAAAAGTAGCATGTAAGATTGATTTCCAATTTTTAATTTTGTTGAATAAAGCAATGGTTACCAAAGACTCTTTTTCGAATCTCGCGTCTTTTTTCAATTAAGGTGGTCCCATGGTGCCGTTCTTCTTCATTGGCGCAACAACCCCATGGCGGGCTAAGGTCATCTGCCTACAGGCAGATTTTGAAACAGGTGTTTTCTTTTTACGGTGTAGGATTGTGAGCCCAACCGTCTATAGTCCTATTAGATCGGGACCTACGGTTTAAAGTGGATTCCGAACCACTTCAAGCATCCATGGCACCGCCGGGATTGAAATCGAAACCTGTAGCACAGAGCGCCAGAGCAAATTTTGAATGGCAACGATACGCGGTGTTCCCAGATGGTCCTATTATTTACATAAGAAAGTTCAACAATATGTAACCATCTTTGTAAATTAGAAAGTAAGTAATTTTAAGTAACTTAGTAATTTTTCCTAAAGCTCATTTCCTTTATTTATTAAAGCAATAAGTTCACATATTATTAAGTAAGCAGATTGATAATTAATCAATTAAATAATTTCTTTAATTTATCTGTGAAAATAGTTAAACCGATACATTTCATTGATGTACCTGTTTCAATTCCTTCTATTAGCTCACACTCTCCGTATATATATCTTATTCAAATTTTCAATCGTTCATGAAATACTTTTTATTCATCCACTCCATTTCAAATACATTTTTTTAACTTGTAGTGGATGACACTGGATGTTAATACAGTTTCTTCAAATATTAATTCATGAATTAAATTTAATGAATTAATTTTAGTTTTTTTTTAGATTTAAGTTGCATATATCTACCAATAGATGGCGCCAGATAAACTTAAAAAAATGAATGAATGTTATTTATAAAGGACTTTCTGCAATATAGTAAAAAAAAAAAGTAGGAATTGACTTAAAAAAAAAAATTTTATATTACTTGTTTTAATATATTAACATTTTAATTAAGGTTACAGTTAACTTCAATAACAATCTAGAAAATCTTTATTCAATTTATTATTTTTAAAAAATTTATATAAAATTCTGTAATGATTAAGATTTCTCGAAATAAGAAATCTTTATTTGTTTTGCAGCTCATTGTCAAACACCTCTATAGCTGGATATGACATTCCTCAGGGCACAACAATTATGGCTAATTTATGGGCTGTGCATCACGATCCCAGACACTGGAAAGATCCAGAGAATTTCAAACCAGAAAGATTTCTAAGTTCTGATGGAAAATCTGTGGTGAAATCAACACATTATATGCCATTTTCTATTGGTAAGACAATCCGAATTGACATAATAGTAAATAATAATGAGTTGACATAATAGAGAGTTTTTGCATACCGTATTTTGGACGTCCGTTAGCTTTTTCTCCCTAGCGCGCATGCTCATAGGAAACATTATTACAGATACGCATGCGCAATTTCCTATGAGCATGCACGCTAGGGAGAAAAAGCTAACGGACGTCCAAAATACGGTATGCAAAAACTGTCTATTGAGTTTTGATAACGCTTCATTTTCCCTTAAAATATCAGAAATATACAGTTTTTGCAGATATAGCTATTTAATTTACAAATTCCATAGAACCTTGTATTAAAATAAAGTTAAAATAATAATAATGATAACCACATTCAGATATGTTTGTTATAAAAATTGATTTTATATGCAGCTCTAGTTCGATTCATGACTTAGTAGTAACATCTACAGTAAAGGAGTTATCAGATTTGAATCTACTCATGGCATCCGTTAGAGTCACTAATTTCTGAAGAGAGGAGACTCGAAAACAATTGTGACATCATTGATATGCGTATCGCATTGAGTCGTTCCTGTATTCTTGTTTTCTGATTTTTATCTGAATATTCGTATTTCTGACTTTATTGATATTTCTGATTTTATTTTTCGTCTGATTTTTATCTGGATATAAGCTGATATATTCGCATCATAGTTCCCGTGTGGCTTAAAGAGATCCCCAAAAACTTCACCTCTTAATTAATATTAAAATATTCATTTATTATTTTAAATGTTTAAAATTAAAAAATAGAAAAAAAATATTTAATATATTAATCAGAATTAAATAAAAGCTGATATTAAATAAAAATAATTAAATAAAAGTGTGAATTCTCCATTATTAGTTGCAAATGTTCTGATGATTAATTAGCCAAGAAAACCGTGTTAAAGTGGATCACAAAAGGAAAAAAGTTTGGTAACCACTTATATAAAAAAACTGTTTAAAACAATATTCAAAATAAAATTTATCAAAAACTGTGTTGTAATTATTATTTTTAATTTTAACCAATTTTAGTAAATGATTAATTACTCATAAATTTGACTAAGCAAAATTTTTTTAACGTAACAGAATGTACTGAACATATATTTCAGTTATATTCTTTCAAATTTTTTATTAAATCGAATTTATTTTACAAGATGCTTAAAAAGTAAAAAATAAAAATAAAAATTTAATATTTTTTTGTATTTTCTGTTTTTAGGCAAACGAGCTTGTCCTGGAGAAACTATGGCTTACATGGAAATTTTCCTTTACTTTGTTGCTATTCTTCAAAAATTTGATATCAAATTTCCAGAAAATTTCACACCAAGTCTTGAAGGAGATCCTTTTATTACTTATAGGCCGAAACCGTTTAAAATTTGTTTCTTACCTAAAAACTGATTTAAATTCCATGTAAATTAAATGCCTATTATTTATCATTTCTTAAATATTAACTCACATATTGAAACATGGTGTAATTAAAAACTAATTATTTTTTTCAGTAATAAATTAAAAATTATCAAATACAGTCTAAAAATGTATCCAAAATTAAATTGATTGTTTGCAGATACATCGTACATGTTCCAAAACAAATCATCAGACTAGTGAACTGTAATCGGGTACAAAACTGTTCGTAAAATAGAACAATGGAATTGAAAGTCTAACGAATCATTTGAATTTATAATTTTGATATATTATCTTTCATTCATACTTTCAACACATTGATATTTACCATTGTAGTGACTCATCTTCTACCATGAAACGTGATGATATTAAGAAAAATGTAGGAACTGATATCATCTCTTTCATTCTATGTTTAAAAAATTTGTAGTATCAATATGAATGAAAAAACACTTTATTCTGTTTAAAATTAATAATTTTTATAAAATATAATAAAATAAATATTTCTTGATTTCTGCGTAATATACTATAATGCGTTTGAATATAGTTTAATTAAAATTCAAAAATGCACATATTATATGTGGCAACGATACAATATGTGTACGTATACTTATTTCGTATACGTATAGTATATGTATACTAATAATAAGTATAATATAATAACTACGTATAGTATATGTATACTAATAATAAGTATTTCCACTCCATTTCCTTATTAATGAGTCATTATTCGTTTCGCAAAATATTATGATGTTCTATTTATGTATTTTTTTTTTTTTTTTTTTTACAATTATCATTTAATTTTTTTTTCTGTATTTCGGAGCAAACAAATGTATATGACATTAATGTATAAATTATTGTATGCCATATTTTGAATAAAAAGTTTTACTATAACGTTTTCAATATTTTTTATTTGTAACACATTGGAATGAATTTTCACTCTGATATAATATTGCGAAAAGCATTTATGAAAACCTCTCTTTAAATTATAAATAACCTTTACTTAATATTTCAAAAATGATTTTAATTATTAACAATTCATTTCTATTAGAATTTTAATATTTTCCGACAATTAAATTTTGATTCAAATAAAAATATAAAGAAAAGAACTTTTTAATCAAAATTTTTTATAAAAATTATCTCAAAAAGCAGATTAATTTTCATAATATTTACTTAAATCAATTAATTTCTTAGATCTATAAAAAAATAATAAGTGAAGGGAAAATATTCTAAAAAGTAGAATAATAATTGTTTTTCAATTTATCGAGATACTAATGTGCTAGAAATTAATATACGTATATTACGATTGGAAATTCTTATTAAACTGTTTTCTATTTTTCATTTGACACTAATTTAAATAAATGACTTCTCTTATTTATTGAGACACTATTAATAAAGTGATCGGAAAAAATTATATTTCTATCTAAATTAAGATGATATATTTATTACTCAATTTATCAGTTAAAATTATACTAAAATTCCCTTTATATTTTATGAAAAAAAAATTCCAATCATTTAAAATGTATTAATAAATTACAAATAACCAATAGCTATTTTCGAAAATACAAATATTTTATAACTTTATTAATTAGTTTGTTTAACTTTAGTAAATAACATAATACATTTTACTAAAAAAAATTACTAAGAAATTCTAAAGAAAAATTATCAATGAAAATTTTAAAATAAGAATTTAGAAAAAGCCATGAGAAAAATGATCAACTTACTCAACCTTATCGCGATTGATCTCATACATACATACATATATATATCTGTATATATGTATAACTAAAATAAATTAAAAAAATAAATAAATGCATTAAATTCGAAATATGAAAACAGTAATTAATATAAAACCAAATGATTAAAGAACTATTTTAATTCTGAAATATGAAAAAAAATAAATAAATTATACAAAATTAAAAGTTAATAAATAAATTACATAAAATTAAGAAAATTAATTAATTAATTATATTAAATTCAAAAATTATAAATAGATTATTTAAAAAATAAATAAATAAATAAATGTTTTTATATTTTGAAATAAATAAATTAATTTCAAAATATAAAAAAATAAATAATGGATATAGAAATTCAAAATAAGCACATTAAATATGAAATATGAACATAAAAACCCAAACGAAAAATAAATAAGCACAATAAATTCAAAATAGGAAAAAAAATTAAGCACACAAAAATCAAACGATTAGTAAATAAATAATAGCTCTATCCGCCAGCCATCAATAAATTATCATTTATATATTTCATTACGGATTGAATGGAGTTATTAAAAAACTTGTTCTATATTGTTAATTAATTAACGAATTCTTTAAAAATTGATCAACATTAAATGCTGTTTTTTTACAACTTAATAGTTAAATACTAATGACTAAATAGCTAAAATAGCACATTAAATAAGAAATATGAACATAAAAACCAAAACGATAAATAAATAAATACAATAAATTCAAAATTGAAAAAAAAATATTAAGCATACAAAAGGCAAACGATTAGAAAATAAATAGTAGCTCTAACTGCCAGCCATCAATAAATATTATATATTTCTATACGGATTGAATAGAGTTATTAAAAAACATGTTCTATATTGTTAATTAATTAACGAATTCCTTACAAACTGATCAACATTAAATGCTGTTAATTTAGAATTTAATAATTAAATATTTATGACTGAACATTATTCATTTATCATTTATTTAAATTATGATTCATTTAACGTATCATTTCACTCCAAAGTTAAATAGTTTCAGATCAAGGCGTGCTCCTCTTTGATGTCAAATCCGTTATGTTCCACTTGGGCGGTTATGTCTCTTGGTCATGAAGTGACCGAGTGGCCTACTAAAAATCATACTCTTCATTCTGGCCTTGACAATGAACGTCTTCAGAACAGTAGTTCTTTTTTTCTCCCTTTCGTAAATTCACGTCGTGCTAATCTGCTCAAAGGAAAGCGACGATTCAATTTTTCGTTTTGTTGATTTATAATTGGACGAGAAGTTTCTATTTGTAAAGGGATTACTTCAGAATCAGCTGATGGTGAAAATTCAAATCAAGAATTTGCTCTGGTATTTTTCGCTGATTAGTGGCATATTTCAATGTTTTGACTGTTTAGTGCTTCGATTTACACAACATGGGAAAACGTCGACTTTTAACTACACCGGACGGGGCATTACAAGTAAGCTAATACAGTTTTAAATCATTCTGTACAGTTGAAAATGATATACATAGAGTACATAAAAATGAATTTTATTGTTTGGAATGTAATGGTTATTCATGTATTTATATTGCTCGTTGCAAAAGTAAGAGCATTTTTTTTTTTTAATTCTTGTAGTAAGAATTCTAGTGACTATTTGCTTCGTATTTAATAAAACTAAAAAAAAAAACCTCACCTAATTACGTTTTAAAATATTTTGAGATAAATTCTGTTAATGAGTTAAAGGAAGTTCAAATTACTTTAATATGTTAACTTATATAATCTACATTTTCTTTTTTCCTAATCAGTTATTGCTAGTATATTGTATGTGTAATTTAACACAATTCGTTTTCTTCTAATGTGGCCTAGCGAAACTAAATGTTTAGACATCCCTTATCTTTATAAGAAGATATGCTTTTTTTCAAACTCATAACTAAAAATTAGTTTTGTTGAAAATTTATATTTTTGCCAATGCCTATAATGCATTCGATAAAAATATCTCACAAACAATAATCAGTACTTACTGAACATTTAAAATAGTAAGAATAAACCATTCCATGGTTAAATTATTTTTTAATATTATAATTAACCAATTAATCACCATAAAAATATTATATCATAATGAAAAGTATCTAACTTTGGCATCAACTATTAACCTAACGTTATGGCCTTAACGTTTGGCATCAACTATTGATCTTAAAGTATGGCCTTAACGTTACGTATAAAGAAGCATAACATTTCAGAGAAAAATTCTTTTAGTATTGAATTCTAATTATGCTCTTAATCTAGTTAGTCTAAAAAAAAGAATATTATAACATTTTTGATACCGAAAAGGAATAAAGCTGATTCTTACTTTGGAATTCATTCCAAAGGAAAATCATAGCCCATAATATATTTTTATAGTATGTAAACATTAAAAATTAATCTCAACTAATATCATTACTTATTTATGTTCATTTATCAATATGGGTAAAGACATTTTTCCATTTCATAAATAATATATGTTTAAATAACTGTCAAATTTAAGCATCATAATATTCTAATCTTTTTTTTTTTTTTTTTTTTCGTCTTTTTATTTATTTCAGATTTCATAAGTCTTAATTATTTTTCTATTTGTGTTAATTATTTGCTATTAACAACATCAAACATCTGCAATTAAAAAAATTTAATATGGTTCTATTAAATCTTTACTGTGATGATTTTTTTGATTATTACAATTCCTAGTCATTAAAATTAATGAGTGTCAAATAATTAATAGAATAAAATAATGGTATTCAAATACCAGTGTCTAATAGATTTTTCATGGCTGAGTACGATACGAGAGAATTTGAAATTTATCTTTATAATAGTTTGTTAACCGCCTGATGCCTGAACGACCAGCGCCTTGGGCTTGGTACCCAGGTTTTGGTCCGAGTCCCGGCGTTGCCATGGATGCTTGTAGTGGTTCGGAATCCCCTTTAAACCATAGGTCCCCGTCTAATATGACTATAGAGCGTTGGCCTGACAACCCTACGTCCGTAAAAAGAAACCATCTCATGTCTTGAAATCTGCTAATAAGCACATGGTCTTGAGCCACCATGGGCTGTGTAGTGCCAGGGAGTTAATTAGTGAGATTATTTCTTATTTATTAAAATAAAAAGATTAAAATGCTCTTCATTTATAGCAAATATAGAGAAAAAGAGCAAAATTAAATGGAACTTTTTGAAAATTGCGTAGACAAATGGATGTTATATAACATCCAAACGTCTGATTTAATCTAAATATAAATTTATTTTTTATAAGTTAAAAAAATTAAGGCCTTAAAATTACATTTGACATTATTATGGTTCTAAAATTATAGTCTAATGTTCAAAATATGTAAATATATTTAGGTTAAATTCATTATGAATATTTTAAACAATGCTGATTGTCTAAAAAAAGAATTTATAATTTTTGTGCTGATTCTCTTAGAGAATTGACTTAAAACAATTGTTTACGTTAGTTTCTATCTATATAATCCGATTATTACATAATGGAAGGGAAATTGATAAGAAATGAGTTTAAATTATTTTCTATTATAAATAGAATTACAAATTGTGATGTTCTCAGCATATCTGGGCCATATAACATCATGCATGACTGCATGCTTGTTGAAAATCATCAGATCACTTAACATTTTTGTGTTTTTGTTATTGCTGCCCAATTAAATAAATTTTGGATTCTTTTATGAATATTTCAGCGAAAGAAATCTTAATTTTCCAGTAAGGGATTTTAATGTTCTATTGTTATTTTTATTGTTTAACGTGTTAAAGATTAAAGTTTCTAAAACATCGGAACAAATTTTTAGCCTTTTTGGATATTGCAGAATGCATATTTATTGTAGAATTTACCACTTCTCAATAGATGTAGCGACAAATATATCAGATTTAGGTTTTTAAATGTTTTTTTTTTCTTTCAAAATGCTGTTTCTACATTTTTCAATGCTTAAATATGCAATTTTTTGTTGTTGTTTGTTTAAAAAATATATTAAAAAGCAATTCATTTGAACAAAATGCATCTTAAACGAAAATTTATTCCAAAAATACATTTCAATGTGTTCCTCCAGTTAATTTTAATAACACTCATTACATAACTTACGCCCTTTTTTTTAAGACGTCTTTCAAATTTATTCATAGAGAGAGCCAAATTAACTTTTTTTTATTCATGAATTCTCGTTATTTCTTTAGGGCATATTCACGAAAATAGTGTGTGACCTCAATAGATTCAGATTGTTTTAATTAATATTTCGCAAACACTTCATTATAAAATACTATGCATACACAAAAATGCAAATGTATAATATTGTGTTTAATCCTCGGTGTCCTGCAGTGCGGGACTGAAATCCCATGAGTAATCTACTCATGGATGAACAGAAAGGGTGCCTTCCGGGAAGACTTTCAGGGGAAAATGCCCCGCATTTGAGTGTCATATGGAAGAAAACCCTGAAAACTCCTAGCAGGTAGTCCCACTAACGAGGTAACATGCTGAACATCACAAAAAAAAAAAAAAAAAAAGGCCCTCGAATTTCTTCATTTTTTTGAAACAGTGTCTACAACAAAACCGCCAGCCCTCATGCTCACCAGTGGTGCGCGCGTTGCCACTGAGCCACGAATCGGACAAAATGCAAATATTTTGATTTATTTGGATTTAAACACTACAGATCATGACGACTTGTTTCTAAACATTTTTTTTCTAATGCAGCTGGCAAACAGACCGTGATCTTTTTATGCCATAAGGGCTGCACCGATGTTACTCACTTTGCACTACCCAGGGGGCGCGTGTAACTTGAAGATAAGCCCCGGACGCGGAGTAACAACGCCCCTGCAACGCTCTACGATCCTATTAGGATCGGGACCAACGGTTTAAATTGGATTCCGAACCACTACAAGCACACATGGCAACGTCGGGAGTTGAACCCGATACTTGTGGTACAGAGCGCCAGCCACTCGAACATCAGGCCCCTGTTTCGAAACATCTGCTAACATTATGTTATAAACTCATAATGACATATATTTCATGCAATACATTAAAAAAAATTGATTATTTAAATATTTTACAAGCGAAAGGATTAATGTGTAATTAATCTTTATTACATACCGAAATGTAATTGCTGATATTAAAACAACCCTGAAAGATAGCTTTCTTAACGATTTATTAATATTTTGAACATAAACTCTCTAAATTATAGTCAACTTTATTCTGTGAACATCGCTTCGATTGATCAGTAACTACTGAACTGACATGCGCTGTTATCATTCCTAAGTCCTCACTTTTTGCACCCTTTTTTCTGAAGTATATCAAACCTCAAGTAACTGATTTTAAAAGTACATTATTTAAAAGTTTGACTTTACAGATAGGTTTCCTAGAATCTGGGCTCATGAATTTATGACATCTACGTGCCGGCAAGCTTCATTTTAAACATTGCTAAGGAATTTTAAATAAATTTATATATTCATTTGATTTAAATTTATATACTATTTATTACGTCGAATTATATTAAAAAAAAATATTTATCCTATGAATTTTTTGCAAGAACAATTTGTTCTGCAAATTTTTCCATTTTCTTGGCATCACCTTTTTTAAAATTGTCGGTCTTACTCCAAACTCTCTTTATAGAGACCCAGTGTAATGTGCACAATCAGCACATAGGAGAACTGAAGGTTAAATTTGTTGCCGGAGTCAGTTGCAGTCCCTGCTTTAATAAATAAGACCGAAAAGTCGTTTCACAACAATAGTTATACTGTCTAGTGTAAATTTCCAGGTTTTTCGCCCATTTAACACTCATATATGAGCCAACTAACCCTAAAAGTCCTCCCGGAAGTCACTTACTTCACCGCGCATCGATGGTTTTTTTTTTGTGACATACACTAATCTCACGAATGCAATACAAAAAATATACATATTTCATATCGAAAATATGTAACAAATATTAAAAATACAATACCTTCCGATTATTATATTTTTAAAATTAGTAAATGATACATATTTTTCGCGGTAGTTATTCTACATCGAAATGCTATAGGGAAGAAATATCCAAGATACTCTTTAGACAAATTGACAATTGATGCCACAATCTTTATGAAGTATACTTGATGTTTCCGTGCTATGACAACAAAGATACGAACTGACATCAACAGACATGTTAATCATGTGTTCTGTAACTAGAAACTAACTTAAACCCCTAAAACTATGTATACATATTTGTAAGATGATTGCAGTAATTTCAATGCAGTCATTTTGCATTCTTTTTTTTTTAATTTTTAAACAACATTAAAAACGTGTTCACCAGTATGTATCACTTTACATGGAAGCAATCTGTTCTTTAAACCTGCTAATATGAAATTGTATATTACGCAGTCAGTATGGACGATAAGGACAAATGCATGCCAGACATCGGGTGTTTCAACGCAGGTGGTCCCTTCTTCCACCCTGTTTACAGACCCGTCAGTCTCCTACCCCAGGACCGAGACGAATTGGCGACGGCGTTCCTGCTCTACACCAGAAAGAGCCCGCACTTCTTCCAGTTCCTGAGGGCTGGGGATGTGGCCAGCGTTCTGGAGTCCGATTTTCTACTGGAAACAGAAACTAAAGTTATCATCCCTGGATGGATAGATAACATGAAAGTCTCCAACTGGATGCAGGTATACTTATGATCTTTCTAAACATATCTCTCATAAGTATAGGAGCTTAATACCGCAGAGAAATTCTTATTACCATCCAATTAACAAAAGAAATCGCATTATAAATAACGAAACAAAATAGCAAAAAGTCTCAGCAAGGACATGTATACAATCCTGTGAGCAACATCCGCTATTCGTTTTATTTATTAATTATTTTTCATAGACTTAATTTATGTCATTCTATTTCTGTATCTCTTCTCCTAATTCAGTATTGGATTTAACCTTTAGAAAAATTAAGTCCAATACTGAATATATGGAATGATAGCAGTTATAGATCCTCTTATAACTGCAATCATTCCATATAATGATTTATAATTTTCCAGCATCACAAAGAATTGAATGTTAAGGTTTTTTCGGAGGTAAATAACAAAATAACAAATCTTTGTTATGTTTTAAACTCCCCTTTCTGAGGATCAAACTACTAGAACACAAGTCAAAGGTCAGTGCTAGAGGAGAAGGACAGCGGGAATTCCAGACAGTCAGCAGAAATCAAGTTAAGAAAGAAATAAAAAGGAAAATAAAGAAGGATTCTTTCGGATTAAAAATGGCTTACGGTCGGTTTACTTTGAGAAATTTCAAAGTCGGGGATTAGGGACAATTTTTTATTTTTCACACTTCACTCGTGATTTTTTAGAGGGTATTCTAAAATTGAATGGCGTAATTATTATGTGAAAACAACTCTTAGTTGACTGTCTAGCTTCAGATAACCAAAAGAAGGATAATAAAAATTTATAATTAAAGCATATCATTTAAATTACATTAAATCTATTATATTAAGAACGTGTAATAAAACTTGCTTGTAGCATACAATTGAATTTTGAAATATAAGAAAAAGAATAAAAAAAAAAAGACGATCGAAAATTTTTTTTTTAATAAAATTTTATGCTTTATTAATTTCACTTCTAAAGATAAAAAAAATAGTAATTTTTTAATTCATGTTTTTAAATATGCATACAAATAAAATATTAATTAGAAGAAAGAACTAAGCCTCACATTATGTGAATACAGATATACAGTGGATAAAAAAATTATTGGCAATTGCCTATAAATGATCATATTTGCTAACAAAGTATGTTTACAGATTTTATTTTAACATAGCGATTACAGAAGGAGAAAAGACAAAACAAATATAACGAAATTTTCATTTAAATATTTTTTTAGTCAAAATCTACGAGAAAATCCAAAATTTACATGATAAAAAAAGTATTGGCAAAAGTATGAAATTCACAAAATTATGAGCGAAAACAAAATCAGTATATGTTTAGTACTTTGTATGCATACCTTCTGCATCTATAACAGCTTGTAATCTGTTTCTCATAGAGGAAACTAAGGTCTTTGTTGTACTGTTGGGAATTTTGTGCCACTCTTGCAAAAGTAAACGTTTGAGGTCGTCTTTACATAAAATTTTATGTTTCTTGATTTCTAGATCCAGCAGGTGCCATAAATTTTCAATTGGATTGATGTCAGGCGATTGAGGTGGGGTTTTTAATTGGCGAGGAGCATTGTAGAGTAGCCATTCACGGGTGAGATTCGCTGTATGCTTTATACCGGTAGAGTTTCATATCAGTCGAGACACGTGACTTCAATGTAACAAAATTTGCATAGCAGTTAAAACTTTGCCAATACTTTTTTGACATGCAAATTTTCGTTTTTGAAAGAAAAAATCGTAGAAAATGCAAATTAAAATAAATTTTTTACTATTTTTATGTATCTAAGATGTCATGTATTTAATTACGACAGCTAAAATTGCATAACATTTTATTTATTTGTCAATATGAATAAATTAAGGCAATTGCCAATACTTTTTTTACCCACTGTATATATATATATATAGGTTGGCCTCTTTTTCCCTGTAATTTTGCGTATAACTCTAATGAAACGTAATCTAAAGTAAAGATGCACAGACTTGTCAAAGCTGAGCTCCTCTCCCTTCATCAATTTCCTCGAAACTTTTCCAACATATATATATATATAACAACATAACATATATATATATATATATGTGGGATTTATTTGTCTGGTAATCACCAGATAGCGACACCTTACGGACGCTTGTCTTTTACAGAACCTGTTTACAATGTGGGGGAGTATTCAACTTTGAACTCTGACCCCACGAGAAGGGGCAAGATCCCCGTAGATGAAGAAAGAGGAGAACGCTAGTTGAAAGGGAACGGATGGGAGGCTGAGTGAAGCAGCGAGAGAATAGCGCGCATGCTCATAGGAAATTATGTTTCCTATGAGCATGCGCGCTAGGGAGAAAAAGCTAACGGACGTCCTACGGTAACTAACGTACGGTATGCAAAAACTCTCTAATGGACGGTGCTGTCCCTTTAATTAATTGATAATGTAAATATCATTGTAAAATATCGCAGCAATAATTGGCTTCATTTAAAGTAACGTCCCGTTACTGCGTTTTGCATGTCAAATACCCTAGACCAGGGGTCGGCAACCTGCGGCTCTTTAGTTCCATACGCAAATATTATTTATTTTATTATATATATATAAAAAAAAAAAAAAAACATTTAAAAATATAATTTAATAATTTACTGTTAATAATTGAATATAATATTTTTTTTTTCTCAAAAAAAATTTATTTATGCGAGTACTATTTATTGTTGTCAAGAAAAAAATTTTTGGTTCTTTAAAAACTTTGAAATTTTGTAAATTGTGATTTTGGCTCTTCCGATTCAAAAGGTTGCCGTCCCCTGCCCTAGATACCCACTGCAAAAGTACAGCCACTGGTAGAGAAGTCTAACAAAATGGTAGGTTCGGCCGGAGTGCATCAGTTGAAACCGGTGTAACCCTACATAAATTGGGGTTTCGGCCTGGATGCGTCTTTTGCGAACCGGCTAAACCTACATATAGATATATATATATATAGATATGTTAGAAAAGTTTCGTGGAAATTGTTATGTAGCCAGCAGCAATACGTAAC
>BPLQ01001672.1:0-38255 GCA_021605075.1 Caerostris darwini
AAGAGTACATTGGATGCAGAGTTACTCGTAAAGATGAATTCTATCGGGAAAATTTGGAGAATTAGTAATCTAAAATTTAAAATAATTAGGATTTTTTAAATATATAAGCATATTTTATAAATTTATATGTATATTTATGTTAATTTTTTAAAACAAAAATTATTACAAATGCCATTCAATATTTAAGTTTTTACTATTTGAAATGGCAACATCTTGTTTGTTTACAATTTATGACATCTGTTATTTGTGTGCATCGTTTAATATTTTTAATTTAAAAGGAAATGATAATGAAGCATTCATCGCAATAATGAATTTTAATGAAACTATACAAGATTCATTTTAATATTTACTACGAGAGACATGTTTGGTATATTGTACGTCAGATAATTCTAGGTACTTCTGTGTAGTACTTGACTGTTTTTGTTGACAGTTCTACTATTAGTAACTAAAATAACATTTTAATCTTATTTAAAATGATAAATCACAAATTCTTATCAAATCATATTTTTTTATTTTTAGCCGTAATTAGATTTAAAATTAGAACTTCTGCTTCACAATTTACTTTAGTTTAAGTAATTCGTTTCAAAGGTATGTGTTGATAAAAAAGATAAATAAAAATTTACAAGTGGCTTAGTGTAAAACACAAAGTTTTATAATAGTATATTCTTTTGGCAAATTTGTGGCGAAAAGTAATGTATCGGTGTATAAATAAATATCGACATATTAATACTAAAAACATAAAATGATGCATAGAAAGTATCAATTATAGTGGAATTAGTGAATACCCATTCATTTCCATACAATAATTTTTTTCTGTAGTCTGTTATTAATCCATTTTTTAAAATACTTTTTATAGTAATTAGCATCTCATGAAAATGTCAAATAAATTTGAACAGAACATTTGATAAATACCTTATTTTTTATTTACTTACTTTTATTGTTTGTAAAAAGTACAAATTAAAAACTTGCTGGTGAATAAATTTATATTCCACTTTGATAAAAGCAATACTAATTATTTCAAGTAAAATAATTTATCTAAGAACAACATAAAAATTTTGGGTTCTTACGTATTAACGGTACCTTGGCGACAGTCTTGGCGGTTTTTAAGTGTCGCCAATCTAACAGCTACTAAGGTTACCAAACCAATAGAATAGATTGGTGCCACTTAAAAACCGCCAAATCTGTAGCTGCGGTTTGCGCGTGTGCTGTTAATTGCCGCAACTGTCGCCAAGGTACCGTTAATATTTAAGTACCAAATTTTGTTGTGTGTCATTTTTAGTTATTCATGTTAAAATGTTCTGTTTTCTCATTAGTGCATTAAATGTATTTTTTAAAAGTTACTCAAAAAATATTTATTATTTCAGATTGAATAATCCTGTGATTTGCCGAGGTGTTCTATTGCAATTATATCCATTAGCCAGAACCTCAACCATTTTGTCTCTTAAATTTAAATGAAAAGCTAAGAAGTGATACTTTTCTTTCTTTTTTTTTCACTATTTTTTTTAAGCAGATTATTTTTCAAAAGATATTTTTTATGTTAAATGTCTATTAGAAGAAAACATTGCCACCCAATCATTAAAATTAAAATATATGAAGCCATCTTTCATTTTAAAAAGTGCTGGTGATAATGTTTCTTACCTAAATTCTTCTTTTTTTTTTTGCTAATTTATGTCAATACAAATATAAGTTTTATTTTTTTTTCTATTTTGAATATTTAGAATTAGATGTCATTATATAAGAGAAATTAAAATTTCATTCTTAAAATAAGTTCATTTAATTACATTTTGTAGAATTTGTATATTCTAAATATAGTTATGAAATTCAATCTTTTCTTTGCAAAACTAAATTCCGTGAATAGTTTTTGGAAAAGATAAAGATTATTTTGTATTTACATACTTTTATTATCTAAAACAATTTTTTTTCTTTTCATTTATGTTGTATATTGGACATTTTTATGAAAATCAATTAATTGTTTGTTTTTTTACAAAGGGTTTTTAATGCTAATATTTATTTTTTACTGAAAAGGAATCTTTCAAATTTCTTGTAATTGCATTTAACTTTCTATTGGCACTGAAGTTGTGATTTTAAAATAAAGTTATTTCCAATTTTTTTTTTCAATAAAATACATTTTTATATATCAACTATGCTATTTTCGTTCTTTATATTAAAAAAAATATATAAATACCAATAATTTACTGTAAAATCCCTAAAACTAATGTATTTCTTCAAGTCAATCAAATTGCATCAAATTTAAATTTTATATAATCTTGAAAACATAGTAAAGATTGCTTGTCTTTAATTATGAGTTTAAATTGGCTATCTAATGTAAAATTGGAATCGTTTATATCTATTTTAATATTGGGCTTTTTACATAAGGCATTTTTTTCTCAGCTTATGACAAAAGAGAAATTGAACACAACATAAAATAAAAAAATAAAAAAACTGTACTGATAGGTTTTTCCATCTTTATAAACTTTAATGTTGATGATCTAGTGTTTAATTTTAATAATAAATTTATTGGAAGTTTTTTTTTATCAATTTTAACTTATTCAGAAATGCCATCATAAAGTTTTATTTTGAAGATTTACTAGTACTTTGAGATACTTTTTAAAAATATGTGTAAAAGATTTTCCCATAAGTATAAATTGAGTTTTCCAAAGATTGTTTAAGTGTAAGTTACTTGGTTTGTGTCATTTAGAGGGAAATATGGATGTTATCAAGGTTTGTGGGGAAGATCCTCTCACATGCAATGCATGTAGTAAAACATTTACTTCCAAACTTAATTTTAAAACGCATTATCAAGTTCATATAAAAGAAAAGCGCCATGCTTGTATGGAGTGTAATAAAACTTTTTCCTGGAAGGCTGATTTAAAAACCCATCAGCGTATTCATACAAAAGAGAAACCATACAAATGTGAAGAGTGTGGTAAAGCTTTTCCACGGGTAGATAATTTAAATGAACATATTCGTGTTCATACAAATGAAAAACCTTATATTTGTGAGATGTGTAATAAAACATTTTCACATAAAAGCAATTTAAAAACTCATTATCGTAGTCATACAAATGAGAAACCCTATATTTGTGAAAAATGTGGAAGACCATTTTCACGTAAAGATAATTTAAATAAACATTATCAAACTCATACAGAAGAGAAACCCCGTATTCGTGTTCAGATGAAAGAAAAGCCATATATTTGTGACATATGTGATAAAACTTTTGCATTCAAACGCTATTTAAAAGCTCATTATTGTAATAAACATGGTGTGAAACCCTTTGTATGTGATAAATGCGAAAAAGCTTTTTCACGTTTGGAAAATTTAAATAGGCATTATCATATTCATACAAAAGAGAAATCTAACAATGGTGAAATGTGTAGTAACTCTTCTGCATGGATAGATAAATTAAATGAATATATTCGTGTTCATATAGAAGAAAAACCCAATGTTTGTGAGGTATGTAATAGAACTTTTACACTCAAAAGTTATTTGAAAGCTCATTATCGTATTCATACAGGTGAGAAACCTTTTGTTTGTGAAAAGTGTGGAACAGCTTTTCGACAGAAAAGTACTTTGAATCAACATTATCGCAACCACACAGGTGAGAAACGCTTTGTTTGTGATAAGTGTGGTAAAGCTTTTGCACGCAAAGAGGCTTTAAAGAAACATTGTCATGTCCATACAGAAAAGAAACCCAGCATTAATGACACATAAAATAAAAATTTTCACAGAAAAGTAATTTAAAATGCCATTTGAAGTAATCATATGTAAGTGTGTGATAAATGTTGTAAGGCATTTAATTATAAGAATTGTTAAAAGAGTATTGCAAATGTTAACACTTATCACAAATTTAGATTTTCATGAATATAAATAACGTGTTTATTTAAAAGCTATAGCATCTTCTTATTTAGACATTTTATTATATAATTTTTTATTTCATTGAAATTGAATTGAAGTTACATCTTAGTTATCTTAATTTCTCCTTTCTATTTCCGTTAATGCAATTAGAAACACTGATAAAATTATTTCAGCTGTAAATAAATTAATTTTTGGTTTTAAACTTTTAAATATGTGATTTTATACAACTAATGAAATTATAATTACATATTTTAGAGCTATTAATATAGTTTTACAGTGGTTTTATGCATTTTATGTTAATGTCTAGAATGTACGTATTTCATTAAGTGTATTCTTGGTTAAAGACAAATCTTCTGAAATGCAATTTATTTACCTGATATCGTATATTTAATTTATGCAATTTATGTATCTGTTAGGCTGTAATTTATATGTATATATATATTGTATTTGTATCAATGTTTTAAATCTATATTTTATGCTATAATAAAAAAAATTCAAGACATTAAATCATGTCACCATGATTAGAGTGAATAAATAAGCAGATATGATCTTGCATTACTCATTTTCAGTTAAATTACATATTTTTTACTTTGATAGAACATATACTTACTTTGATAGTTTGAATTACATAATTTTTACTGCCACGAAAGAAATATATAAAAAAATTCACTCAACTTGATAACATAATTTTATTATTATAGACCAGTGATCTCCAAATGTTTTAGCCAAAGGGCTAAGTTACACAGTTGACTACTCCACCAAGAGCCAAAACCTAGCTAACTCATCATACCAACATTCTGTAGTTTTAAATTACACATAAATTTTCGTTTCAGAACTAACTGGCAAATGAGATATCTGTGACACAAGAAGTTATCTCCGCTTCATCTGCAATTTCAGTTGATACTTAATGAAATTGTCAAGTATATATAATCTCTGTGGAAATACCATCTTTTGCTACAGTAATACAGCTGGGAAGTGGCAGAATTATTCAAAAATGTCAATTATACTTGGATAGTCAAAGTCTACAGTGCCACTTAGTAGCTAATTGCAGAACATGTTCGAGAAAGTTGTGCTGTTTTTCTGGAAGTGTGATCAGTTGCATAAATTTACTGCTGATTTCCCCCCATTTAGAACTACTTAACTGTGGGTAAGTTAACTACTACTTAACTGTGGGTACCTTCTTTGAAATGAAATTTACAAATGAGCTATTGAAGTTGCTGCTGATAATTTCCACTAGTAAACTTGAACCACAACAGCAGACAATTATTAGTGAAAAGTTACAGCTATATAAATGTATTTATAACATTTAATTTCATTATGTTAATTACCTATGTATGTCCCTTTATAAGTTTTTCAGGCAAATCTTATATCTTTATCATATCTTTTATTGTGTTTAATTGGTTACTACATAAAAACCTTCGATTATTAAATAAATTATAATTAATAAATAAATTAATAAATTAAATTAATCTGAATTTATTTTGATTAATTTCACAATGCAATCAAAATAAACTGACACATCTGTATTGTTGATACTCACTGGGCATAATTTGAAGACCCCTGTTATAGACCATAAAAAGCCTATATAATACTTTACTGACCAAATATGAGCTTGGTGATATTTTATTATATCAACAGTGTGAATAGTTCTGATATAGCAAAAACAATTAAATTTGTATACCCTTGAAACACATGTAATTAAAAAATGAAATAACAAAATTTTTAAAATAATAGTTTTTGGATACTGGAATTTCCTTTGTAAAAGTAATATGAATGGCGTAATATGTTGGGCAATGAAAAAGCAAAGCAAATTAAATGAGGGTTATCACATTTTTTTCAAGCTGGGAAAGAATGGCAAAAAAGAATTTAGGAGAGAAACACACTCAAAATTCACTCCATTTATTTTACTATCATTGTAAATTACAAGTTTGTAAAGCATGACAATTATTTATTATTTAAAATACATTTAAATCAATAATTTATACAACTTGCATTTTAATTATATTTTATTCCAAATGTTTCTAACTGAGAATATGAAGTGATTCACGTTTTTAACCTTACATATAATTATTGCATTAAAAAATAGAGGATACGGGCAAATAAAATGCCATACACAATGGCTTCATTTTAAAGTTTTTTTATTTCAGGAAAATCATATGTTTATATTAAATTTTTTAGCATAAGATAAATTTTTTTTTCATTTCTTTGAGTTAGAAAAATCCATTTACAACTTTTGTGAGGTTTTTTGGTATAAATTGTTAATTTTGATTGCGAGATAATTTTGTTGTATTAAAAACAACTTTACTTGCCATTAACGCAAAATTTTTCTAATATACTACTCTGCCCAAAAAGTAAGACCAATTGTTTTTTTCCAAAAACTCTATTTATTCTTTCAGAATTATTTCATCGCCTTCAAAGTAATCCCTTCCGGACACAATGCACTTATGCCAACTTTTTTTCCAATCCTCAATGCATGCTAAAAAGTCATCGGCGGGGATGGCCTTCGAAGAGCGCGGCGATTCACTTTGAATCTCTTCAATCGACTTAGAACGGTGTCCCCGGAGTGGTCTTTTGAGTTTAGGGAATAGCCAGAAGTCTCACGGGGGGAATACGGTGGTTGTGGAATGATATCGGGTTTCATTTTTGGCGAAAAAGTCACGAATAATCAATGCAGTGTGAGCTGGTGCATTCAGTGTTTTCGGGATTTGGGAATTCCAATCGAGATTTGACACATTTGCTGCCCAAAATGGAATTGACCGATCCTTTTGAAATTCCAACATCAGCAGCAAGGCCTCTAATTGTAAATCGACGATTTGCAAGAACCAAATCTTTAATTTTTTTTGGACGTGAGCTTCGTTGGTTGTGGTTGATGGTCGACCAGAGGTTCTCTTCGTCTTCAACGCGTACTCTGCCTTCTTTGAACTGTTTATACCACTTCTAAACATTTCTTTCCGATATAGAAATGCTCACTGCAACATTCTATAAGTTTCCGCAAACAAAATTTAATGCAAGTTCTTTGCTCAATTCATTCAGACATTTCAAAAATCGCCGGAATCAGTTTTAGCGTCCCACAAAGCCAAGCGTAACTCAAATACTAATGAATATTTTGACGTTACATTTCACACAGATGTCAAGGAGGGTACCAACAACATTAAAAAAAAAAAAAAAAAAAAAAATGATATTCCGTAAGCGCCGGGAATTTTAATTCCAAAATTTCTATAATGCTTTACAGAGTATTTTCAAGTCTCAATAATTACATATAGTAATATGCTTGCATTTTAATGTATTTGATAATATTTTTTTATTAAAATAATGGAACAATTTTGAGTATTTGTTTTAAAAAATATTAACAGGAAATATTTTTCAGTACCATATTATATATTTTTAATATTGTTTTAGCTTTTATCATAAAACTAACTTAATGAAACTAATTAACTTCTTATATTTTTTTTATTCTTATATATTTTGAATTAAAAATGTCGAGCTTCCATTATACCCTTTCTCTCTCATTTAAATTTATTCGTTCCCTTGTACCAAGCACGTGTGAGAGTTAAGAGAATTGTGAACTCAACCGTAAATCGTACCTTATTATATAATAATATGATATACATTAAATATATATCTTATTTTGATAATTTAAAAACTGTATAATAATATTAATAATAACAATATATAATAGAGAACAGATACATATTTAGATATTATAGTATATAATTGTTTCAGAGGGCACTCAACATAATTAATTAAAATTCACGTCATTTTAAACAATCATTTTCATTATCTCAATACTTATTCCATGGACGATCAATGTGGAGGGGATATGATCAGAAAAAGTAAACAAAATGAACAAGGACATGCAAATATTATCCTTTGCCATAATGAATACTTATTTTGATACTTCAACTACTCTGCAATTCATTAAATAAGAAATATTTCCTTGAAAAAAAATTTAAATGTTGAAACATTGACATTATTCGTATACAAATTCAATTATGATTCAAATTACAAAATACAAGTTAAAATTCACAATGATTAAAAGAATCAGTCTTCATACATGAGAGTAAAGGAAGAAAAAAGGAATTAACAGTTTTTAATGCAATTTTTAAAATAATGAATCTATAAAAATATATAAGCAAAAAAAAAAAAAAAAAAAAAACATGTTGTTTTAATAACAGAAAATAGTTTTATATTTTAATAAGTATGCCTTTTATCATCATGAAATTTCCGAAAAAGTAATTAACATAAATAAAAGGCAAGAGTCAATTTTATTTAAAATTAGAAAAATAAGAGTTAGTAATATATAATAATCAAATGTATACGGAAGCAGATAAATGCATAATGCATATTCATGCATAGTTGAAATAGTGAAAATGTTGAAATCTGCACTTTTTTGGAAAAAGGTGCTCATCTGGTAGTCCTCAACTATTTGTTGTTCAATCGAACTCATTGTAAAACACACGAAAACACGACGAACAGTAAATGCAATATCATATTTAGCTCAAAATGCGAATATCGCCAAATGTAGGACACTAATTTCCCTTCCATGATGTCACCGAAATACTGTAATTTGATTGGAGGCTCCTCTGGGAGTACTTTTGCTCTCTAAGGTCTAGTGGAAAAATGTAATTTATAAAGCTTTCTCCGGCAGTGTGAGCGTAATTTTTTTTTTTATTTTTTACGTAATTTATTTTTATTTTTTTATTAATCAATAAAAAATTCGGTACTTACGTATTAACGATACCTTGGCGACAGACTTGGCGGTTTTTAAGTGTCGCCAATCTTTATTATTTGGAATAAAAATATTTTGAAAGCGTTTTGATTTTAAATGAAGTGTTTCATATATATTTTATTATTTGGAACAAAAATTTTAAGTGTAGATTGGCGCCAAATCTGTAGCTGCGGTTGGCGCGTGCGCTTTTTATTGGCGCAACTGTCGCCAAGGTACCGTTAATACGTAAGTACCAAAAATTCGAATAATTAATTTTTAATTAAATTAATAATATACTTATATTACTTTTTTTTCCTATCTAATCAAAGGGCTTAAAGCTTAAGAAACTTCCCTCACTCACAAAGCAGGAGATAGAGGTTGCTAAGCAACCAAGGTTCGCCGTCAATCTGGCAAATCGCCGTCGTCGCCGGCAGTGTGAAATCGTATCTCGGGAAATTACGAATTTCATCATTCGGGATACGTTCAAGATTTGCATAAAAGTTTTCAGCAAAAACGGACTGCTACAATAACAAATTTGTTATTGGTGACTTGATTGAGGGGCTTTGTCGCACTGCGACCACACCTCCACTTGGCGAACGATGAGCAGTGACTTGTGGTCGAGCCCTTTGCCAATTGTTAGAAAACTTAAATAAATCAATCAGAGGAATAAAAGTTCTAACATCAGAGAACAAACACATTACAATTAAGACAGAAAGTCAAAGTTACAAAAGAAGAGTAAAAATACAAAGCGAATAAAATAAAAAATAAAATAAAATCATCCCATAAACAAAAGTAACCAAAAAAAATTAAAGGAATAAGCACTGATGATAAATCCAATAAAAAGAAAAACATTAACGAGGCGCGAAAAAAGAGAAGAACAACAGCGAAACCGAAATCGAAAACCGGAGACATAACAACCCGCAGAAGTGAAATAATAAATAACAAATTTAGATATACAGTTTGACATTATTGAGGCAATTTGGCAGCGTTAGCCTCCGTATACCTCTATCTTGATGGTCCCTTTGGAGATAAATGATAAGAGAAATGGCCTGCTCAGTAGATGGAGTGAAAAAAAAATAAATAAATAGTTTACAAAAACTAAAAAACACGCTTTTAGAGTTAATCAAACTAAAAAGTAAAAAATAATTGTTAACATAAGAATAAAATGACTGACGAGAAAATGAATGTCACTGTTCTAAAAGCGTGGGGTGCTCGATATCAATCGTTATAATTTTTCACTAGTTTCATTTCGAAATGCAGAGTTAGCTTAAAAATGTCATACAAAGCCCCCCACGCTTTTAGAACAGTGACATTCATTTTCTAGTCAGTCATTTTATTCTTATGTTAACAATTATTTTTTACTTTTTAGTTTGATTAAGTCTAAAAACATGTTTTTTAGTGTTTTTAAACTATAATATTTAAATGAGGTCCCGGTACGGAGGAGTGGAACTACAGTACTTACAATAATGTAATTGTGAGTAAAACAAAGGCTAAATGCGAATAGTCCGTTGTGCCACTGTCCCACGTAGGTTTGAATGTCTTTATTGAATACTTTCATTCTACATGGGTTAAATTGATCTTCATAAGTTAAAATAAAATCTCTAGTCCTGGCGATCCTAATCATGATGAAATAATAAACTTATTAAAATATTTTAGTGTCGTCGGTCCTTGATAAGTCTACAACGTTTAAATTAAATCGGATCGCTTAAAGTAGGGCAAAATCGAGCCCAAAGTGTCAGTTACAAACAAAAAAATAAACGTACAGGTGAAACTAATATAAAAGCGTATTAAAAGGAATCAACTGTTTTCTTTCTGAAAGATGCCTGTAAATGTTTCTTTACAGCTTAAATAGTGTATATGAGGAGAAACAGATCTCCAGGGGAAAAAGTCAGTTACATACATACAAACATACAGGTGAAGCTAATAAAAGCGTATTAAAATAGAATAAAATCAACATATAGAGAGAGCTGAATAATTAATTTATTTAGTATGTTCAGAGAGGTACACGGACGTTTATTGTTGGTATGTAGCGTTATATCATAATCAGGTAAACCGTTAACTAAAGGATTTGGATTGTTAGGAGTGTGTGTTATTATAAAAATTCGTGAATAAAATTTTTAACGGTAGTAATGTCCAAAGCAGCCAAAATGTCATTATTTTGCATGTACCATGGTGCATCAACTGCCATGCGCAAGACCTTGTTCTCCACAATTTGGATGTCCTTAATTTTTGATTTGCAGGCGGATCCCAAAATTTGACTAGCATATGTAATAATGGGTCGCATGTAGACCTAACAAATTTAGCAGCAGTTTGAGTGTTCCGAAGCATATTGGCAGCGCAGTAATGCCATTTGCAGGCGGATCCCAAAATTTGACTAGCATATGTAATAATGGGTCGCATGTAGACCCAACAAAAACAGTTTGAGTGTTTATTGGCACCGCAGCTGCCATTTGCTCCTGTCTGGATACTTGAAAACATTGAGGATTGGGAACAAGGGAAAAATGATACCTTGCCCAAGTAAAATTAAAAGAAAAACTAATGACAAAAAAAAAAAAATCTTAAAAGTGACAAAAAATGAATAAGAAAAATTAAAAAATAAAGTAAAAGAAAAAATTATATTTTTATGAAATATAATTATATAAAAAAAAGAAAATTATTAGGATGTCAGAGACGTATTTTTTATTTTTTATATATTTAATATTTTTATTTATTTATTTTTTATATAATTTTATTTTTTATATTTTAAATAATATTAAAAAGAGAATGCAAAAATTAAGAAAAAAACTACTAACATAAGAAAGCAAGAAAAGGAATTACAAACAGTAACTGGATGGATGCCGTGACCCTGAATTGCTCGGAGGCATCGCGGAGAGAAACATAACAAAGTCGCGTAGCAGAAGCCAGACAGGGGAAACAAATTTAGCTTCAAATAAATTTTATATGTACGACGACGGCGATTTGTAGGTTGACGGGGCTCTTTGGTATGGGTAACCGCTAACTCCTTCTTTGTATGTGAGTTACTTTAGCTTTAAGCCCATTGCATTAAAAATAAAACAATTGAAATAGAGATAATAATATATGGAGAGGAGAACTTTTTTTGTCTCCTTTTCAATAAAGTATTTAATAATTATTAATTATAATTTAATAATTAAAATAATAAAGTAAAAAGAGGATTTTGAAGAATTACAAACTGAACGTAGTTTGAAAGAGAACTTAAAAATAAAAATACTTTCAATAGGTTAATCTAATTCAAAAAGGAGTACAAGTTAATGATAATTTGTGTTGGTGCGACGCACCTTGGCTGCCAAGCAGCCGCTAACTTCTATCTTGAGTTGGAGTCCTTTGAAGTTATGAGATAATACATTGTAAAACAAAGCAGGTAAAGACTAATAGGTGACTTGCCCAGATATACACACATATATATATATATATATATATATATAAAATTAAAGAAAGAGACACATAAAGTTTTGAAGTAATCTAAACAAATCGAGGAAGGTTTTTATTTATTCATTTTTTATTCTTTCATTTATATTAAATATATAAACAAAAAAAAAAAAAAAAAAAAAAAAATTAATAAGCAGAGTTGAAGAAAAAGGTTCCAGGTAAATACAAGTAAACAGATGGAATTAATCTAAAAGAATAAAAAGAAGTACAACGTAAGGAGAAATGATTGTGAAAACGCATGGGGTAAAATAAGGCGGGAACAAGTCAGGGGTGGGAAGTGGAATCAATTATGAGAGAGGTTCGAGGACGTTTAGCATTTTTGGGGTTTTGGATGTCATAATCTGGAAGCCTTTTGATTAAATCGTTTTGAATATTAGGAAGATTCGAGTAAAAGTTATGGGAAAGCTTTTGAATAAATTGAGGAATTGTTTGCAATAGTCCGGCAAAGGGAACGGACATTAATAATTAGTAATAAAAAATTTGGAAAATCCATTAATCAATATGGTGAATTTTTCGTCATGTGTTTGTCCGTTTTTAATCCCATTATATAACACGTGGATATTTTCTTTATACAAATTTAAATTCAAATAAATTTTATACATAGTACACTAATAATTTGTTTAAAAAGTGATAAGAAAGGTCCTAAATTGGTTTTATGGATTGCGAAAGTAATAGAACAAAGATGAACGCAAAACTTATTTACATTTCATTTCGTTCATAATTCTAAATATTAAGAAAAATATATTATCAGTTCTTTTTGTCAGTTTTATGAACAATATTCGTTTTTCATGAAACATACAATCATGCAGGATTTTATTACATTTGTTTCCTTTAACTGTACTGCATTTGTTAAATTTTATCAGCATTATTTTTAAATAGGTTATTTAAACTGTGTAGCGATGTGATTACAGCATTTGTGGTACTGTCCCCAAATATTAAAAATTCAATTGGTATTGTTTTAAATCATAAAACTATTTCCCCTTTGCATGTAAAATTTATTACAGTTTTTAACACATACATGCATCAATGTAATAATTCAGATATTATAACTGGCATTTGATTGATATGTTGACAATTACTGAAATAGAAAATAAATGTCTTTCAGAAATTTTACCGAATTTTTCTCCTTACACCAAGACTTCAAATTACCGAACCTGATAAATTTAATAAAAAAATCTTTGCCTGGTCAAAAAGCAAATTATGAGTAATAAGCAATTTGGCTTTTAATTAATCTCAGTTCTTAAAAAGATTGAACTCCAAACTAAAATAAAACAGTTTCATTGTGTCAGATTTCCTCATAAGAATCAGGATTAGCTTACCAACATATCAATCAACATGCTTGCGTTTTCCACACAAAAATGAGGTACTTACGTATTAACGGTACCTTGGCGACAGTTGCGCCAATAAAGAGCACACGCGCCAACCGCAGCTACAGATTTGGCGCCAATCAACACTTAAAATTTTTTTTCCAAATAATAAAATATATATGAAACACTTCATTTAAAATTAAAACGCTTTTAAGATACTTTTATTCCAAATAATAAAGATTGGCGACACTTAAAAACCGCCAAGTTTGTCGCCAAGGTACCGTTAATACGTAAGTACCAAAAATGATGTTGATAGTAAATATTTATAACCTCAACTCGATTCTCAGATTCATAAATCTAGATGACTCGTAAGTTTCAATTTCAACGGTACATTATAATATTCATTTGTAGGATCATATATAGTTAGACAGTTGGATGGATCTTCTAGGCCATCTAGGATGGATCTTCTTCTAGGATTATATGTGCATGGCTGTTCGACAGGATTTAACTCATTTGTATCGGCTTCTGTAATGAATGCCATTGCAGGATTTTCGGCACCGGAAGTGTAATCAGAATTTTCAAAGGTTTGAGTAGCCGGAAATGTTAAACCTTGTGATGAGTTGAAGTAATCAAAGTTTTCATTCTGTATTGTGTTACTCCAAGCGTACCGGACATTTGTACCAGCGGTGCTGTTCACATCCCAATGGCGTTGCTGATCAGTACTTGGAGGAAAGGTGGAAGATTGGAAGGTGGAGGTCCGATTCGTAAACTGCAAAGAATTAAAGTCAGCTCCTTCCGTTGAATGCGAAGTTGCTGCGGGAAATTCTTGAGAGATGTTTCCGAAATTGTAATCGAGCATTTCCGAGACGATTCTGTCAAACGAATGCTCTTGGTAGAAGCACTTGTGGTTAACAATGTTCGTTATAGTACAGTTACACTTCTCACATCTGAAGAGATCCATAGTACTGATATATTAAATAAAATAGTAAAAAATTTTTAAAAATGCTTATTTTATAAACAGAATTCTACAATTTGATTGATAAAAGTTTGTCTAATACTTATACCAAAGTGTATGCTAAATGTTTTACTGTCTCATACCCATACATGCATACTCTTTACTATCAATAATTCGTTAACGTCATAAGTGGCTACGTAGTATTAACATTCCAATACAGAATGAAATCATTTTCGCTTAATAAATTTCCGCACTATAACTAAAGTTACCCTATTGGACAAAGACAATAGTGAGTGTTATAACATTAATCTTTGTTTTTTTGTGAGTTTATATTCTGTGATGTTATGCAATTTTATCAACTGTTTTAGTACTGAATATTTTATTGACAATAGAAAAAAACATTATCAAAATCAGGCCTTGCTTTACTTTTAGAAGTGATTTATATAGGTAGAGTTGCTTGGTGGTTAGTGCGCAGAATTTTTTTATTCCCAAACTTTGGTTGATATCCTGAGATAATCGTCATTCCACCTATTGCATGGTATACACAGGTTTTGGACCAATTGTGACTGTCTGGTTATTATTATCTTATACTTAAAAGTTTGTTTTACAAGGATTGAATTTCATATCTCATTGACGGCTTTTACGGATAAATTAATTTTAACTACACATTTTGTGATGAAATAATCTTCGTTAGTTTCCTAATACATCGCTTTAAATAAAGGAATTATTTAAGCAATAATTTTAAATACATGCAATAAATTCAAGAATTTCGAGGTTTAGAATAGAAAGGTTTCATTTTGTGTTTTGTCAAATTCTGTCTTGACTTCATGTTTTCAAAACACATTTTTGTATCTGTACTATTTTAATCAGCATTTGGCTAAATCGAGATAAAGTAGTGTCAGCGAGCATACATATTAAAGTCAAGTTGGATCATTGTAACGATTAGTAACAAAAAAGAAAAATATATTATGTGTTAGAACTTTTAATCCTAAACTGCTTTCTGTTTATTTTTAATAAAAATATTAATATTGCTTTCAAAAAAATTATTATAATAAATTATTGAACATTAACACTAATTTTGAGTGAGAGGAAATGGAAGATTACTATTATGCCGAATTATTAGGAGATTGGCGATATTTAAAAGCTTTCTTGTAGTGGCAGGCATACTTGTAAACTATAAAAGAACCAACTATCTCATGTTTAAAAGTTCAAAAATATGTTCTAATATCTAAATGTCTAAATCTCGTTTTTATCAGCATTATTATTTTATTAAAATGTAGCATAAATCGTTTATTTTATTTGTTATTTTTTACAAGTTTTATATGTTTTGGATAAATTAGAAAATTTGCTTTTAATTTCTACAGAGAACGTTTATTTTTTTATTATTACCTGAGTAACCATTTTCCTCATATCGAACTTGAAATTTCAGAGAAAAATTGTGATTAAAGGATAAATTACATTTCATTTTATTTTACTTTCCTTTATTATATCCCCAAATATTTCTAATCAGAAGCAATTAAAAAATTTTTTTAAATTAGATTTAGCTGTTCATTGTCAAAAGAAGGAAAGTAATTTTTGACATCGCATCATAATAATTTTAACATTTCATCAAAATATACGTATGAAAATATATGTATTTTAATTAAATTATTTCTCCTGATTTATTTTTAAACCATTGATTTAAATTTTAAAAGGTGAAAAAAAAAGGATTACTAGTATTGGCGAATGGCGCTACTAGTATTAAATCCATATGATTTTTAGTTAGTAAGTGAAAACAGGATGCCTTGAACCTGTACAAAATTGTTAGCTGCATGGATTCCATTCACATAAAATGTAGCGCTGGAAAGTATGAGTTCGATTTCCTTTAGCAGTGTTTTATGAAATGCTGCGTTTATGATTTCATTTTATTTGCATCCTTTGTGATGATACAAATTACATTAGTGAATGAATATACCAAATTAGAGATCGTTATATGGTACAGTGTCTTAAACATGCTACAAATTTGTCATACTAGTACAATACGACGGACGTCTTATACTTTCATAAATAGTAAATAAAAGAAGGTTACCGTGACTCTTAATAGCAACAGCCATGATGAAATGTATACATGTTATTATTATTATTATTATACACTGAAGTGACAAAAGTCATGGGATACCTCTTAATATCGTGTCGGCCCTCCTTTCGCCCGGCGAAGTGCAGCAACTCGACGTGGCATGAACTCAACAAGTCGTTGGAAATCTTCTGCAGGAATATTGAGCCATGCTGTCTCGATAGACGTCCATAATTGTGAAAGCGTTGATGGTGCAGGATTTTGGGCACGAACAGACCTCTCGATGATGTCCCATAAATGCTAGATGGGATTCATGTCGGGCGATCTAGGTGGCCAGATCATTCGTTGGAATTGTCCAGAATGTTCTTCAAACCAATCGCGAACAGTTGTGGCCCGGTGACATGCCGCATTGTCATCCATAAAAATCCCATCGTTGTTTGGGTACATGAAGTCCATGAATGGCTGCAAGTGATCTCCAAGTAGCTGAACATAAGCATTTCCAGTCAATGTTCGGTCCAGTCGCACCAGAAGACCAAGTCCATGCCATGAAAAACAGCCCACACCATTACGGAGCCACCACCAGCTTGAACAGTGCCTTGCTGACAGTTTGGGTCCATGGCTTCGTGGGGTCTGCGCCACACTCGAACCCTACCATCAGCTCTTACCAACTGAAATCGTGACTCATCGGACCAGGCCACAGTTTTCCATTCATCTAGGGACCAACCGATATGCTCACGTGCCCACGAGAGTCGCTGCAAGCGATGTCGTTCTGTCAGTAAAGGCACTCGAGTCGGTCTTCTGCTGGAATAACCCAAGAAAGCCAAATTTCTCCGCACAGTTCTAACAGACAAGCCCCTTGTACGTCCCACATTGATTTCTGCGGTTATTTGACGCAGTGTTGCTTGTCTGTTAGAATTTACGACTCTTTGCAGACGTCACCGGTCTCGGTCGTTAAGTGCAGGCGGTCGTTATACCTGAAATTTCATACTCTCGGCACACTCTTGACACAGTGGATCTGGGAATGTTGAATTCCCTAACGATTTCCGAAATGGCATGACCCATGCGTCTAGCTCCAACTAACATTCCGCGTTCGAAGTCTGTTAATTCCCGTCGTGCGGTCATCATCACGTCAAAACCTCTTCACATGAATAACTTGAACAGAAATGAAAGCTCTGCGAAAGCACTGCGCATTTATACCTGTTCTACGCGATACTACTGCCATCTGAAAATTTGCATATTGCTATCCCATGACTTTTGTCACTTCAATGTATATTACATTATTATTATATAAATAATAAATTTCCCAACAATTTAATATATATATATATATATTTTTTTTAATCAATTTATATTCCAACAAAGGACTTGAATGGCCAAGTGGCTTGCGCTATGGCGCTCGGTACCACAGGTTTCGGGTTCGAGTCCCAGCTATGCCATGGTTGTTTGTAGTGGTTCAGAATCCACTTTAAAAAGTAGGTCCCGGTCTAATATGATTGTAGAGCTTTGCGGGGGCATTGTTACTCCGCATCCGTGGCTTATCTTCATAAGCTAAGTGAGTACGTCTGTGCAGCGCTTGCCTTAAGGCATCCAAGACCAAGCTGTGTAAGTGTGTGCCAGCTGCATTAGAAAGTACAAAAAAATATTCGAACAAATAAGAAAAATTGAAATAGTAATTGGATTAAAAAAATTAATCCCAATTGGATAAAAAATGAATTAATTAAAGAAAATATTAATTGTATTAAAAAAATTTAAAAAACTAATCCCATTTATCTCTAGAATGCCATATATATTTGTAATAATAGATTAAAGAAGAAAAAAAAATCAAAAATATCTGAAAATATGAGAAATATTACTGTAATACAATTTATAGGAAAATAAAAATTAATGAACAGTTTATGTGAAAGAAATTTAAACGTGCAAAAATAGTTTTCATATTATATCTTCAACGATAATTTCTTGGTTATTTTTAATATGATCAATAAGTACTTTATATTGATTCATTATCTATTGACTAATTTTACCTATACTTTAAACTTGCTTTCTTCGTGTAGTTTTGGTTACGCAGACTGCTGATTTGTGTTGGTGCGAAGCACCTTGGCTGCAAAGCAGCCGCTAGCTTCTATCTTCGGTTTCAGTCCTTTGATGTTTGGTTACGCAGACATGAATGACAAGAAATTAAATAGCAGTATCTGGAGTTTTGCGTAGTGGAATCAACACATGTATTAATATTTAAAAAAAAGGCTGAAAAATAACCGAAGATCGTAGTGACCAACTGGTTAATCCACTATGCTTTAAAAATTTTATTGAAGTACTTTCTCTCACTCTTAGAAAACGGTTTTTTATTATATGGAAATCAATTATCTCATTTACTTATAAAAAAAAGTAATCACATTTTCGCTCTGTTTTTAATTAAAGTTGTTTGACGCGTTAATATAAGCACAATATGGTTTTGAATTTCAATCAGTTTTGATATGAAGAAAATTCTTTAATAAACAATAAAAAAACCAGATGAGAATTTCGGTTATATTAGTTTAAGGTTTTTACAAAAGATTTATCAGATTTAGTAAATTTATTCATATATTATTATGATTTTTTTGTATATGCCCCTATGCACTTCAGATCGGAGTAAGGTTATATACAAGAAAATGCAATTCATTCATATTATATAGCATTCCAATGCAATGTTATATAAAATATACTCGGGCTTCTTTTTTTTATACTACCCTGTAAATATATATCTTATCTTATTATGATTCCAACCACATTTCTACATTTAATTGTATAAGCATGTCTCGATTCTTGTACAAAGCATGGCAATTATTATTTAAGACTTTCTGGCATTTGCTAAATTCCTTTTAATTACATAGTGATTAAATACAGATTTAAATAATGAAGATTAAAAAAAAAGTTACAGTCATTAAAAAAAAACAATAAATCTATTGGCTCTTTTAATTTTGGTTTTATTGCACATGAAAACAATTTGCTGACTTCAGAGTTATCTTCCACTTTGCAACTGTAACTAAGAAGCATATATAAAATGTCCACCTGAGTTAGTTTTATTACTGTCTTCCATGTAGAAATCTTTGAACAAATGAATGTTGTGTTAACAGTTCGGGTGCTTGTTAAACAAAACATTTGAATTTGTCGTAATGCAGAACGTTCAAAACGTTCGAACGAACGAACGTTGCAGAACGTTCAAATTCTCGTTTTGAGGACAGCTAACAGTTTTGTTCATTGTTCTTAAAGGAACTTTGTGTTGTGAATCTTAACACTGACAACTTAAAGATTTCAAAGCAAAAGTGTGTTATTCAGAGTTCCTATGAATAATCTTCATTGTTTCGACATACGATAAAACTTAAAAGAGATTATTTTAATTCTGTCGTGCTGCTGTGAAACACGTAAATTATAAATTAGGAGTTTTAAATCGATGTTTGATTAATTTGTTGTTAAAAAACAGCAACAACAATTTCGTAAATTGGTGTTCTCATATAATTTCTTGTACAATCAATGAGTATCGTTAATGGTTTGGCTGTTCCATAATCAAAAGCCATGTAAAACAGTCACCATGGTGCCTGTGCTGATGTCTATTGCAAACTTTTTAAATTTTGTTTGCCCTTGAGCTCTTTCAATACTTCTTCGATGACGACCTTGAGACTATCTTTGTTGTGTTTCAACAACTTTGGCTGATGGAGTCTCCTAGAAATAAAAAAAAAATAGTTACATCGAGAAAAATCTTGTAACTACTTTAAGTACACAAAATATGATAATAATTTATGCACAATAATAATTTTTACAAAAGATTATTTTTCGAATATTCTAATAACCATTTCAGAAGAAAAGCAAAATAATATTTTATATAAAATAAATAATTTTTAAAGTATAGCGGTCAATAAAATATTGGATTTTTCTTTATCCATATTCATGCTCTAATGTTTATGTAGCATGCAAACTACCATCCATCTCTCCAAACTTCAGATGAGGAAAAATCTACAGTGCAGATGGCAAACCCTTAGATACAGAAACTATTCTTTGATGTCGATTAAGACAAGCGCAGCACAGACGTTACTCACTTTGCATTATCCAGGGGAGCGTCTAACTTGAAGATACGCCACGGACGAGGAGCAAAACAATGCGAACAGCAATGCAAGGTAGACAACCGGGATTACGGTTTAATATTCCGAATAAAATACAATCATTTTTGGCATCGCCGGGACTCGAACCCAAATTGCATTTTTCTTTACCTATTCATGCCACTCGGCCATAGCATCAGGCCCATCTCTTCAACATACATAAGCACAATTTTTGAAGTATATTTATTTTGAAAAAATGCAAAAATTTTATTTTATATATAATCTTTTCCAAAGCAATTGTGTTTGAAAAAAAAAAAAAAATAGTTATATCGAGTAAAATCTTGTAACTACTTTAAGTAAAATAAATATGATAATAATTTATACACAATTATAATTTTTATAATTATTCTTTTTATTATTATTTTTTTAATTACTTTAATATTTTTATATAATACAATAATAATGTTTATAATTTGTATTTTTTATATATATATTATTTATTTCAATAAATATTTACTTTTTAATATTTAATCATTAAAATTTTAATATTTTTTTTTCTTTTTATAAATTTTTGTATATTTTATTTTTTTATTTTTATAAAAGGTTATTTTTAGAATATTCTAATAAGTATTTCAGAAAAAAACTCAGAATATTTTATGTAAAATAAAAAATGTTTGCAGAATACTATTTTAAGAGTAATCTTTCGAAACCATTTCGTGATTTAAAATTAATATTAAAAAAACAGTCTGTTAAAAGGAAATTGAATGTTCGGTTCATTTAATTTTAAAATATAAAATGAATTTTATTCATTTTTTTTAATTTATAAAAGCTATCTATTAAGAATGAACAATTTGTGTAGTTTTGAAACACAAATTTTTTTTTTAAGTTGCTTAAACAGTCTGTTTTAAGTAATTGAATATTTAGTTCTGTTTTAAGTAATTGAAACAGTCTGTTTTAAAAGTTCAAAAAAATGTATTTGAATATGGAGTTCTGTTTTAAGATTGAAAATTTGAATATAGTTCTGTTTTAAGTAATTGAAACAGTATGTTTTAAGAAATTGAATATAGTTCTGTTTTAAGCAATTGAATATAGTTCTGCTTTAAGTAATTGAAACAGTCTGTTTTAAGTAATTGAATATAGTTCTGTTTTAAGTAATTGAATATAGTTCTGTTTTAAGTAATTGAATATAGTTCTGTTTTAAGTAATTGAAACTGTCTGTTTTAAGAAATTGATTACTACTGTTTTCAAAGAGTAAGACCAATTTTCAATTTAAAATTCCCTTGGCTTATGGAATTTCAATTTTTTTTTAGTTTTTAGGTTGCTGGCACTGTCCTTGACATCTATGTGAAATTTGACGTCAAAATATTCATTAATGTTTGAGTTACGATTAGCTTTGTGAGACGCTAAAACTGATTTCGGCAATTTTTGAAATGTCTGAATTAATTGAGCAAAGAACTTGCATTTGATTTTGTTTGCGCAAACGTACAGAATGTTGCAGAAGGCATTCGGTGAGCATTCCTTTATCGGAAAGAAATGTTTAGAAGTGGTATAAACAGTTCAAAGAAGGCAGAGAACGCGTGAAGACGAAGAGCCCTCTGATTGACTCGCAACCTCAACCAACGAAGCTCACGTCCAAAAAATTAAAGATTTAGTGCTTGCAAACCGTCGATTTACAATTAGGGACCTTGCTGAAGATGTTGGAATTTCAAAATTCTATTCAAAAAAATGTTTTGGGCCTCAAATCTCGATTTGTACCGAAAACACTAAATGCGCCAGCTCACACTGCATTGATTCTGAGTGACTTTTTCGCCAAAAATGAAACCCATATCGTTCCACAACCATCGTACACACAACGTGCGAGTTCTGCCTATTCCTTAAACTCAAAAGACCATTACGGGGACACCGTTTTGAGTCGATCGAAGAGATTCAACGTGAATCGCCACGCGCTTTGAAGGCCATCCTTGCCGATGATTTTTTAGCATGCTTTGAGGATTGGAAAAAAAGTTGGCATAAATGCATAGTGTCCGGAGGGAATTACTTTGAATGCAATGAAATATATTTGGAAGAATAAATAAAGAGTTTTTTAAAAAAAAAATTGTTCTTACTTTTTGGGCACAGTAGTACATGGTTCATTTAATTTTAAAATATAGAATGAATTTATTACTTAGTTTTTACAATATAGAATTAAGAACATAACAATTTGTGTGTTTAAAAACAAATTTTGTTATCCACTAACACAATAAAAAGGAAAACGGATATGAAGCTGAAAATAATTTTATCTTCTGGATTTCATTCACACTTCTTCCTAATTTTTACGTCAATAGCAAGTTCGAGAAGTCCTTCTACATTAGCTTTCTATTCTGAAATTGAAACCTTTGTGACAACTCTGCGTTTTTCGTATATGGGGGATCGTAAATTATATTCAAATATTATCCCGGAACCGAGCAAGAATGGATGAAGATAAGAAGGATTATAAAAAAAAAAGATTATAAAAAAGATTTTCAGATTCTTCAAGTTCACTTTCTTGCAGAACTGGTTTGAAATTATTTGTAAAAAATGCAGGCTTTTGTGATATTCCTTTTTTTCACATGCATTTGTGGTAAGTTTTAATAATTATGATTATTTTTAATTCTTTAAGATAAGATTTTAATTTAACATAAATGTTTTTGTATAAAAATATTGTTTCTTTTTTGTGCTAATATCATTTTTGATGCAATATCATTTGCTTTTGCATCAAATTAAATTCTTAAGATTTCAATAATCTTAAAAATAATGTAAAATGCTTTTTAAATGTATTTTTATTTTTTTATCAATGTAAAATACGATTTTCTTTTGTATTTTAATAAATAAAAATGGCAGTGAGTAAAGAAATAATAAAAATAATAAAAAAAGTACTAATAAAAATAATATAAAAAATTAACATAAAATGTTCCTGAAAGGTATTTTTATTTCTGTATCAATGTGAAATATAATTTTCTTTTTTATTTAAATACATAAAAGTGTCAGTGAGTAAAGAAATAATAAAAAGAATGTAAAACACTAACATAAAAAAATAATAAAATAATAATAAATAATATAATAATGTAGAAAAATAATAAAAAAATAATGTACAATGTTTCTCATAGGTATTTTTATTTCTGTATCAATGTGAAATATAATTTTCTTTTTTATTTTAATATGTAAAATCAGATGTAAAGAAAATAATAAAAATAATATAAAACACTAACATAAAAAATAATAAAAAATAATATAAAAAAATTGTGTAAAATTTTTCTCATAGATATTTTTATTTTTTCATCGATGTGAAATACGATTTTCTTTTTTATTTAAATATATAATAGTCTCAGTGAGTAACTTATTATGTTCCATTGTCAATAAATTTTAAATAATTTTGAAATTTCATATTAAATATAATTTTCATAGTTTTTTCTTTAATATTTAGTTACAAAAGTGTAATAATGACAACTAAAACATAAATCAAGAGCGAAATTTTGTTTTGAAAGGAAGATTGATAATCATTAATTCGAATACAGTTTACATATTATTTCTATTCTACTAAAAATTATTTTGAAACAATTATTATTCATTTAAATATATTATTCTTACAATTTACCCAATTAATTATTTTTTTTAATATTTTTCAATTTTCACTATATATTTCTGCATTCTTACATTTTAATACAAAATACAAAAGGTAATAAAAAATCTACAAAAATCTTGTAAAAATTTATTTTTTTTTTTTTAGAAATAAAAGTCTTTTTAATTTTAAAATATTTATTTATTTTAATTCAATTTCTATTTGTTAAATAATTATTATATACGTATAGATCAAACTGTAGATCTTTTTCACATTATCTTTTATTACTTCATAGAATACCAAAAGCATAATTTTTTGCTATTAGTCAATATCAGATGTTTTTATTTCGTCAAAAACAACAGTTTTTACTATTCTTAACTGCAACTGAATTACAATTTAAAAATTCTGTTATACATGTTGTATATAAAATTATATATCTGTTATACATAAGTTAAATGTATAGTGCTGTTATACATTCTGTTATTTCCCTGTAGCACACCAATATCTTTATTTGTTACTGTAACAAAATGTTTTAAAAGTTAGTAAGAAGGCCAAGTTTAGAAATTTCGATTTCCTTTTTAAAAATTTATAATTTATAATTTATATTGCTAATATTTTACTATTTCTTAATTATTTTCACTGAATTAAAATTATTCAAAATTTAGATAAGATAAAAGCTATTTAATACAAGAATGCAGTAATAATGTAAAGGATGCAACTTTTTGTTTGAAAAACATTTTTTTTTTTAAAAATAATTTGGGATTCTCAAATTGTGGAATATGTAGGAATATGTGGAATATGTGAAAATATATGTAGGAAATCTTGTATATATGCAGGAATGTATATATGTAGGAAATCCTAACGTATATTTGAAATTTTGTATGTATGTAAGAAATACTTGGATCCGTGACGCTCTTACAATCATACGGTACCGTGACCTACGGCTTAAAGTGGATTTCGAACCACTACAAATATCCATGGCACCGTCGCAAACTCAAATCCGAAACCTGCGACACCGTGCGCCAGAACGCTAGACACCCGGGCGTTCAGGCCCAATTCTCAGTGTCCTCTAGTACGGGATGGACATCCCGTGTGTATTCTAGTCATGGTTGGAGGGAAAGGGGCAACTTCTGCTGGGATAGAGTATCCGTAGGTAAAAGTCTGGCTTGAAATGTCTTTTCGTGTCGCCCTTACAGTCATATGAGACTCAGTTGCAAAATGAGCAATTTGCATATTTTCAAAGTCGACGTTTCATGTAGTGTCACCGATCAACTCTAAGAAAATACGGACAGATGACGTGTCATATAGAGAGGAATGAAATCTAATTCCACATTAAAAGAACGAGTGAACTGACGGTCAAGCGGTTAGCGCTCTGGCGCTCTGTACTACAGGTTTCAGGTCCGAATCTCGGTGGTGCCATGAATGTTTGTAGTCGTTCGGAATCCACTTTAGAGCGTTCCGAATCCACTATCTTAGAGCATTGTGGTGGTAGTGTTTACTCGCATCCGTAGCAAATCTGCAAGCCACACGTGCCACCTGGGTAGTGCTAAATGAGTAACAGCGATGCAGCCCTTGCTTATGGCATGAAGGTGAACTGTCTGTGAATCTGCCAGCAGCATTAAAATAACGATGAAATAAATTCGCAAACATTATTCCATGTGAACGTAATCTTGTCATGTTGGCCATCTTTTTTTTGTGAACGGTAGAAAACTATGTTTCCAACGTCGCCGATAAAAAAATCTTAAAACATCGAATAAAACCGAGTTTTATGAAACATGAAAAATTTATTGTATTTCAAAAACTCACATTACCTGTAATAAAAACTTTTTTAAAAAATTCATGAATCTTTTTCATAAAACGATGAATTTGAGAATAAAATACAGTGATACAGGTAATCTCAAGTTGATTGTTCAGTTAACTAAAATACTGATTGAATGTTATACAGGACTCTGGCAGACTTAACTAAAATACTGATTGAATGTTGTATAGGACTGATAGATTTAACTAGAATACAGATTGAATGTTGTACAGGACTCCGGCAGAACTAAAATAATGATTGAATGCTGTACATGAGTCTGATAGGCTTAACTAAAATACTGATTGAATGCTGTACAGGACTCTGATAGGCTTAACTATAATGCTGATTGAATGTTGTACAGGACTCTGAGGCTTAGCTAAAATACTGATCGAATTTTGTACAGGACTCTAATAAAGGGAACTAGAATACTGATTGAATGTTGTAGAGGACTCTAATAGACTTAACTAGAATACTGATTGAATGTTGTTTAAAGTTATGAAGTTAGCAACCAAACTTAATTAATTGCTACCTACGGGTGCTCCATTACAACAGAAGCTGCCCCGTTTGCCTTCAACCAACCACACGCGTCGTGGGCTTCATCTAGATCAGGGGTGGCCAACCCAAATGAACTTGTGGGCCACTTTGGAAATGCATCATAACTTTGCGGGCCGCATATGAAATTATAGGTCATCGTATTAGATTTAGATATACTATAGACATTTTTTGGAATGAAACATTGAAACATAAGGTGTTTTTATTTATGTGTTTACTATAATTCTTACATGTAAACATATTTGATATAATAATAATGATGATACTAAACGCACATTGTAAATAAATCTATAACACTAAAAATGAAATATAAAAAATATATAAATATAAACGAAAAAAAAACATGAAATCATTCAAAAATATTTATTTTACTAGTGCGATATTTCTTTCTCCACTCTTTCACTTAGCTTTCGCAAATCGATCTCCATTTGGGTAGTTGCACATCGTAATGGGTGTTGCAGGTTAGTGTCCGTTATGTTTGATCGTGTTATGTGTTGGGTCAGAAACGCTAACAACTTTTTGTGCCAGATTTTTCAAATTGGAAATTTTCTCTTTTGTGACGTAAGTGTTATAAAAATTTATTTTCGTTTCTGATGTTTCAAAAATGAGTTTTAATTCAATATTGCATTGTAAAGTCAACCAGTTCCATTTGGAGACTTTTAAAAGGAGCTGTAAGTTTTTTTTTTTTTTTTTTTTTTTATAATTCAATTATTGTGCGAACTCATAACTGTAAACTCGTAAATAAAACAATGCCTGTCATATAATATCTGCCATATATTCGCAAGAATATTATTTTAAAATGAAAGTTAATTTTTTCTCATCATTTCGACAGTTCATTTTTGAATAGATGGATGCGCACATAATGTATTTTTTTAATCTTGCGGACCACTTTGGAATCGGTTTTCGCTACTTTGGCCATTATAAAATAAATATATTTTTGTAAAAGTGTGATAAATCTCACGGGCCGGAAAAATGTTCCAGGCGAGCCGCGGGTTGGCCAAACCTGCTCTAGATGTTGCTGTCTATCAAGTGGGATAAGAAACAACAGCAATTGCTTTCTTTATCTGAACATCTTAAGTCCATAAATTTAAAGTGGCTCGAGTGAATTTGTTGCATGTAAAAACAAAGCCATAAACCTAATCTGAACATTTCATTATCATTTTAAAGCCACTAATCAGTCGTAATTCATCAGAAAATTCATTTGAAGGTCAAACACTATTGCAAGGGCTTTTCACTTAAATTCGCCTCATTTTATCTTGATTTTATTATCTTCTTTCTCATTTACAGCTATTTACCATTTGACTAAATTGATTAAATACGATAAGAATATATGCAATTTTAGTATTTCGTGTCCAATAATTAAATGTTATATGAAAATAACACTACAAAATTCTTCAGTAGTGCAATTTACAATATAGTAATACAGCAATAAAATAATAAAACGGGCGATTGATCTAAAATTGGAATTTCTAATATAAGCATATGGATAATTTCCTACGCGTGATGTATCCACTGGCACAAAAACAACTTTAAAATAAATCTTCCTCTAATTTTCTGCTGTTTTGAAATGAAAATTTCTTGATATAGATTCCCTTACCATAAGAAAATCTATATCTATCAATCTAACTATGTATATATATGTATGAATTTCAACAGCTATATTATAGTTTATAGTCAAGTCTATTAATTTACAATCAGAAATTAGTAATAATGCTAACATTTATCGAAAGGAATATCCAAAGAAGAAAAATTACCTAAAGAAATTACTTCTTTTTCAAATTATCTTTGTTTGGTTAATCTATAATAGTCCCGTTTATTTAATTTTTTGTGAATTTTTTACAACGTTGGACCTCGTGTTCTTCTTCAATGGTATCATGAATACTCTTATGTTTATCATCTGACAGTATGGTTTAGACTTGCAATCATATTAACAGATTATTTAGACTTGTGTCACTATTGGTATAAATAAAAAAACTGTATTCTTTAATCACAAAGTATCATAGAAGGAGACACGATTCTTCAAAAACTGCATAAGCTTTAATCTATTTGAACAATTAGAATTTCACTGAATATTTTTTTAAATATTCTTATTTTTATTTGCACAAAATATTCTTTAAAATCAAGTCTCTACGATTTAATTATATGATTCTTTAGAAAATTTTACTGTACTGTAAACTTTATTACTTGGAAATGCAGCACATAATTATTTCTAATGTAATGTGTTAACTTGCAAAATTGTTGAATCGTTATATTATTTTTGCTACATGACTTATGGTTAATATAATGTTTAAGTTCAGAGGTTTACATTGCTTTTAATAAATCACTTTTTTTCAGGGACATTGTCAGCCAGAATTAAAAGACAAGCTCCAAACTTACCTGCTGATGTTTTAGAAAAGTTGAGAGCTAATACTGGCATACCAGCGGATGTCTTGAAAGACTTGGAGAAAGGTAGTGATGTAACTGAACAAACTGTAAATGATGGAGCCCAAACTACAACTACAGCTGAGGTTATCGGTAACAATGAAAAACAGGTGGTTGAAATATCAGAGGAAGCTTCAAACGATGAGGAAAAACCAACAGAATTATCTGGAGAAACAGCGGATGATGAGGAACAACCAGCAGTAGTTGAAGAATCTGGTAATGATGAGAAACAATCAACAGAAGTATCTGAAGGAGGTGCAATTAATGAGGAGAAACCAGCAGATGTACCTGAAGAATCTGAGAATGCAGAAAAACAACCGTCCGTAGAATCGGCAAATGACGAGCAACAATCAGCAGAAGTATCCGGCGAAATTGCAAATGATGATAAATCAGAAGTACCTGCTGAAGTTAGTAATGACGGAACTCAATCAGCTGAATTACCTGGAGAATCTTTAAATGGTGAGAAGCAATCAGCAGAAGCATCTGGGGAAGCAGCGAATGACGAGACACAGTCTGCAGAAGCATCTGGGGAATCAGCCAATGACGATAAACAATCTGCAGAATCATCTGGGGAATCAACGAATGACGAGACAGTCTGTAGAAGCATCTGGGGAATCAACAAATATGAATGAACATCTGCAGGGGAATCAACGATAAACAGTCTGCAGAATGACGAGAAACAGTCTGCAGAAGCATCTGGGGAATCAACAAATGAGTCTGAAGAAGCAACGAGTGGGAAACAGTCTGCAGAAGCATCTGGAGAATCAACAAAAGAGAAGCATCTGGGGAAGTCTGCAGAAGCATCTGGGGATTCTACAAATAACAAAGAACAGTCTGCAGAAGCATCTGGGGATTCTACAAATAACAAAGAACAGTCTGCAGAAACATCTGGGTATTCTACAAATAACAAAGAACAGTCTGCAGAAGCATCTGGGGAATCAACAAATGGGAATGGACAGTCTGCAGAAGCATCTGCAGAATCAACGAGTGGCGAGACACAGTCTGCTGAAGCATGTGGGGAATCAACAAATAACAAGGAACAGTCTGCAGAAGCATCTGGGGAATCAACAAATAACAAAGAACAGTCTGCATATGCATCTGGAGAGTCAACAAATGGTAAGGAACAATCTGCAGATGAGTCTGGAGAATCAACCAGCGGCGAGAAATCATCTGCAGGAGAAACAGCAAATAATGAGAAACAATCTTCAGAAGAAATAGTGGATGGCAACAAACGACCTACTTCTAATAAGCCTAATGGTCAAGTGACGTAAGAATTTCATAATTTTTATTTTCATTATTTTATTTTATTTTAGAATTATTGTTTTATTTTATTATTATCTAATTAGGATGTTCATAAACGACCCTGATAATTAAAGAAAATATATTATCTAATTATATAAAACAAAACAAACATTTACAAAAACATTTTTCATAAAGGAGCACAAAGAAAATTAAACGAACTCTGATTAAATGTTTTTAAAAAGGGACAAATTTATTTGATTAGAATATGAATGATCGATGAGTATGAATAAAAGCAAGTATTTACTATTATCTTCATAAAAGCTTCTAAAATGTTTTACATAACCATCAGAAATGTCAATAATTTAACGAGTATTACCATTCGATATTATTTGTTAACGCTTAAATTTATTGATAGTAAAATGACCTGATATAACTACAACTGTGTCCAAAAAGTAAGATCAGTTTTCAATTTAAATTTCCCGTGCTTATGGTATTTCAATTTTTTGTTTCTTTTTTAGGTTGTTGGCACTGTCCTTGACATCTGTGTGAAATTTTACGTCAAAATATTCATTAGTGTTTGAGTTACTCTTGGTTTTGTGAGACACTAAAACTGATTCCGTCGATTTTTGAATGCCTGAATTAATTGAGCAAAGAACTTGCATTCAATTTTGTTTGCGGAAACGTATAGAATGTTATAGAGGGCATTCGGTGAGCATTCCTATATCGGAAAGAAATGTTTAGAAGTGGTATAAACAGTTCAAAGAAGTCAGAGAAAGCGTTGAAAACGAAAAGCCCTCTGGTCGACCATCAAATGTACTTCGTTCCAATATAAGTTTGGGGCCTGATTGGCCGGGTGTCTGGCAATCTGGCGCTCGGTGCCACATGGTTCACGTAACCGCCGGTGTCATGGAGGATTGTAGTGGTTCGGAATCCACTTGAAGCCGTAGCTCCCGGTCTCATATGACCATAGAGCGTCATGAATCCAAATTAGATTTCTCTCTCGCCTACATTATTCCCATACTGTATAAGGGCAATTCATCTCTAGGCACAGTGATGTGGTGTGGTGTGGTGTGTTGTAATAGTAGTTTCCATATACGGCACATAACTTTTTGCGATAACTGCTTGCGATGCATTCTTGCCTTTTCGGAAATAATACCTTAAAATATATCTGAATTGAGCGTCTTGTTCTTCCATTTTTAAATTGGGGTAAGAACGAAACTAAAAAACTAATCTATATAATTTTTTTACTAAATTAAAAGCAATAATCTAAACAACAAGAAAGCAATATAAATTAGGTTTTGTTTGTAGCTCAAGGTCATCTAGGGCACACGAGGGCGAAAAAGACTGGGACTTCGAACATGAAGCCTGTGATACCAGCGCAAGCCACTTGCCACCAGGCTGCAATATAGGTTAAGAGCTTTGAACACATTGACAAAACGAAAGAATGTGTTAAGACCATCTATTGACAAAACCCATAATCACTTAGTTGAGGGCGCCTGATGGTCGAGTAGCTAGCGCTCTGGCTCTCAGTATCACAGGTTTCGGGTTCGAATCCCGTAGGTGCCATGAATGTTTGGAGTGGTTCGGAATCCACTTTAAGTCGTAGGTCCCGGTTTCACATTACCGTAGAGCATCACAGAACCCAATCAGACTTCTTCTCACCTACATCATTCCCAAACTGTAAAGAGGGAACTTAGCTCTAGACACAGTGATGTGGTGTGGTGTGATTTAGTAGTAGTAATCACTTAGTTGCCAACCCAATGTTATTTTCCCCCTCACCTTTTTAACTATAACTGTACCAAGATTATGTAGTTCTGGTAAAGGACTACATAATCTTGGATTTTGATTATGTACATAATCCAAGATTATGTAGTCCTTTACCAGAACTACATAATCTTGGATGAATGGGTGAGGTGTGGGGTGTAAAGTAAAGTAAAAGTGTATTACAATCTACAAAGTATCTGCTATTTTTTTTAGTAGTGACTGAAATGTTTGTTTAGATATAAACAATAACATATAGATTGTTTAAAATGGTGTTTTCAATATTAATATGCACTTTTTCTCCAGTTCTGAACCGTCTGGGGCAAATTCTTCTTCGACCAGCAAGCCGAGGAAAAACAAAAAGCAAAACGTGAAAGGCATGAACATTGGACTGTATTACATTTTGAAAGCCGCGAGAAAGCAGCTCGCCTTCCGCGGAGAAATGTCAAACGAATCTCTCATAAAGGTGCGCTTCTTTTAACAAATTGGTAATCTTTTAATCTATTGGTAGATATATATATATATAACTTAAATCTAAAAAAAAAATATAATTAAATTTTATTAATGAATTAATATTTGCAAAAACTGTATTAACATCAAGTGTCATCCACTACAAGTTACAAAAAACTGTATTCGAACTTGCATGGATGAATAAAATGTATTTTATGAACGATAGAAACTTTGAACAAGATATATATAGGGAGAGTGTGAGCTAATGGGAGGAATTGAATAAAGATAAATTTATTTAATAATTTTCTTTACTTTCAGGTTTTGGTATTGACTTGTAAAATCCAGCAAGCAGGTGGTAAAGTGATGCCAGTAAACCAGGAAATGATGAAAACGCTTCCTCAAATTCAGCCAACTTTTACCAGGACGGTATCTGCTCTCCATAACAGCCATTTTGCAAACCTTTTAAACCAGTGACCTGCAACTATGAGTTTCTGTATTTAACTCTGTAATTAATAAATATATGAATATCTATGATGTCTTGATATTTTGTAGTCCTTTTCGTTTAATGTATACAATCACAAATATTAGAAATACGTGATCCTATTATGATATATTGTTTCGTCCTTCGTTGATGTTTTCAAATAGCAAATGCAAGAATATCTTTATACATATAATTATTCAGTACATGTGCGTAATCTTGCCATCTAACGTTACTTATTTTATCTAAGGATTAACTGTTTTTTACACTGTCGTTGACTTCACGACGAAAAACTTAGCTTGATAGACAGTGACGAGAGAAAAATTTCTTTCGTAAAAGTTTTAGGGGTAACTACCCCTCATTTGCATATTTTGTGTTCCACCAGTTTGTCTGAGATTCGATGTGATAGGCCTGGTCTCCTAATCAATTCATGAAAATTTTCTAACAATACTTCCCTACATATAATTGCATAAAAATAATTCAGAGGGTCATAGTGGAAAGATAAACATGAAGGAATCACACCATATAACACTGTTTATTTTATATAAGCATTAACTTTTTTTTTATATCGCTGACATATCCATTCACGACGAACAACTTACGTTGATAGACAGTAAAGAAAAATGTTCTTCCGCAAAAGTTTTTAGGGGTAACACCCCCTCATTTGCATATCTTGTGATCCACCAGCCTGTCTGAGACCTGGTCTCATAATCAATCCATGAGCATTTTTTAACAATACTTCATTACGAGTAACAGCATAAGAATAATTCAGAGAATCATCGTGGAACTCTTATTTTCTGAAAGCAATGCCTGCAACTAAACTTACCAACAGTTCTGAAGAGCTCTCCTCATCATTCAAACTACAATGGCCTTATTCACCTAAACAGGGTTCATTGCAATAAACTGAGCTTATAATTACAATTATAAAATAATTAAATGCAATTAATTGAGGCATTTAAAAAGAAGTTGTAATTTTCCTAACAATCTAACAAGCATGTTAAAGTACAATTTCTGAAAAATCTTTTGGCTGAAGCATAAGATTAGAAGGGTTAGTTATTAATAAACTTACATGTTAGCTATAGTACATGCTTGGCTAACCAACACTTAACCGTCAAACTCTTCAAGCCTAAAACATGTGAATATATATGGTCATAGAGATCCCCTAAAATTTTATTTATTACGCTATCATATTATAAGACATAGTCCATTAATGAAACAATGGCAGTAAAATTTAAATTTATATTTGCACACAATTATTCTTTTGGCAGTCACACATATGCAAAAATGGACTATAGTTTTCGGAAAAACAGAAGACTGATGTGTATTTGTTAATAAATGTTGATCAATTTTTCTTAAGAAAAGCTCTATGAAATAAAAAAAAAATTGTATGAGTATATGTAGTGTAATAGGACATCTCCAACAGAATTGTGGAAACTAACATACTACTGTGCTCAAAAAGTAAGGCCAATTAATTTTTTTCAAAAACTCTTTATTTATTCTTCCAAATTTATTTCATCGTCTTCAAAGTAAACCCCTCCCGACACAATGCACTTATGCCAACTTTTTTCTCCAATCCTCAATGCACGCTAAAAAAATCATCGGCAGGGATGGCCGATGATTACGTTAATTCTTGCTTCTGACAGTTGGCCCCGAATTGGACTATACGGTTAGTTTACAATTCACTTCAAGTAGTTTACAATTTATCTGCCAGTAGCCAGATGACCTTTTGCCAACTTGGGGCCGTTGCGCCATTGAAAAAGAAGTTTACAATTTACTAGCCAACTTAGTTTGCATGCTAATTTACAATTTACTTCGGGGTCCTGATGGCAAAAGAGATTCAAGGACAAAGACGAAATGAATCACGTAATAACAGAATTGGAAGAAGACGTCATTAAAAAAGTACTAAGTGGAGAAAGTATCTTCATTGACTTCCTCTCTTATGGAGTTAAAATATTTTACGAACTGCCAAGTTGCTTTAAGTGTCAGAAAATTGGCCACTCAAGCTACAATTGTGAAGAAACAGAAAGAAGGTTGCAAGTGCAGCCATAACCCCAAAACAGAGGACCCAAACCAAAAAATATATCAAGTGCGTCCAGAGTAATAAGCATAAACAAGAGAATAAAAGCATATACCAGATAAAAAGATTTTTAGACTACTCATTTCAAAATAAATGTCCATCATACAAAGAAGAGCTAAATTACATCAAGAAAAATGACGAAAAAGAAAACAGAATAAATAGGGAAAAAAAGGAAAGGAAGGAAATTGAAAATTATGAAATAGTATGTGACACTATCAGACAAAACCTGAAAGATCATCTCGAAACATTAGTAACGGAAAAACTCACATTAATACCAAGTAACAATTGAAATCCACCAGACACAGAGGAAGAATTAACAAGAACATCAAGAGCCACAAACATATGCAAAAACTCCAGCAACAACGAACGATCAAGAAGCAGGCTGGACAAGCTATAAAAAGAATAAATTATAGTTTAAAAAAACTAAAAAACACGCTTTTAGAGTTAATCAAACTAAAAAGTAAAAAATAATTGTTAAATAAGAATAAAATGACTGACGATAAAATGAATGTCACTGTTCTAAAAGCGTGGGGTGCTTTGTATGACATTTTTAAACTAACTCTGCATTTCGGAATGACACTAGTGAAAAATTAGAACGATTGATATCGAGCACCCCACCAGAACTCGAACCCGAAACCTGGCGGTCGGTACCAGAGGTTTCGGGTTCGAGTCCCGGCGGTGCCATTGATGTTTGTAGTGGTTAGGAATACACTTTAAATAGTAGGTCCCGGTCTAATAGGATCTTAGAGTGTTGTGGGGTTTTGGTTCGTCGCTCTACTGTCATCTTGTGCACACTTTAGGCTAAACAGACCGGAACCTACAGTTTAAAGTGGATTCCGAACCACTACAAACATCAATGGCACCGCCGGACTCGAACACGAAACCCGTGGTACCGAGCGCCAGGGCGCTAGCCACTCGGATATTCAGGCCCTAGAGTACTGTGGGGATGGTGCTATTCATGTCCGTAGCATATCTTCAAGCTACATGTGCCACCTGGGTAGTGCTAATTGGGTAACGTCGGTGCAGCCCTTGCTTATGGCATAAAAAAAACCACTGTCTAAGTATTTGCCAGCTGCATTAGGGAAAAAATTTCTTCGTATTGATCATGATATTTACTTTGAAAACTCTTAATTTGAGCTATATTTGTAACCAGTCATATGTGCAAATTTAGGTTTTATTGTAAGTAAAGCACAAAAATATGCTTTATCTCTTTCATTGTAAATGAAAACTCGTAGCGGAAAAAGGCCCAGAATAATATGTAATACTCTTTGGTCGTATGGCTCTCAACCTTACCTCGTAGTGCTCACATTTCATACTTCGGAATCCGCCAGCAGGCAGACGGGCTGCTGCACCCCTGAAGAAGAAGAAAGTTTCATTTATTCATCTTGAAAACACAGATTTGTAATCTGTCCTTAGTTAAAACTTTAATTTTTTATGTAATTAATTTACATAACAGAGAATTCCAATAAATATCTCTATTAATTCACTCAACATAAGAATCCTCTTAGTAGTAGCGTGCTACATTTAACTTCTCTTTACGAAAATCCAAGTTGTTTTTGTTTCGTATGAAATTTCGTAGCATGCTTAAGACATCGGAAGGAATTGCTCAGTTTAAATTTATTGCTTCAAGAATAGATATATATTTAAAATGGTGTATTTGGACACTAACGAAAATTATTTCATCACATAACGTGTAGTTGAAATTTATTTATCGAAAACAGCTGTCAATGAGATATGAAATTCATTCCTTCCAACACAAAATTTTATTGGTAAATCAATAATAACCAGACAGAGACAATTTGCCCAAATCCGAACTTTGAAATGAAAATGTAGAATGACAGTTAACTCAGTATATGAATTAAAGTTTAGGTATGAAAATGTACGACGCACTAACCACCAAGCTGCTCTACCTATATAAATCACTTGTAAAAGTAAAGCAGGAACTGCTTTAGCTAATTTTTTTTCTAATGTCAAGAAAATACAGTAGAATAAAATAGTTTTTAAATTACATAAAATCACTGAATATAAACTCACAAAACAAAATCTAGATTAATGTTATAACACACACTATTGTCGCTCTCCTATGCGATAACTTTAGTTATAGTGCGGAAATTTATTAAGCGAAAATGATTTTATTCTGTATTGGATTATTAACACTACGTAGCCACTTATGACGTCAACGAATTATTGATATAAAAGAGTATGCATGTATGGGTATGAGACTTTTAAATATTTAGCATACACTTTGGTATGAATATAAAATAAACTTTTATAATTCAAATTTTAAAATTCTCTATAAAATAAGCAATTGTTTTAAATTTTTACTATTTCATTTTGTATATAAGTACCATGGATCTTTTGAGGTGTGAAATGTGTAACTCTACGATAACGAACTTTAATAACCATAAATGCTACTACAATGAACTTCCGTTTGACAGACTCGTTTCGGAAATGCTGGATTACAATTTCGGAAACATCCATCAAGAAACCCCTGCAACAATTTCGCATTCAGCGGAAGGAGCTGACTTTAATTCTTCGGCATTTATGAATCTAACCTCCACTCGCCAATCTTCCACCTTTCCTCTAAGTACCGAACAGGAGCGCCCTTGGGATGTGAACAGCACCGCAGGTACGGATGTCCGTTACGCTTCGAGTAACACAGTACAAAATGAAAGCTTTGATTACTTCAACTCGTCACAAGGTTTCTTTATTCCGGCTGCTCAAACCTTTGAAAATTCTGATTACAATTCCGGTGCCGAAACTCCTGCAATGGCATTCATTGCAGAAGCCGATACAAGTAAGTTAAATCCTGTCGAACAGCCATGCAAAAATAATTCTGTATTCCTGCAGTACAGTTCTAATGTATCCTATTATAACCAAATTCCACAACACTCTCGATTACTAGAAGATCCATCCAACTATTTAACTGTATGTGATCCTTCAAATGAATATTACAATGTACCGATAAATATGCAATCTCGAGAGAGTGGCATGCAAGATTTTGAAACATCCCGTTTTCAAGAGAAAGAATGTGATGCAATGTCAATTGACAGAAAATCGGTCAGAATTGAAGAAAATATGAATTTCGCATCTGATTTAACATCAATCAATGCGAAATATCATCGAAACCCTCACATAGATAACGAATATAATCATTTGCCTGCTTTACAGCATGCATCTACGAGAACTAATACGATAATGAGAGAGAAATGTTATGATGAATTTTTAAATATACAGAATCCTGCGTATTGCAATATTGAAAATAGAGATTCCTATTCAATTCCTGGTTTTGGCCAAGGTTTGTTAGACAGTCAACAAGGTATGAATGAGATTCCTCACTGTTCTTACAAGTCTCAAGGCCAATTTGACGATAAGATTAAATTTAAAAATGTTTTCCAGTGTCATTTTTGCGGCTCTTACCAAAGAAACCTAAATGGTCAGGAATTGCCTGCAAATTTAAGAAACGTTCCATTTAAATGCAATAAATGTATTGAAACGATGAAT
>BPLQ01001673.1:0-41269 GCA_021605075.1 Caerostris darwini
ACTATAGAATATAACTTTAGTATATCCTTAAATAATGTTTCGGATAAAAATATTTTTTATTATCATTTTAAAATAACTTATTGACCAACTTATTATTATTATTATTAGCTTATTATTAATATTACTAAAAATTCTAATTGAATTAAATATCTCAATGAAGTTTTGGTAAAATATTCATGGTATTTAAAAAAAAAACATGCATTTCTAAAGAAAATTTTATGGTAATTTTAAAAAGAAATCGTGTAATTAAAAAAAATCATGGTATTTTTATAACATAATCATAAATTTTCTTAGAAACTAATGATGTACAGATCAAAAGATTAATTTAAACTAAGCAAGTCATTTTCATTAAAAAGGCAGCACGAATTAATTTGCTTAAATAATTTTTAAAAGAAAAAGTTAACGTTAATTTTAGAATTAAAAGGTATTTATAACTTAATTCATTTCAATTACATAATACAATTATTCCAACAGAATTGTTGAAGTCGTATAAAGGTATGAGCATTTAATTAGTGTTTCCGTTATTAATTAATTGCTAAATTTTCAATCTTACATGGTCTTTAGAATCTCTAGTTAAATTCATAAATTATTCAGAACATCTTCACCACAAAATATCTTCAGCATAAAAATTCAGAAACTTCTGCATGAAGTAAAAAAAAAAATTTCTAGAAATATTTTTGCAGAAATATTTTTTGATAACTTCATTAATGAAATCTAATCAATATTTAGATAATATTTTATGTATGAATATAAAAAAAACCAAAAATTTTACATAATACTATATTTTATAAACTAATTATAAATATATTAAAAAAAAATTTATGACACCCCCTTTTCATGATATCTATTAATATTTCTTTATTTTAAAATGTTTTTAACAACAATATTTGTTAAACTATAAATAATCAAATACTGTTAAGTAAAAAATATTTTTTCCTTGTTAAAATTTTTAAAACAATATTAAAACCATACCGTTTCTAGATTATATTTTAATTAAATAAATCTTTCGCAACAAAGTTCTGATTACCTAAATTTAAGCTTTTTATAAGCAACCTTATTGTAGAACCTCTATGAATTTCAATATCATATGGAATGTTATATGAAATATTCAGATCACTCAGAAATCATAACAATAGCTGAAAAATTTTATTTAGAAGCATTTAATTATAAATTCTACCGCAACAATTCATACTTATACTAGAACACTCTTATTAACAAAAAATGTATCATTATTAATACATAAAATTAATTTAATTCAATGCCTTGTATGTTAGACAGATGCGAAATTTTTATCCAATTTTTAATTTTTTTACAATAGAACAACTATCTTTGAGAAGTTAATTTTTCTTGGTGAAGTTAATCAGAAGTTAACTTTTGGTGAAAATATATTTAAAATATTTAAGTATAACATTTAAATATATTGCATTGGAGAAAATATGTATAAAAATAAACTTTCATAACAAAGAGTTTTCCACATAGTGGATATATCGTATGTTAAAATGTCATTATTTGCTTTTTTTCCAAACTTCTGTTGCTGTGAGTCATTTAAAGTTAGTCGAATTTGTTTCAAATTGTTATTAATTTACCAAAATATTTGAAGCTTAATTGATTAATAAATTAATAATTAAGCATCAAATATTTTGGTAAATTTATCATCTACCTAATCTATTTTTTACTAATGCTAACCATTTTGCAAAAGTTTATAATGTAACTCGTGTTATTTGATAGTTAAATTATTTTAAAATAGCTTTGTTAATATTTATTGAAGATATTTCGTTATAAATCTGTTTTCTTGGTCTGCTTTTTAAACTGTTTTAAAATCGTTATTTATACTTTAAGTATTTAATTAGAATTTTTTATCCAATGAAATACTAAAGGTAACTATCCAATAAATACTACTATCCAATAAATACTACTACTACTACTATTTCAAAAGAAACAATTTCTGATATAGACCTGTCAATATGGTTCTGCTGTTATAATCATTCTGTTTTGAGAAAGTGATTTTCCATTAACATATGAAAACTATGCACAGAAAAACGATTTATGAATAACATAATTCTGTCCAATTCTTTTTTCTGATAATATTTAGAACAATATTTATTAATTCGATTACTTTTAACCAGATAGTGATTTTTTTCCTCAAAAGTATTTTTCCTTCCGGAATAAATAAATAAAAATATTGAATTAATAATTACCTGTTTCATCTTTAATAGTGAATAAATTTTATACCTTAACTATTTTATTCATATTTATCCCCTGTATCTTTAAATTACTTACTTGTTAATTGTTGATTTTAGAATATTAATCCTTTTAACTTTTTCACAACATATAAGAGAAATTTAATTCGGGTTGTAAATTCAACACGTATTTCTGTTATTTTTTTTATCGTTTCATATATGTATTAATTTTTGTTTAGATTCTAACTCACTTATAAAATTTTAATAATGTTGTTTGCTTAAAGATTTAAATAAATTTATATTTAAATCTACATATTACATATATTTATCTACATATAAAATCTTTATATTACATATTTATAATGTTTTTATGAACAATATTAAGAAATTTTCTTTTGTAAACTTCTAATTTTTAAATCTTTTTTCGTAAATATTTATGCGCAGACATTATCAAAGTAGCTCATAAATTCGGCTATTAATAAAGAATATCATAATAAGTATTGAACTGAGCGTTATCAGTAAAAACTGGATAGACTAACTCTTGTCTAGCTTAACTAAGAAAATAAAATAATGAACATCCATTTATTAAAGAACTTGGACATACATTTTGGTGTTTTATGTAATTATTAATTAAAGGAGTATAGACAAGTTCTTTCAGACTTTTATTATTTTTATTAAGCAGTTCACTTAATTATTTTCTATTTATTTGAATAACATTAGCAGTTTGTCATATTCCAAATGTATCAAAACTTCTTATCCAGAAAAGTGACAGACACCAGGACCCTCAACTTGAGTTCCGACCAACATTTCTGATTCAACCACGTTATTTTCCGGTGTCCGCGTAATAGCCCTGAAGGAACGGACATCTCCCGGACTCCCTTATGAATCTCGCTATGAACAAAGGTCTTCTAATAAACCGTCCACCGTAATCGGCTCACGCTTCACTTGATCCGGCCGTTAGCAGCGGATTAAGGAAGCCACAGTCCGGTACTCGATAATTACATTTCGGATTCCGATTACGTTCCTTGCAGCTAATCCAAAAAGCAGTCCTTCCGCACCATGTCCTAACTCATCAGGACACGAAACTGTGGAATGCCCTGTGGTAATTTAGAGAGCTATTAAGGCTTACAGTTTTCAGATGTGTGAAAGTTTCCGGACATTTATGTTGTAACGTTCTTAAAAGATTTGCTTAAAAGCCATCGAGTTGAAAAATAAAAAAATTACATGTTTTGCTTCTTTTTCACTGTGTTAAATCCATGTAATTCCTTCTGCTTCCATGTAATCTTCTCTAACTAAATCTTTGTTTGAAAAATTAGAGTTGTAGTTAATCCAGTCCATTTGATTGACAATCCAGTGGGTATTTAGGGACTGAAAATGATTTGCGTAAAATCCATATTCGTAACACTTCGTTTTTCCAATTTTCTTTTTTACTGTGCCAAGACAGATGTTCGGTACTAAATAATTCTTTAAGTTAAAAATAATTCTTAAATAAATTAGAATTATAATTTTAACTTTCTCTATATCCATGTGATGAGATCTAGAGTACATAGAACTAGAGCAATTATGTTTTTTTTTCATATTATTAACAATTATTATAAATTTTCTCCTTCAGTCTCCAATTATTTGACAATTAAATGAATCACTAAAAAGTTATCCTCTTAATTGTAACTTTATTCTTTAGGTTGATACTTTACTTGCTACTTACGTAGTCAAACTTTGCTTCAGGTCAATGAAACACTTTTCATTAGTTTTCTTAGTAGTTTTAGTTAGTAGTTTAGTTAGTTTAGTTTTCTTAGTAGTTTTCCTGAAGTGAATGAAAGCCCAGCCACATTTGATTGAACAATCCCGTGGATATTTAGGGACGTAAATTAATTCACATAGAAAAGTCATATACATAAAAAACAAAAAGATAAGACTTTTCTATTTTACTATACACTTAGTTTAGTTAGTTTAGTTTTCTTAGTAGTTTTTTTAGTAGTTTTCCTGAAGTGAAGGAAAGCCCAACCACATTTGATTGAACAATCCCGTAGATATTTAGGGACGTAAATTTATTCACATAGAAAAGTCATATACATAAAAACAAAAGATAAGACTTTTCTATTTTACTATACACTTAGTTTAGTTAGTTTAGTTTTCTTAGTAGTTTTTTTAGTAGTTTTCCTGAAGTGAATGAAAGCCCAGCCACATTTGATTGAACAATCCCGTAGATATTTAGGGACGTAAATTTATTCACATAGAAAAGTCATATGCATAAAAAACAAAAAGATAAGACTTTTCTATTTTACTATACACTTAGTTTAGTTAGTTTAGTTTTCTTAGTAGTTTTTTAGTAGTTTTCCTGAAGTGAATGAAAGCCCAGCCACATTTGATTGAACAATCCCGTAGATATTTAGGGACATAAATTTATTCACATAGAAAAGTCATATACATAAAAACAAAAAGATAAGACTTTTCTATTTTACTATACACTTAGTTTAGTTAGTTTAGTTTTTTAGTAGTTTTTTAGTAGTTTTCCTGAAGTGAATGAAAGCCCAGCCACATTTGATTGAACAATCCCGTAGATATTTAGGGACGTAAATTTATTCACATAGAAAAGTCATATGCATAAAAAACAAAAAGATAAGACTTTTCTATTTTACTATACACTTAGTTTAGTTAGTTTAGTTTTCTTAGTAGTTTTTTTAGTAGTTTTCCTGAAGTGAATGAAAGCCCAGCCACATTTGATTGAACAATCCGTAGATATTTAGGGACATAAATTTATTCACATAGAAAAGTCATATACATAAAAACAAAAAGATAAGACTTTTCTATTTTTTACTATACACTTAGTTTAGTTAGTTTAGTTTTTCTTAGTAGTTTTTTTAGTAGTTTTCCTGAAGTGAATGAAAGCCCAGCCACATTTGATTGAACAATCCCGTAGATATTTAGGGACGTAAATTTATTCACATAGAAAAGTCATATGCATAAAAACAAAAAGATAAGACTTTTCTATTTTACTATACACTTAGTTTAGTTAGTTTAGTTTTCTTAGTAGTTTTTTTAGTAGTTTTCCTGAAGTGAATGAAAGCCCAGCCACATTTGATTGAACAATCCCGTAGATATTTAGGGACGTAAATTTATTCACATAGAAAAGTCATATACATAAAAAACAAAAAAGATAAGACTTTTCTATTTTACTATACACTTAGTTTAGTTAGTTTAGTTTTCTTAGTAGTTTTTTTAGTAGTTTTCCTGAAGTGAAGGAAAGCCCAACCACATTTGATTGAACAATCCCGTAGATATTTAGGGACGTAAATTTATTCACATAGAAAAGTCATATACATAAAAAACAAAAAGATAAGACTTTTCTATTTTTACTATACACTTAGTTTAGTTAGTTTAGTTTTTCTTAGTAGTTTTTTTTAGTAGTTTTCCTGAAGTGAATGAAAGCCCAGCCACATTTGATTGAACAATCCCGTAGATATTTAGGGACGTAAATTTATTCACATAGAAAAGTCATATGCATAAAAAACAAAAAGATAAGACTTTTCTATTTTACTATACACTTAGTTTAGTTAGTTTAGTTTTCTTAGTAGTTTTTTTAGTAGTTTTCCTGAAGTGAATGAAAGCCCAGCCACATTTGATTGAACAATCCCGTAGATATTTAGGGACGTAAATTTATTCAGATAGAAAAGTCATATGCATAAAAAACAAAAAGATAAGACTTTTCTATTTTACTATACACTTAGTTTAGTTAGTTTAGTTTTCTTAGTAGTTTTTTAGTAGTTTTCCTGAAGTGAATGAAAGCCCAGCCACATTTGATTGAACAATCCCGTAGATATTTAGGACATAAATTTATTCACATAGAAAAGTCATATACATAAAAACAAAAAGATAAGACTTTTCTATTTTACTATACACTTAGTTTAGTTAGTTTAGTTTTCTTAGTAGTTTTTTTTTAGTAGTTTTCCTGAAGTGAATGAAAGCCCAGCCACATTTGATTGAACAATCCCGTAGATATTTAGGGACGTAAATTTATTCACATAGAAAAGTCATATGCATAAAAAAACAAAAAGATAAGACTTTTCTATTTTACTATACACTTAGTTTAGTTAGTTTAGTTTTCTTAGTAGTTTTTTAGTAGTTTTCCTGAAGTGAATGAAAGCCCAGCCACATTTGATTGAACAATCCCGTGGATATTTAGGGACGTAAATTAATTCACATAGAAAAGTCATATACATAAAAAACAAAAAAATAAGACTTTTCTATTTTACTATACACTTAGTTTAGTTAGTTTAGTTTTCTTAGTAGTTTTTTTTAGTAGTTTTCCTGAAGTGAATGAAAGCCCAGCCACATTTGATTGAACAATCCCGTAGATATTTAGGGACGTAAATTTATTCACATAGAAAAGTCACATACATAAAAACAAAAAATAAGACTTTTCTATTTTACTATACACTTAGTTTAGTTAGTTTAGTTTTCTTAGTAGTTTTTTTAGTAGTTTTCCTGAAGTGAATGAAAGCCCAGCCACATTTGATTGAACAATCCCGTGGATATTTAGGGACGTAAATTAATTCACACATAGAAAAGTCATATACATAAAAAAAAAAAAATAAGACTTTTCTATTTTACTATACACTTAGTTTAGTTAGTTTAGTTTTCTTAGTAGTTTTTTTTTAGTAGTTTTCCTGAAGTGAATGAAAGCCCAGCCACATTTGATTGAACAATCCCGTAGATATTTAGGGACGTAAATTTATTCACATAGAAAAGTCATATGCATAAAAACAAAAAAGATAAGACTTTTCTATTTTACTATACACTTAGTTTAGTTAGTTTAGTTTTCTTAGTAGTTTTTTAGTAGTTTTCCTGAAGTGAATGAAAGCCCAGCCACATTTGATTGAACAATCCCGTAGATATTTAGGGACATAAATTTATTCACATAGAAAAGTCATATACATAAAAAACAAAAAGATAAGACTTTTCTATTTTACTATACACTTAGTTTAGTTAGTTTAGTTTTCTTAGTAGTTTTTTTAGTAGTTTTCCTGAAGTGAATGAAAGCCCAGCCACATTTGATTGAACAATCCCGTAGATATTTAGGGACGTAAATTTATTCAGATAGAAAAGTCATATGCATAAAAAACAAAAAGATAAGACTTTTCTATTTTAATATACACTTAGTTTAGTTAGTTTAGTTTTCTTAGTAGTTTTTTTTAGTAGTTTTCCTGAAGTGAATGAAAGCCCAGCCACATTTGATTGAACAATCCCGTAGATATTTAGGACATAAATTTATTCACATAGAAAAGTCATATACATAAAAACAAAAAGATAAGACTTTTCTATTTTACTATACACTTAGTTTAGTTAGTTTAGTTTTCTTAGTAGTTTTTTTAGTAGTTTTCCTGAAGTGAATGAAAGCCCAGCCACATTTGATTGAACAATCCCGTAGATATTTAGGGACGTAAATTTATTCACATAGAAAAGTCATATGCATAAAAACAAAAAGATAAGACTTTTCTATTTTACTATACACTTAGTTTAGTTAGTTTAGTTTTCTTAGTAGTTTTTTAGTAGTTTTCCTGAAGTGAATGAAAGCCCAGCCACATTTGATTGAACAATCCCGTGGATATTTAGGACGTAAATTAATTCACATAGAAAAGTCATATGCATAAAAAACAAAAAAATAAGACTTTTCTATTTTACTATACACTTAGTTTAGTTAGTTTAGTTTTCTTAGTAGTTTTTTAGTAGTTTTCCTGAAGTGAATGAAAGCCCAGCCACATTTGATTGAACAATCCCGTAGATATTTAGGGACGTAAATTTATTCACATAGAAAAGTCACATACATAAAAAACAAAAAAATAAGACTTTTCTATTTTACTATACACTTAGTTTAGTTAGTTTAGTTTTCTTAGTAGTTTTTTAGTAGTTTTCCTGAAGTGAATGAAAGCCCAGCCACATTTGATTGAACAATCCCGTGGATATTTAGGGACGTAAATTAATTCACATAGAAAAGTCATATACATAAAAAAAAAAAAAAAAATAAGACTTTTCTATTTTACTATACACTTAGTTTAGTTAGTTTAGTTTTCTTAGTAGTTTTTTTAGTAGTTTTCCTGAAGTGAATGAAAGCCCAGCCACATTTGATTGAACAATCCCGTAGATATTTAGGGACGTAAATTTATTCACATAGAAAAGTCATATGCATAAAAAACAAAAAGATAAGACTTTTCTATTTTACTATACACTTAGTTTAGTTAGTTTAGTTTTCTTAGTAGTTTTTTTTAGTAGTTTTCCTGAAGTGAATGAAAGCCCAGCCACATTTGATTGAACAATCCCGTAGATATTTAGGGACATAAATTTATTCACATAGAAAAGTCATATACATAAAAAACAAAAAGATAAGACTTTTCTATTTTACTATACACTTAGTTTAGTTAGTTTAGTTTTCTTAGTAGTTTTTAGTAGTTTTCCTGAAGTGAATGAAAGCCCAGCCACATTTGATTGAACAATCCCGTAGATATTTAGGGACGTAAATTTATTCAGATAGAAAAGTCATATGCATAAAAACAAAAAGATAAGACTTTTCTATTTTACTATACACTTAGTTTAGTTAGTTTAGTTTTCTTAGTAGTTTTTTTAGTAGTTTTCCTGAAGTGAATGAAAGCCCAGCCACATTGGATTGAACAATCCCGTAGATATTTAGGGACATAAATTTATTCACATAGAAAGTCATATACATAAAAACAAAAAGATAAGACTTTTCTATTTTACTATACACTTAGTTTAGTTAGTTTAGTTTTCTTAGTAGTTTTTTTTAGTAGTTTTCCTGAAGTGAATGAAAGCCCAGCCACATTTGATTGAACAATCCCGTAGATATTTAGGGACGTAAATTTATTCACATAGAAAAGTCATATGCATAAAAAACAAAAAAGATAAGACTTTTCTATTTTACTATACACTTAGTTTAGTTAGTTTATTTTTCTTAGTAGTTTTTTAGTAGTTTTCCTGAAGTGAATGAAAGCCCAGCCACATTTGATTGAACAATCCCGTGGATATTTAGGGACGTAAATTAATTCACATAGAAAAGTCATATGCATAAAAAAAAAAAATAAGACTTTTCTATTTTTACTATACACTTAGTTTAGTTAGTTTAGTTTTCTTAGTAGTTTTTTTAGTAGTTTTCCTGAAGTGAATGAAAGCCCAGCCACATTTGATTGAACAATCCCGTAGATATTTAGGGACGTAAATTTATTCACATAGAAAAGTCACATACATAAAAAACAAAAAAATAAGACTTTTCTATTTTACTATACACTTAGTTTAGTTAGTTTAGTTTTCTTAGTAGTTTTTTTAGTAGTTTTCCTGAAGTGAATGAAAGCCCAGCCACATTTGATTGAACAATCCCGTGGATATTTAGGGACGTAAATTAATTCACATAGAAAAGTCATATACATAAAAAACAAAAAAATAAGACTTTTCTATTTTACTATACACTTAGTTTAGTTAGTTTAGTTTTCTTAGTAGTTTTTTTAGTAGTTTTCCTGAAGTGAATGAAAGCCCAGCCACATTTGATTGAACAATCCCGTATATATTTAGGGACGTAAATTTATTCACATAGAAAAGTCATATACATAAAAAACAAAAAAATAAGACTTTTCTATTTTACTATACACTTAGTTTAGTTAGTTTAGTTTTCTTAGTAGTTTTTTTAGTAGCTTTCCTGAAGTGAATGAAAGCCCAGCCACATTTGATTGAACAATCCCGTAGATATTTAGGGACGTAAATTTATTCACATAGAAAAGTCATATACATAAAAAACAAAAACAAAAAAAAGACTTTTCTATTTTACTATACCAAGACAGATGCTCGATGCTAAATAATTCTTGCAATTAATAATAATACTTTAAAAATTAGAATGGTGATTTTAACATTCTCTATGTCCAAGTGATGAGATCTACAGTACATAGAACTCTAATTATTTTTTTTTTCATATTATTAACAATTATTATATATTTTCTTCTTCGGTCGCTATTTATTTGAAAATTGTCACTGATGCAGATAGAAGTTATCCTTTCAGTTGTAATTATTTCCTTTAGACTGATACTTTGCTTGCTACTTCCCGACTAATACTTTACTTCAGGTGGTGGGATTACTGGAACCATCCTTTCTTTATCGCGCTTTCGTTGTTTACAGACCTTGGTTTCTAACGCTTAAACTCTAATTGGGAAAGATGGTTCTAGCATAGGCAATGATGCACCTTACAGAATGAAATGCTTTTGATTAATAAAGCAGTTTCTTTGAAGTGAAATTAAAAATTATGAAATAAAGTTTCTATATTATTATTAACGAAACATTTTAACAAAATATTTAAATTAATATATATGTGAAATATACTTTTGTTTTGTAAAGGATGGACACAAATCATTGGAAAAAAAATTTCGACGGGATTGTGAGCAGGAAAAATGTAATAATCTTATCAAATTGTTTCATCGTTTATCAAAATAAGTAAAAAGATCAAATTTTACTTATTAAAAATTAGTTCAAATTTATTATTATTTATTTTGGTCCTGGTACCCTTTATTGTGAATCGATTTTCTAGCCAATTTAAGAAAAAGCCACAAGGTAATATTTTTTTTGTTTAAACGAGAAATACATTAATAAAATTGAATAACGTTTAAACGGGAATTAGATTATAATGACTAATTATGCACTGAAAATAAATTACTTGTTTTCGAGTATTAAATTTACCTTTCTTTATTATTGTAATATAGTAATATATATATATATGTTCATTAAAATAAAGGTGTTATTTAAATTTCCCTAAAATATTAATTTAATATTCAGGCATTTTGTTTGTATTATTTTTTTTTCTTTCTAATGCAGCTGGCAAACAGCTTGGTCTTGGATGCCTTAAGGCAAGCGCTGCATAGACGTACTCACTTTGCATAACCCAGGGGGCGCGTGTAACTTGAAGATAAGCCACGGACGCGGAGTAACAATGCCCCCGCAACGCTCTACGATCTTGTTAGGACCGGGACCTACGGTTTAAAGTGGATTCCGAACCGCTACAAACATCTATGGCACCTCCGGTACTCGAACCCGAAACCTGTGGTACCTAGCGCCAAAGCGGTAGCCACTCGGTTATTCAGGTCCTTAGTTTGTATTATTTGTTATACTATTATAATGATTTTACCAATAATTTATAATATTCAGAAAAATCATTTGACATTAAACTATGTAATATTTTATTATTTCGAATAACACCAGATGAAAGAAATCAAATCTTTACATGAACAAAATGGGTGAATGTAGATTGTATTAATTTCTTTAAATAACTTATTACTCCTCTTTGTAGATAAGGTTTTAACAATTTTTAATTTGTTTATATTTTATTAAAGGTATCCATCTCTTCAACATGTTATCAGATTTACCATTGTTAAAATTATCTACGTCTCCCAATCAATTTTTCAAAAATAGTTGTACACTATTTGAGCTATTGTCCTATTTGAATACTTTAGATAGAATTATTTTTCAATTAATAATTAAAATCTAAATGATCAAATGACTGAGATAATCTTTTCTTATTGTTTTATACAATTGCTGTTATTAGTTGATCCTTATTATTTAATAAACAACTTTCAAGTAAACAGCAAATAGAAGAAATAATGAAAATAACAAATTGCAAACAAATTTTCAAAGCAAAAACATTTATTATGATAAAAGCATAGAAAATGATGAAAAGCATCAAAATAACTCTATTATATTTTTTTATATAAAATATTTCGCCATTAACATAAGAAAAAAAATATTTTAACTGATAATTAAGTATTGGCATTTTTTTTCTATTGGTATCACATCAATAATGAAAAAGCAGCCTTCTATCATTATTATATGAAATATTCTGTAAAATACAAAGTATGAAAAAAGAATACATTGATTTTGCTTCTCAGAAAATGTGCAACGAGACACTAAGAAATATAATATTGAGTGGCGTATCCTAATACTGGATTATACTGTCAATTTCCTGTATTTTTCTAGTTAAACAGACTCAGGAGACTCATTATCTGAAATAATATTCCTTAATAATTATTTTAAATCTGATATCTGCTTCATTTTGTTTTTCACATTAATATCATTTTCTAAATCCTACTTGTTATAATCGTTATTTGAAGATAAATCAAACAAAAGTTTTAATTCTCAAATTTTAGGAGTCTTATTATTATAATATATTCTTTAAATTACTCACTTTACATGCGTAATAAAGAATGATGGATTTTTTTTATTTAATGATTTTATTAACTCAGTTAAACTTTTTTCTGAATAATTTACTTAATGTTTTCTTTTGCTTATAAATTTGATTCTTTTGAAATATTTTTAAACAGTCCTTGAAATGCGGAAGTTATTAGAAAAAGCAAAATTTTACCATTGGTGTGGATATTTTAATTTTTTTAACAACGTAAACTAAATATATCAAATTTTCCCATGCATTTTGTGCAAAAAACATTACAGTTATAAAGCTTTATTATTTATAATAATAATGATTTTATATTCTGCATAAATATGCAATGTACTACATAAATATTTTCATGTGTTTATTATTATTATTAAAAATATTGAGCAATTTGTTATAAAAAAATTGTGAAAAAAAAACTGCACAGAAAGTAATGAAAGGGAAGAAAAGGTATTACAGTTTTAAGAAATACACTCGTATGAATTAATTACTGATTTTTGAAACACGTATTTTACTAAACACATCCGCATGGAAAATTGTTTGACATAATACTTAACTTTACTCCACATCTCATTCCGGTATTCACTGCTATGCAGTCCCGTTCAGGTAAAAATATGAGAGAGGAAAAATAATAACAAAATAAAATAGAAAAACTTTCAATTACAGAATTACAGGAGTACAACAAATACAGTAAAAAATTATATAACTAAAAAATATGTAATTATTATAAGCATAAGAGAAAATGAAAAGTACATAATACACAAGGAAAATACTTCATTAAGTGAACTAAAATAGATGAAACAGATAATGATTTGCTTAACTTTGAAGGCGATTAAACAAAAATAACAGGGGCATTTATGTATTTGAAATATGTCATTCAATTCAATGTTAATCAAAACAAAACTCAAAATGCTTTCTCAAAATTAAAATTATAATTATAAAAACATCATTTGGTTCTCAAATAAATATTATAAAAAGTAATATTAGCATAAAGTAATTATAAAATAAATTGGTAGTTTTAAATAACAAAAATATGTAGTTGTTATAATTATATAGCTATATAATTATAACTACTGTATTTATATTTGTAGTATATAAATTTATAGCAGTTATAAAATAATTGCATATTTAGAAAAATATGAAGCATAATATTAGAAATATATAATAATAAATAAAAAGTGAACAAAATTAAATTATATGAAATAAATGTAATCTGTAGTTTAATATTTTAGCATATTTTCTTCAATTTAATCCTTTTTAAAAATGTACGACAAATTATTTTTAAGACCAGTTATTTCCTTCCTCTTCATATAAATTCAAATCAGTAAAATCTCATTAAATTAAATTCATTACTTCTAACTTGTTTTCGTTTCACTTTTATCGCATCATTTTTTATTCATTGTATTATTAAAATAATAAAATTTTCAATTGAAAATTAGAAAAACATATTTGAATAATCAATTTATTCATTTATGCATTTTTAATTAACGTAATCATTCAATATTCATATTTAGATATGTACTACATTAGAAAGACGTATTTGAATATTCAACTAAAAATTGTCAAATAACTTAAACATGAAATCTCCCATAATTTGTTATTAAAAAATTTAATATTTAAATCTACTCCAAATAAAAAAATGGGACGATAGTATAAAATTAAAATCAACGAAAAAGATGAGTAATTTTAGAAAATCAATGATAGTTACAGGCTGCAGAAATATTTTTATTTTGTATAAGTCAGCTCGTACTTCATTTGAATACTTAAAGAAAATTTAAAATCATGCTAAATATTGTGCCCTAAATTGAATGTTTGATATTAATAATTCAAAGAAAATATTTAATTACTCAAAAAAAATGATTTACAGACATTTCAAAGTTATTCTTACAACTTTTATTTTAAGAATGCATTAATATAAGAATCACATCTGTCAAAATTGTTAAAACCTTTCCTGATAGTACACTGAATTTAAACCAGAATAGATGCAATATTTTTGCAATACAATTAACAATTTCAAATGAACCCAATTCATTATTAATTACCAAACAAAATAAAGCCACTTAAATTACATTTACTATACTATGACAGATAGATATTTCTGTTTATATAAAATAGTGCAATAAACTTCAAGACACTAAACTTTAATTTAAAAAGTAGGAAAATTGTGTTGAAAGACCCAATGAGTGTAAATGACAGAAATATATTTTTTAAATAAGAAAGGATTATAAAACAACATATAACAGCAAGTAAAAATATAAAAGAAAAAATTATGTCATAGGAAATATTCATTAATTGATCAAATATTTTTATTTTCACTATGCAGTAATTAAATGATCCAAAGTTGTATAGCTCTGATTATCTCAAATACCTTGCTACCAAAGCATAACTAATGTATTTTATAAGAAATTTTTATCAATGTGCCTCATGAATTTTAGTAGCCTCTTTTTTAATTAACGTAATCATTATTTTTTTATTATTTCACTAATTACACATAAATTAGAGTTGATCATACTTACGCTTAATTTATCGTTAAAAAAATTCAACAGTTTTTAAAAAATTAATAACTATCCCAAATAACTATACGGATTTAAAAAATATGTTTTTCGCACCTATTTAATTTCAAATAGCATATTATTCAACATAACCAAAAGTTATATGCAAAAATTCTACCACCGCTATTTCCCAAATAAAAAAATATATTTCTTATATTTTTATAAATAAATATTACTGATTAATCATTAAAATATTTTTTAAAAGATTAAATAACTTTTATCGACGTTTTATTTTTCATTTTCAATACATTTTAGTGTCTGTTATATCTTATTTATTATTTTAATCTGAACACTTTGCTTTTTACTTAATAAAGAAGCGAGGTATTTGATAAGTTGAAATATAATTTTTTATTTTTTTTTTTTTTTTTTTTTTTTTTTTTTTTTGTATTATTAAGGTTAATGAAACAAGAATTTTAACAATAAGAGAAGATTAAAATGCATAAAGATAAAAAAAAAATTAATTAATTCTCTTATAAAATTTTCGGTTTTGTTCTTTTTTAACTTGTTACCATTTCATTGCTAGAAAATTAATAATCTTTAATGTTTTTTTAGTAATTAAAAGCAATTAATAATACTGCCGACAGCGCTATTTATAGAAACTGCAAATTAGTAGTAAAAATTGTATCCAAGTTTAAATATTTATCTTTCTTATGAACATTGTTTACACCGACCATAAGAAATTCAATATTTATTTTTATAATTAGGTTTTGAAAATTAATTAAAATCATATTAAAACATCAAAGAAACATGGTTATTCTAACAATCTATAATTAATCTAAAAGATAATAATTAAGTTGAAATATAACATTTATTTGTTAAATTTAAGCAAATTTTAATAAATAATTAAATATTGACTTTATCAATGTTCTATTAATTACATTTTATGTTGATCTAAGCATTTTTAAAATCATTACTTGTAAATTAATACTAATATTTAATTTGTGTTTTTATATGGTTAAACATACACATTACTATAATGTAAAACTAAGAATGCTGTCAAATTTCATATAATTTATTCTTTCGATATGTTTTTGGATTTAAAAATGTTTTGAATAATAAGCCATAATAAAATGTCAATAAAAATGTAATTATGAAATTTTATATATATATATATATATTAGCAAAGGTGTAAATATTGAAATTATTTCATATATTTTTCGTATCGCAAACATATTTAATATAATAAAGATTAAATATTAATTTTTATAATTTTATATTATTAATATTATATTAAAACAAAACTTTTTCATTCGTTAATTTCAAACAAAGTGAACCTTTAGATGTTGATTTTAAATATAAATATTTTCTATTTTCATATACTATTTAGTTCGGTAGTTTCTCAAGTAAAAATAGTAAAATTGTAATTATAAAGTAATTTACATTTAAAAATATTTATACAGTGTTGTAATTTACTGTTTTACTGTTCAATGTTGTAATATATTGTTTTTTATCTTTTCGTATACATTTTATTGGCTTTAAAGAGGATAATTGCTATAATAATGCATAACTTATAAATTTAGTAAAATAACAAAAAAATAATTCCTTTGAAGAAGTTTTAATATTATAATAAATAGCAATATCCTGGACTTCAATTTCACCAGTTCTCGACAAAATTTTTTATTTTAATACACATCTATAAAAGCTTTTAAATGATATGATAACATAAGCTAACTTACAATAGAAGATATTAAAACTTTTTTTCTTTCTAATGCAGCTGGCAAACACTGAGACAGCTTGGTCTTGGATGCCTTAAGGCAAGCGCTGCACAAACGTACTCACTTTGCATTACCCAGGGGGCGCCTGTAACTTGAAGATAAGCCACGGACGCCGAGTCAAAATGCCCCCGCAACCCTCTACGATCCTATTAGACCGGGACCTACAGTATAAAGTGGATTCCGAACCACTACGAGCATCCATGGCACCACCGGGACTCGAACCCGAAACCTGTGGTACCGAGCGCCAGTGCGCTACCCACTCGGCCATTCAGGCCCAAGATGTTAAAACTTGGAACAAATATCGTAGTAAATAATTTAATTCACTATCACTTTCGTAGTATTCTAAAGTTTTTTTGTTTTTTTTAAAGACAAAAAAAGTATACAAATTTATTTTAACGGCATAAACAAATTCGTAAATATTTATCGTTTTTTTAATAAAAAAATTCCTTTTAGTTAAAATGTGTCAGGTTGGTTTGATTTGTCGCTGTACTTTTTTTTTGCACTCTTAAGGCTAATCATACCTAGACATACAGTTTAATGTGGATTCCGAACTACTAACAAACAAGCCAGAATTCTAACCTGATGCCTGTACTACCAAAGGCAGAGCGTTCATCAGTTGGCCATCGGACAGCTGAAATGCGTCAGAGAATGTCTGCTGTTTACATTTATTTTATTTTTATTACTTTGAAGGCTTTGACAACAATTTATTTGGTCGTCACACTTCATTTGCAGTTGAAGGCATAAACGAAAAATATGTTAATACAATTTACAATGCAAAAAAGACCTTTGTAGCTGAGCTGAATTTTGAATTCCTATGCTATAAGACACTCTAAACAAATGCAAATGTAATACTTTTGTGACTTAAATAAATTAAAATAATATATCTCAAAATGCTATCTAACTTACATATGTTTCTTTAGATATTATTATATACTTGCAGAGTTAAAATTTAACTTTAAAAATAATATAAATAAAAACAAGTGGGTTATTTTTGGTAATCAATCTTTTGATTTCTTGAAAAATATTTAACTATTTTTCTTTCCGAAACGCCACTTAAAATATAGTTTTGTTATATCACTTAGAAAATACTTTTGAAACAGCAATAGTAATAACTGTTCAATTACAGAAAATAATGATAATCTATGATATTCGCTATGAACACAAAGCACATATTGCAGAGCAAATAATTTTAAAATTTATCATACTTTGTAGTAAAATTAAATTTATCCAATTGTACAGTAAAATTAAAATTTATCCTATTGTATAGTAAAATTAAAGTTATCATACTGCATTATCATTTGCAAATTTAGAAGATTTTTAAAATTGTAATATTATAGTTGTATTTTCGAAAAACAACACTTAAAAGTTAAAATAGTTTTATACATTAAAAAAAAGTTAACGTATCTGGTATCTAAAGATAGTGTAGCCTTTCAATTAACTTCCTTCTGAAGTATTCACTTAAAAAAGAGTTAAAAGTTGTTTAAACATTAGTTAAACCGACACAGAAGTATAAAAAGAAAAGAACTTGATTCACCAAACAGAACTGAAGCGTTAGAATCCACAGCCAGAAATGGCAAGCGTTTTTGCACAATCCAGCTACACAGTGATTAACCCAGGTACCCAGACACCAATGATTTTCGCACCAAATAAGATAGTGGGGGAAGACCTTGTATGAAAAAAAGTCTATTACCTCTCTTTATCGTTCTTTCTCAGTGGCATTCTTTTCTTCTCTGTCTTCAATGATGTTGATGGATGGTTCTCATAAAGAGAGATAGGGACCGCAGAAAGGAAGCCATCCTTCAACCGGGAACAGCAGATTCGTCCGATCTATTGGGATTTCTCGGACATGGAACACGCAATACACATTTTTCAGCACCAGGGAGCGAGAGCTATTTGAAAAAAAAAAGCAAATTAATTTACTTAGGTTCCAACGATCGTACCATATATGCCCAGGGCGAACTTACACGCACGGGGTAGTTGAAAATGATGATGGTTTAAAAAGGAAATAAACGGAATGCAACCTATTTATAATTTTTGTCATATAGACATAGATGCTTATAAATAATTTTAAGTTATAACAATAAAACCGTTATTTTCCATTGGCATTTTAAAAAATAAATCATTTGTTTTCATTTTATAATGCATGCAGTTTTTATGTTTTACAGTAATCCCTTGATATATAGTATATTTTGGAGTTAAAGAAGTGATATTATTAACGACTATATTTAAACAATGGGAATTTTTCTTTAAAAGAAATCACATTATAACGAGATTTTTATTGAAAATTTTAGATCAATATTTTAAAACAAATTAAATTGCGTTATCATAAAAACAGAATTATAAAAAAATATTTTTAATAATTCGTTTAATTCCTTTTAAGTATTTAGGATCATGAATGCCAAAATAAATAAATCAAAACAATAATGCACATGCTCAGACATTTAAAAAAACATAAATGGAAATATTAAAATAAAAAACATGTTATATGTTCTCACGCATCTAAAAACACATAAAAAATGTTTTAAAAAATTTATAATAGCACTTACATTTAAAAATACATAAAAAAAAAATCTTAAAATAAAAAATGTGTTATACTTGTTCTTGCCTTTAAAAATAGATAAGAAAATGTTTTTAAAAAAATTTATACTAGCACTTACATTTAAAAATACATAAGCAAAAATGATAAAATGAAAAATATGTTGTTCTTGTTCATGCATTTAAAAATGCATAAATATAAATGTTAAAATAAAAAAATAATAACACTACAAACATTATAAATATATAAATAGAAATGTTAAAATTAAAAATTATATATATACCAATACATTAAGAGAAAGAAGCATCTATAAATCAAACATAAGTTTAAAAAATTGAGCTTATTTTTTCATTTATAATTTTAAATATAATAAATATTACGTATTCATCCAAGTTGCATCTTTCAAGAAAAAGCTCGCAGAAAGTCTATTTAATATTTGATGAATGCAGATCATTAAAAACTCATTAGTCCTCAAATGGAGAATATTTTAAATAATTTTTTGTTCAAAATTTTGAAATGTGCGTAATTACCTGCCATTACTTAACGGGGGTAATTTTTAAATCTTAATTTTACTTTCAAAAAAAATCTTATTTGATTTTATAAGCTTACTATTATTAACGATAACAAACTTAAGTTTACTATTATTAACCAAATCCCATGTAATAGTGAATCTACTGCATATGTACTCTTCTAGTGTTGACTGTTCTCAAGCTTACTATTATTAAGTAACAAACTATTACATTTATTTTTTTTTGGGTTCTTCATGTTAAAAAAAAGTTTTCTACATTTAACGAATATTTAATCCCGTAAATATGAAACAATTTCTTTTTATTACACATTTTTAAGCATATAATTGTCATAGGTTAAAATTTTTTTATATAAAAATATATGAAATGCTTAATTTACAACATGGGACCAGAGAAGCTCGGTGAATAGTTTATTGGGTTTCAGATTAAACATATGTTGAAACTGATTGAAAGAATTACCTTTGAAATGATAATAAATCGAAAATTTTTGTGTTTATGACATGGTCAAAGTAGATTAATCTGTAAGCCGGAAATTCCTGCCATTGATTTCTAGGAAGATAATCAAAACTCTGAGATCCATCTTTAGAAGTGTTTCTTTTAAATTGAAGTGATAAAATAAACATGCAATGAAGAAGCCCTTATCCTCAGCCAGTTTTGCCAGAAGCCATTTTTGTCTGCGTTGTACATCAATCATGTACAATCTTTATAGACTGTGTGTTCCGAGTACAGTTTTTTTTATTTATTTTATAAAAGTCTTAAACAACAATTGGAATATTTTTGTGATTTCTGAAAATAATCTGTTTTTGCTTTTGTTTTTGATGGTGGATGTCGTTTATTAAACCCTTGGTACCATTTATTCCCTGAGACGCCATTTTGAAATCTAAAGATCGTTGGCATCAATGAATTTTTGAACAAGCATTTTCAGTTCTGGCTTATCAGAAGAGAAAACTATTTGAGATCTAGCAATAAAGCACTTAGTTAGAACATTATCTATCTCCTTAAGCAATTCAATACGTTGACCCTCATTCTACTTATATTGTACTTTCATCCTTTAATTCTATGCTTATTACCAATATTGTAATACGTAAGCCTGTTAAACTTATCTGTATATTTAATTTATATGTACTATATCCATGATAGCTTCCTCCAAGTAATCTAGACTGCATTTATTTATTTCTCACGAGACATTCTACAATCTTTCACAAATCAAAATAGTATAAAATCAGAAGGCAAATTATATTTGCAACACTTCACTGTTAAAAATAATCAAAAACAAATTTGTGTAGGCTGAAATCAATTATATTCTGTCAAAGAAATCACTCAATAAAGAATAATAATCTTCCAGAAATTATAGAAATAAATTAGTAACAAAGCATGTTGCATTATAAAGCGCGGTATTGCCAGCATTGTATTTCTAGTGTTTAGTTTGTACAGACTTCAGGTTTCGTTTAGACTCCATTTGGTTACAGATGATACTTGTTTACTGAATACTCCCAAATAGACTTAACTCTTGAAATCTTTCTAATTTTACTACTTAAATGTACTTAATACAATACTTAAAATATATTAAACTACTTAAATATCTCATTAAAGTACTTAAATATCTCATTAAAGTACTTAAATATCTTATTAAAGTACTTAAATATCTTATTAAAGTACTTAAATATCTTATTAAAGTACTTAAAATATCTTATTAATAAAAACAATGTCATTACATTTGTTTATATAATTATACACCTATATTCTCTTAAATTAATAAAAAAATTTTAGGACAAAATTTATTTTAATAAGATAATTTTCCTTTAGTTAGAAATTACATGAACACAATCTGAAATCAGAAAATTCCAACTTGTTGTCCAATGGTAACATTGGCAGTCATAATGTGCGAGGAAAAAAAATTTGAATTCAATGGCGACATGTATTGTGTTTATTATTTACCGAAGCAAGGAGATTCAATGAATTTGGTGACAACGCGTTTAAGTTCAGCGCGTTAAATTAACCCTTTTTTACCACATCTCTACAGTAGTAGTAGTAGTTGCCAAAGTAGCTGCTAGAACAGCCTGATTTCTAAAGGGCAGGCTACCGATCACGCACAAAATTATTTTCTATAAGTTGGTCCTACGACCGATTCTGTTGTATAGTTGTCCTAAGTATAGGGGTTTAAACCGTAATGTAAAATCTTCGAAACCTTCAAAACAGACACGTAGCCAATACTGTTAATGCACCTTGGTTTGTTCTTTGGAAGTTAATTAGCAGAAATTTTGAATTCAATCCTATCATGGATTACATTTAAAAATTTCCAAACATTCTCATCCCAAATTAATAACGAAGCTGTACAAAATGTACTTTTTTATCGTCCTGGATTTACAACGAAAATCAAACTGTTTGCTGTTTCGAGTGAGTCTGAAGTCGTTTCGATTAGCACTAAATATATTTCTAGTCGTCAATAGACAGATCCTGGAATTCAACTTAAACGAAGGTCCCCAAACGTACTATATAATAAAATGGAAAAAGAAATATAAATTTATTATTTATAAGTACATAGCCGCATTTTTTTCTTAACAGCGCTGTGAGAGTTCGTGTTTAATAATCTTAATAGGATGACCATGTGTTAGGTTTTCGGATTTTTTTCCCCTACGATATTACTTTTTCCAATAATTTGAGGCAGTTATCATTGAAAGTTTTTCTTATTGGCATTAATTAGATTATATTGTAAAACACGAGGCTCCATATGTAAAATAAATAAAATATAAAGTAAAGACAAATACTAATCAATAATTGCTTTTTTTTCTATGATCCCATAAATAAAATTGCAAATCCTTTATTAGTTAATTTAATATTTTTATAACTTGCAAAGGACAAAAAGATAAGAATTTAGAACCATAATGCATCACAAATTAAAAATTGGAATGGTTTCTTTAAGTATTTATTATTCATAATTAAAGAAGACATTTTATTTCAAAAGTACTCTATTTTAAAAACTATTTTTTTTTTTTCATAATATCTAAAAAGGATATTGTTGTGAAATGATGTCAGTGACCTCAAAAAAACAATTCATGAGGAGAAAATAAAAATTGCTTAATGAAAGGAGTGAACATCTTATCACATCATGTCGTGCGATATAGGAAATGCCATATGTCATATCACGCGCAGTATATGACATGATGTTATATCTCGTATGATATGTTATGTGAACTGAGGTGATATGAGGTGAAACAGAAATGACCAAACATTGACTGAAGTGAAGTAATAAAAATGTGATGCGTTATGCAATTACACATGTATGTGATGTGATGGGTAGTGGATGTGAATTAAGCAATAATGATATGACGTGGCATGATGTTAATAAATAAACTAACCTACATTTTGATTAAGAACAAAAATATGGGGGATTTCACGTCGTTTCTAGCTAATACCAATAAATTGAAGGCTTTGAAATATAATATAACAGGTGGGCTGAAAAGTTCAAAATTTCATGAATTGGGCTTTGCTCCTGCATCCACCGTATTCTCCAGATCTGGCCCCCCAGCGACTTTTTTTCCTGTTCTCAGACCTCAAGAGGATGCTCGCTGGACAGAAATTTCGTGCCGATGAAAAGGTTATCGCCGAAACTGAAGCCTATTCTGAAGCTAAAAACACATTGTACTATAAAAATGGTATCGAAAAATTGTATGACCGCTATAATCGTTGTATAGCCCTCGAAGGCAACTATATTGAATAATAAAAACAAATTCTGTCAAAAAAAAAAGAATTTTTCTATGCTAGCCTACGAACTTTTCAGTCCTCCTGGCTGCCCAGAGAGCATTGAATTTGACCGATCCCCTTTCAATAGAAGGGGTAACTGTCCAATAAATTAAATTTCGTAAGCAGGTTTCATGTTTTTTAGCATTTTATCTCTTTTAAAATTAAAGAACACTGTAAAAAGATAACTTAAAAGCGTTGTACGTTTAAGAAAAACATCAGTGTTGTTGAAATATTCCGCAGAAAAAAATACAAGAACTGATGGCTCGTACGGCTTGTGACCATTTTGGAACAACTCAAAAAAGGGAATCAGTTATGCGGAAATGTTAAATCGAGCAAAAAAAAGAAGCTCTGATATTGTTGAAAGAACTAGAGCTGGATCCGATTATTTCAATGAGGCATAAGCATAATTTACCCTCACCTGAAAGTTGAATTTAAGAATTTTTTTTCTTTTTAATGCTGCATATTATTCATTTTTTGTTTACTTAAAAAGGAAAAAAAAAAATACCAGAAAGGTTTTTTTCTTTTAAAATGTATTTTAACTTTAGTGGATGATTAAAAATGTATTTTATTAACGATTGAAAATTTGAACAAGATATATATAGGGAGAGTGCGAAAAACACCAGAACGATATTTTTTTTCCTTTAACAAATTCTGCATTCTTTAAATATACGTTATAAGGTATTATCAAGTACATATTTACTATTTAAAGGGGAAAAATATATCTGGTGTATTTATGAAATCTGTAGGAGAATTATGAAAATATATATTTAATTAAACTTGAACTTTACCTGTATTTTTACCATTAACAAAATCTCAGAAGGAATATAATTTTTACAGTATTTTTTTTTTTAATTTTGAACAACGAATACTTAGTGAAGCATGATTTATTAATTGAAATGTGTTTATTAATACTTTTTGAGTAATGTTGAAATTTTTTAAAGCCTGCATTCAATAAATGCATTGCTGTCGAAAACTGTTCGTGACTGGCGTGAAAATCTGTTTGCTGCCGAAATTCAGATTCCACTCAATATAGTTAAATCAAATATTCAAAAATTAGCAATTGAAAAACATAAGTTTTGACATTTTTTTGAAAATTTTAATTACTTCGGTATTCAGAAAGAAAAGAAAATAATTTATGTAAAAACAAGCACTCATATAGATAATTATTTTCTCTGCAGACCACGTAAATCTCATTAACGGATTGAAGGTTAAGTAGTTTTTGGTAAAAAGAGAAAGAGTCACTGGGAAGTAATTTCCTCGAACTTACGTAAGTCGACGGGAATATAAGCTCAGAACAGCGCGAACGTCTATATATCATGAAGGCCTCTGTAATACTCTAAATTATATATACATAAACAGTGAATAGTCAAATAATTGGATACATTTATGTTTAGTTCATAAGAAATATTGTAATAAAATAATAATATGTAGGAAGTAGGTGTCATTTAAATTTTATGCTAAACTAACTACTACTCTAACTAACTTCTAACTAACTACATCTCTTTCTCAATATGTGCTAGATTTAAAGAAAATGTTTAATGAATTGTATTAACTTGAAGCAAAAAACCTACTTCCTACTTAAAAGAAAAAAAAAGTTTAAAATGGAAGAAAATCTAAAAAAATTTATTTAATAATTTATTTAAAATTTAATTAAAAAATTTATTTTACCAAATTATATCTGACCAGCAAAATGTTACGAAACCATGTCAGTAAAAACGAGAATTTTTCTAATATATGAAATTTCTAAAATCTACGTTGTGTAACGGTACATTATATTTTACAGATATAATTTGAAAAATAAAAGAATTCGTTCATAAAGGTTTCAACTTGTACTTGTATTTATACAAATAATTCAAAGATAAACAAAATAAATTTGAAATATTTCTTAAGAAAAACGACTATTCTTTGTATAAATTATCAATTATCATGCTAGATGAAGTATATTCTTTTCTTGCAATTTCTTTCTCTGCCCCATACTGAAAAAGCAATTTGAAAAACGCATTACAAAAAACAGAAAAGATAATAAAGAGATTGCGTAATCTTGTGCTATATAATGTATCGCCAGTTTAAACCTTTTTACGTATCATCAGTTTAAACGTTTTACCTTTTAAATCTTAAATTAACTACTTCTTTGACTATATGTGCAAGATTTAAAGAAAATATTTAATAAAATGTATTAATATAAAGAACCAAACCTTTTTCCCAATTAAAGAAACAAAATTTAAAATGGAAGAAATTATTTGTATTTACGAGAGAAACGAAATGTTGCGAAAACCATGACAGTTCAAAATAAGAACATTTCTAATCCATGAAATTTTTTGAAAGCTATGTTATGTAAGGCACATTACATTTTTATAATTTAGTTTATATATAGTTATAGTTCGGTAAAAATAATACCATTGCTTCATAAATGTTTTGACTAGTACTTGCATCTATACAAATAATTCAAAATAAAGAAAAATAAATCTGGAAACATGGTTTAAAAACGACTAATCATTATGAAAAATTACTCAATTGTCATGCTAGATCAAATATCATTTTTTTTGTAATTAGGTAAGCTTCATCTACCCTATGCTGAAAGAATGATTTTAAAAACGCATAGCAGCAGAAACTTTTTAAAAAGAGGATAGATGGTGTAATGATGTGATATATAATGTCGTATCATCGGTCTTAAAATGGGTTAAGTAGAAAACTAAACTGAAGATTTCTACATTTTAGATTTATTTTCGGAATAAATTTATTTTGAGATCAATAGATAATTTCTAAAGAAAAAAGCATCATCCCCTAGAATAGTATAAGAGCCCAGAAAATTAATTACAATACTTAAATAAATATTACAAAATGCAAATACGTTTTTTTTATAATACTCAAAAGAAAAATTACCAAAGATCAAAATGTATTTTCGTATAATAACAATAGCATATAATTTAATTATTATACATATATTTCTGTCTATAAATCGGCCAGAAGGCAGACGGTCTCAGCACACTATGGGGATGTTGCGCCACTGATGATGATGATATATATATTTAATTACTGCACATTAATTATCACACATAATTACTATATTTCGTATAATTAAGGTACATTTTCAGAAAAGGTAAGAAGATATATTTTAAATTATTTTATACATAGGTGGTTTCCTATATTTTCAAAAAATAAAATATTGCGATGGTTTAAAGTGAAGTATAATTGTACCTCATAATTTATCCATAGTGTATTTTTTTATAGTATAAAGGAAGTACAGTACAGGAATACAGTATTGTAAATATCCTATTTCAGGCACTAATTATTATTCTTATTTGATGCAATATACATATTTAATCAAAATACAACTATTAGTTCCATATATTTTTGTTGATTTACTATTATTTTCCTGCAGTTTCAATAACTTTTAATAATATTTTATTGCCTTCAACGGTAAATTTGTAAGTTTAACAAATACCATTTTATTGCTAACAATCAGAGGAAAATAATAATTTATAAATATTAAATAAATGAAGAAAATTGATCTACTCAATATGTACATTTTGACTGTAATATTGGAATTAAAGTTTCATTTTAGACCATTGGAGGCATAATATTATCTTTAAATATACAAGATAATTTTAAATCATTGCAGCATCGAATGATAAATACAAAATATTCACAATTGGTTTAAAAATAGTACTTCAGTACATAGTACATAGTATGTACTATGTACTATGTACTATGTACTTATGTGTATGTACTATGTACTTAAGTACATAGTACTATTACTTTAATCTTACTTCAGTAGAGTCTTACATAGTATCAATTTTCATGAAAGTTATTTTTGAAATGAAGGCCACTTATTAATTTTTTAAATAAAATGTAAGATCAAGAAATCACTTGTAATCAAGAAATGTAAATGTAATCAAGAAAATCACTTCTGCATTTATTTCTTATAGGTTAACCATATATTCATAATTCTAAACAATAATGTTTCACTTTTAAATTATTTACTGTTTAAAAATTTAACTTTTTGAACTATTGTAATGTGATTATGAAAGCAATGGAAAAAAATGTATAACACAATATGTATAACGATATGTGTAACTCAATGTATAACACAATTTATTACACAATGTGTAATACAAAGTACAACACATTTTATTTTACATACACATTATATATTCAAATATTTTACACATTTCTTCATTCAATGAAGGACAACTTAACAAACGATATTTGTCCATCTCAGAGTTCTGGTTGCACAAAGGATTTTTATATATATCAATGCTGTGTAGATGTTTAGCAAGACAATCATGTCCAGTCTCCAGGCAGAAAGCCAACCAGCGATGGATCTACGTGAGTCTCGAATTTTACAAATCGAATACCTCCACTTCTTTTTGTCAGTTCCTTCTAATAATTTGATGTGATAATTTTTCTCCAAAAGATTTTTAATAATTCTTTTAATTAATGAAAATGGTACTTTATCATTATTTGACTGTGAAATATCAGTTCCCTTTTTAACTAATTGATGAGGCCATTCATTTTCAACAATTATTACGTGAGATGGGATCCACTGCAAAACAACAGTTATCACTTTAGAAAATAGCAGGCGTGGATGGCTAACAGGGAGCCTGAAAAGTAACTATGTTCTGAGCTGAACTATTTACAACTAATTTATATGTATATATATATATAATATACATATATATATTTATATATATATATATATATATTTATATATATATATATATATATATATATATATATATATATATATATATATATATATATATATATATATATATATATATATATATATATATTTATATATATATATATATATATATATATATATATATATATTTATATATATATATATAGATTTTATATATATATATATATATATATATATATATATATATAAACCTGGACTAAACCTGGACTCGTCGGAAAACATCACACAAGACCACTGTTGCGGTGTCCACAACGCATGCTCTCTACTCCAGGTTAATCGCAGACGACAGTGAGTTGCTGTAAGTGGAACACATCCCTGACAGGCCTACGAGCATATAGACCAATGTGATGACCTAAGCGTCTGTACACGGTCTGCCTTGAAACTGTCGTAACGGTAACTGAAGAGAGCTGACGAGACAGGTCTTATGCTGTGCTCCGTCTATTTCTTTTGGCAGTAACTGCTAAATACCAGTCCTCATTCGGCTTTGTAACTCAGGGGCGACCTGTGCTATAACATCTATTCACATTACCATCATCTTGGAATCGTTGCCAAAGCCTGGAGATGACACTCTGGGCGATTCAAGTTCCTCGGATACATCCAGCTGGTACGTCCACATTGCAGTCGATAATTCTACCACGTAAAAAATCATCCAAATGCTTTCTTTTGTGTCATAACTATGCGGTTATTGCACTGAAGGCTTTTAAAGCGCTTGTGAACAATTTTTTACTTCTTTGCCACCATTCCTTATATGCCCTTTCTTACACTCTCGTCATTGTGACGTACTATCTGCGCCGTCTGGTGGTTTCCTGTAATTTTGCATATTCTTTTTCAAGATGTGTGTGATAATTCTACAGGTGAAATTTTTATTTTAGAGTTCAATTTCTGTGTGATTCTGAATTATCCTTAATTTATGGACAGGAGTGTAATATACACATTCCATCAATATTGAATTAAACTCTTATTTAAAGTCTATATTATTTGACAGAAAAAATTAACAGAAAATGAAAAAATGTGAATATTAATATTAATTTAATTTTTTTTTTTAAAAGGGCATTTTATTTCTAAAATTCAAACTACAAACTTTGATACAAGAATTTATTGTTCTTTAAATGACCGAGAAATAGCTTTAAGGAATTTACAGGCAAAAAAAAAAAAAAAAAACTGAGAAAACTAGGTAAGTCTTCGAAAATAATAACCGTTAATCTTTTGTTCCAGACTTTTTTCGTGAAATATTTAATTGAGTATTAAATTGCATTCAATTCACTGGGGCGCCATTAAAAGTCTGGAACGAAAATCTCATTTCAAATCAATTAAGCCATTCTCAGAAGTTAAATGTTTAAGAACTAATCTTCTTCAAATATCATGTGTATTCAAATCACAATTTATTTCTCCGAAATATTCAGTGCTAATCTTTTTTTAAATATAATAATGGAATTGATTTAATTTTTCAAAAAAATAAATAAATAAAAGCAAATGCAAATTAAAAAATGCCATTTAAATGCAAATTAAAAGTCTGCTTTTTAATTTTAAATATTCTTTGCAATGACCTTTAATTAATAGAATGATGTCTTCGTGTTTTTAAAATTTGTTCATTAAAATATATTTTTTTCTTTGTTGTGTATGAGGATTAGCTTTTCTCAAAAGCGTTTTTCAATCAATTCTTTTCCCTTCAATTAATTATTTATTAATTTTAAATGAAAAAACTCAGCAATTCACTATTTTTTCAAATGCGCTTTCAAATTAAATTTTTTATTATTGAATTGAAAATTATATCTTAATTTAATATTGAATAAATTATTCTGAATGGAATAAAAATAATGATTAATAAAATTTCGCATAAATTAGTTAACTTCAGAAGTTTTAATTAATAATCTTGTTATTTCTTAGTAATATAAAAAATTAAACTTATTACTTATAAAATCTGATTCGCAATTAAAACTGCATTTCGCATTTAACAGTATATTCGCATTTTAAAACTGAATTTTTTATCGCATATCATGTATCAGTATTTTAATGAAGAATTTATTAGGTTTCTAGAGAAATAAAAATATTCAGGTATTGTGCAAGATTTTTTAAGGAATTTAAAAGATACTGAAGTACTTTTTAGGTTTTAAATATATTTTAATATCTATCTTTTAATTGTTCTTTTAAAAAAACCCGTATACACTAAATGAAAATTACACTTATTTATCAAATTACATTATTTTATCATACTTTAAATTATATGAAAAATTATCTTATATATAAAGAATATATATATCGAAAGTATGAACTTCTACATTTTTAATATTTGCAAATATTTTAAAGTTACTTAATTTTAATGAAAAAAATAAATATTTTCAAAAAGTAATCAATTACAGAAGTTAATTGTATATTATTAAAAATTAATAACATATTAATTAAATAATTATATATTATTAAAAAATTGTAATTATATATTATTTAAAAAAGTAATTCTATATTATAAATTGTAAATATTTCAAAAAAAAAAGAAAGAAAGAAAGGCATGGAGCTTATGTCTTTTGAAGAACAAAAGTCTCCAGTATCAAATCAACCACCTTATTAGTGCTGTTTTCGTGAATCTACCTAACAAAAACACGCTAATCAGATTACTGTCTCTTTCGTTTATCAACAAGCTTCATACCACCCTGTTTTAATCATCAGAAAGAAGTGACTTGTCCAGATGTTCGTTATAAGATTAATCAGAACGAATCTGATTTTTCTTGCTCACAAACAACCGATTTTGTATTCAGATAATCAATACATTACATTATTCTGTACATAAGAAATAATTAAAAAAATTCTAAATAAATAGTTATAAACGATAATGCAAATTACGATAATCATTAAGATTACAAAAATTTTTTTTTTTTGCATTTTTATCAATTGCTGAAAGTTTATTTTTGGTTCTAATATACACTGAAAAATTATTCTGTTGAAAGTAATTTATTTAATTACTTTAAAACATTAAAAACATTTGAAAATAACATTTAAAAATCTTAGCATTTCTACCTTTACTTCAAAAAATATTATTTAATTTTTTTTAGTAGCAATATTCTACTTTTGACATTAAATAAGTTTTTGTATAACGAATCTCCAAATTCAGATTATACGAATAATTTCATAAAATAAATAATCATTTATTTCATTTTGTCCAATTAATTAGAATATTTAATAAATAAGTACCAGTAAGTGCTTTATTTTTCATTTCTTTTCATTTGCCTTTTCATTTTAAAAGTACATAAGGCTAACAACGGAAGTTTGTCATGACGATTAATGTATATTAAGATTCAGCAGACTTAACATTAGAAGCTTAACATTAAAAATTAAAGCTGATTACATTGGTTAACCCTTTATTATTCTAAGCAAAGAGAAAATATTTTATAACATGCATCTTAATTACGTTAGTATCATTATCACTCAATCATTTTTCGCTTGCTAAAATTACACAAATTTAATACTAAACAAATCCTTTATAACTATCTCATTTCCACCAAGTTTGGCAAGTAAAACCAAAATGGCCGCTTAGGTTTGTTTACTTTCAAACCACAAGTTAACGAAAACGCGAGAAAATCTCCGTTACTTAAAAATATTTTACATGCTTTTAATAGAACGGAATATTCATCAAGGAAGAACGAACAAAAGTTCCTAAATCCCGTTTGTCAAGAGAAAGGGTCTTAGGATTAGATCTTCAGGGAATATGAAAGTTCTTCTCAGATTAAAGTGTAATTGGTTGGTTAACTCTGCATATTAGCTGCTGGGGATAACGTTTTGACTATAAATAAAGACGAGTATGACATAAAAAGTCTTTGGTACATGTATTGCCTATCATTTAAGTGTAGTCTATGTATATTAAGTTGCGATGAATGGTTCTATTTTTCTCATTTGCACTACATGAGTAGTGCCTTATGAAATATAAATATGTAAATAAATACTTATTTCTAACAAATTAATCACTTTTGTAATTATTTATCACCGGAATTGTTTAATTTATTTCACCTTCGATTAAAATGGTATTAAAATGGTAAAGTCTTATGTGCACTTTACGAAATTCTGTACGAGACACTTGGCGTAGTTATGGTGATGGCAATCTTCTTGGCGATGCTTAAACATGTCTAAATGCTTAACATTAATCAAATATTGGAACTGAGAGTTTGAAAAAATGGTTTGTGAAAAATGGTATTAATTTTGAAACTACGGCAAATGAGCACTATGCGAAATATTGAAACTGCTAAATTCTCTTGGCGATAAACTTGGCGCAGTTTTTTAGTAATGCTGGCAATCATCTTGGCCCACCATGGTGTTGTTGGTTATCTTCTTGGAGCACTTATGAGTATGTTGGTAATCTTCTTGGGCCACTTATGGCGATGCTGACAATCTTCTTCGCCATGTTTAAACATATCTAAATGCTTAACATTAAGCAAATATTGGTATTCGGGGGTTTAGTTCAAAATAAAATGATTCAGTGGGCCTTCTACAAAAGGTCCTCCAGTATTGAAAATATCCTTTTTGTGCAGCAAATACGCCGCTTTGTCAGCAACTGTTATTTGAATCTGTTGCCACTTGAGTTTTTCATTTTGAAATTAATAATTTTAAAAAAACATTTTGCTTTTGAATTTGTTTTATTCTGTTAAAATGTTCCACATAAAAAATAGTAACTCATTGAGCTCAACTATTTTATAATTGTATTTAATTTAAACTCATATGAAGTTTATATTTAAAACTGAGATTTAATAGAAATCAATACTTTTATTGCATATGTAAAAAGAATATAACTTATTTAAACATTTTGAAGATTCCACTTATTTGTTATATAATTAATTTTCTATTGTTGGAATCGTAGTTTACAATTTAAACTTGAGGTATTTTTTGATGATCTATTTAATGGGAAGATGATTATTTTTATCTAATTGATAGTATGAACTTGAATAAGAATGATACATGATTCATAACATAAGAAGAAATTTATTTATGGCAAAAACAATTTTGAAATATTATAAAAATTTTAATAATTACGATGTAAAAAATATTTTTCTTATTCCTCACATTTAAAACAACCACAGCAAAGAAATATTAATATTGATCGTATATAAAATAATGATTTTAAGTTCAACTATAGAATATAACTTTAGTTTATCCTTAAATAAAGTTTCTGATAAAATATTCTTTATTATCAGTTTAAAATAACTTATCGAACAACTTATTATTATTATAATTAACTTATTATTAATATTATTGAACAATTAAGCGTTCAGCTATTTTGATAAATTAATTACAATTTAAAACTAAGTCGACTAGCTTTGAATGACTCACAATAAAGAAGTTTGGAAAAAAAGTAAGCAATGGCATTTTAACATACGATATTTCCGCTATATGGAAACTTCTTTTTTATGAAGTATTAATTTTTAAATATATTTTCTCCACTGCAATATATTTATATATTATATTTAAATATTTTGAACATATTTTCACCAAAAGTTAACATCTGACCAAAATAAATTTACTTTTTAGAGATTGTTGCTCTATTGTAAAAAAATTAAAAATTGCATAAAAAATTGTACATCTGTCTAACATACACGTCCATCTGCATTGAATAAAATGATGTTAAATTAATAACAATCATAAATTTTGTTATTAATAAGAGTATTCTAGTCTAAACTGGAATTGTTTCTATGGATTTTATAATTAAACGCTTCGAAATGAAACTTTCAGGTTGCTGTTATGATTTCTGAGTGATCTGAATAATGCGTAATTTAATAAGAATACTGGGAGCTAATTAACATTCTATATTATATTGAAATCCATAGAGTATCCACAATTTATGCGAGCATAAAGCTTAAATTCAGGCAATAAGAACTGTGGAGCGTAAAATTTATTTAATTGAAATATAATCTAGAATGGTATGATTTAATATTTTTTAGCTTTGCCAAGAAAATATTTTTTACCTAAGAGTATTTTGATAATTTATAGTCTAATAGGTATTTTTGTTCTAAGGCAATTTAAAATAAAAATAGTAATCGATGCTATGACAATGATGTAGCATAAAAGATTTTTTAATATATTCAGAATTAGTTTATAAAATATAGTATTATATAAAATTTTCTGTTTTTTTATATTATTATACAAAATATTATCTCAATATTGACTAGATTTCACTCATGAAGCTATCAAAAACATTTCTGCAAAAATCTTTCTATAATTTTTTTTTATTTATTTATGCAGAAGTTTCTGAATTTTTATGCTGAAGATGTTTTATGTTGGAGATGTTCTGAATAATTTATGAATTTAACTAGAAATTTTAAGGGCCATGCAATAATTAAAATTAAGCAATTAATTAATAGCGAAAACCCTAATTACATGCTCATAACTTTATACCACTTAAATTATTCTGCTTAAATAATCGCATTATGTAATTGAAGTGAATTAAGTGATAAATATCGTTTAATTCTAAAATAAACGTTAACTTTTTCTTTTAAAAATTATATAAGCTAATTAATTTACGCTGCCTTTTTATGAAAATGGCTTGCTTAGTTTAAATTAATTGATTTTTTAATCTGTACAGCATTAGTTTCTAAGAATAACTACGATTATTTTATAAAAAAATACCATGGTATTTTTTTAAATATCATAATAGTTTTTTTAAATATCATGAATTTTGTTAAAAAATACCATGATTATTTTGCCTAAAAATTTATTGAAAAAATTTAATTCAATTAGAATTAAATTTTTTTAAAATTAAATTTTCTTGGGCAAAAATGTAAATTGAGAAACGTATTTTTAATTAAAGAGTATCATAAAATGAATTAAAAATCAGCGCAAGTAATCAGCGCAATAAATTATCTACCTAATCTATTTTCCATTAATACTAACCATTTTGTAAAGGTTTATAATGCAACTCGTGTTATTTGATAATAATTGTTAAAATGTTTTAAAGAGCTTTGCTAATATTTATTGAAGAAATTTTCATGATAAATCTTTTTCCGTGAACTCTTTTCCAACAACTTAAAAAAAAATTTTATATTTTGTTTTTTATTAATTTTATATATTTAATTAGAAATGTTCATTCAATGAAATACTAAAGGCATGCCATTCCAAAAGTATCGATTTCTGGCATAATCTTGTTCTTCTCTTATAATCCTTCTGTTTGCAGTCTGCTTTTAGAAATTGATTTTTCATTAAAAAATAAAAACTACGCGTAGGAAAACATATTTATAAATAACATACTTTTGTCCAATTATTTTTCATGATAATATTTAGAACAATATTTACTGTCAAGTTTTCTTTTAAGCAGACAATGATATTTTTTCCTCCAAGTTCTTTTTCCTTCTATAAGAAATAAAATGTCTCCTAATAAACCGTCCACCGTAATCTGCCCACGCTTCACTTGATCCGGCCGTTAGCAGCGGATTAAGGAAACCGCAGTCCGGTATTCGATAATTACATTTCGGATTCCGATTACGTTCCTTGCAGCTAATCCAAAAAGCAGGCCTTCCGCACCATGTCCTAACTTATCAGGACACGAAACTGCGGATCGCCCTGTGGCTATTTGGAGAGTTATTAAGACTCACAGTTCAGATGCGTGAAAGTCTCCAGATATTTTTTGATGTAACGTTCTTAAAAGAATTGCTTAAAAAGCCCTCTATTTGAAAAATAAAAGTGTCATGTTTTTCTTTTTTTATGGTGTTTACCAGCCATGTAATTCCCAAGTAATCTTCTCTAGCTAAATCTTTGTTTGAAAAATTAGAGTTGTGGTTAACTTAATCATATTTGATTGACAATCCCGTAGATATTTAGGAACTGAAAATGATTTGCGTAAAAGCCATATGCATAATACTTTGTTTTTCAATTTTCTTTTTTTATTATACTGAGATAGATGTTCCATGCTAAATAATTCTTTCAATTACTAATAACTCTTTAAAAATATTAGGTTGGTAATTTTAACATTCTTTGTGTCCAAGTGATGAGATCTAGAGTACATAGAATGGATTCCGATTACGTTCCTTGCAGCTAATCCAAAAAAAGCAGGCCTTCCGCACCATGTCCCAACTCATCAGGACACGAAACTGCGGATCGCCCTGTGGTTATTTGAGAGCTATTAAGACTTACAGTTCTGATGTGTAAGTCTCCGGATATTTATGTTGTAGCTTTGTTAAAAGATTTACTTAAAAGTAAAAAAAATGGTTGCTTCTTTTTTACTGTGTTAAAACAACCATGCAATTCCAAGTAATCTTCTGTAACTAAATCTTTGTTTGAAAAATTATATTTGTGATTAATCAAGGCACATTTGTTTGACAATCCCACAGGGTTGAAAATGAATTACGTAAACGTCATATGTAAAAAAAGATAACACTTTGTTTTTCAATTTAATTTTTTACTATAAAAACTTTTATGATAAATATGTCTTTCAGTTAAAAATAATTCTTTAAAAAATTAGGATGGTAGTTTTAACTTTCTCTATGTTTAAGTAATGAGATCAAGAGTACATAATATTACTAACAGTTATTATATATTTTCGCCTTCAATCTCCATTTATTTGAAAATTAGCACTGACGCTGATAACCTTTATCTTCTCAATTGCAATTTTATTCTTGAGGCTGATACTTCGTTTGCTAATTCCGTACTCATGGCGCCTAAATGGTCTAGTAGCTAGCGCCCTGGCGCTCGGTACCACAGAATCTGAAAAACATACAATTTATTTTTGCCCATGGATGTTTGTAGTGGTTCGGAATCCACTTTAAACCGTAGGTCCCGGTCCTAATAAGATTGTAGACCGTTGCAGGAGGATTGTTACTCCGCGTCCGTATCTTCAAGTTACACGCGCCCCCTGGGTAATGCAAAGTGAGTAACGTCTGTGCAGCGCTTGCCTTAAGGCATCCAAGACCAAGCTGCCTAAGTGTTTGCCAGCTGCATTGTAACAAAAAAAAAAGTTCCATGCTCATACTTTGCTAAAAGGTGGTGGGATTAGGGAAACCATCCTTTCTTTATCGCGCTTTCTTGTTTGGTCCTAACACTTAACATTGAATAGAGACAGATGGTGCAATAGGAAATGACGCACCTTACAAACAACAGACGATAAAGTACCAAACGGACAATGAAACACTTTTGTTTAATTATAGTAGTTGCTCTGAAGTGAGTTAAAGAATTATGAAATAAAAATTCTATATTACCATTGATGAAAACTTTTTTTAATAAAATATTTCAAATAATAAAAATGTGAAATATACTTTTGTTACGTAAAAAATGGACAAAAAACATTGGCAAAAATTTTGAAAAGGGATTGTGAGCAGGAAAAATTTAATAATACTATCAAACTTTTTCATCATTTATCAACATAATTAAATATAAAATTTTACTAACTAAAAGTTAGGTGAAATTTATTGTTACTTATTTTGGTCGTGGTACGCTTCCTGTAAAGCTAAATTTCTAACCAAAAACATAAAAAAAATTCAGTTAATTTTTTTCAAACGAGAAATAAATGTGATTGTTTTTATTTTCTTCTAATGCAGCTGGCAAATAGACCGTGATCTTCGCCATAAGGGCTGCACCGATGTTACTCACTTTGAATTACCCAGGGGGCGCGTGTAACTTGATGACAAGCCATGGACGCGGAGTAACAATGCCCCCGCAGCGCTCTACGATCCTATTAGGACCGGGGACCTACGGCTTAAAATGGATTCGAACCACTACAAACACCCATGGGCAAAAATAAATTGTATGTTTTTCAGATTTTGAAAAGTGAACTTAACTTTCATTTTTATTGTAACTCAGTAATTTTTATATATGTGTATATATATACATACATATATACATATATATATATATATATATATATATGTATATATGTATATATATATAGATATATATATATATATATATATAACTCATTATAATAAGAATCAATTATTCAAATTTCCCCAAAATATTAATTTAAAATGTAGCAATTTTGTTTACAAATTTTTTATTATTTGTTAGTAATATTATCAATAGTTTTATTCAAATAATTAGAAAAATTGTTTGACATTAAATAATTTTATTCTTTATTATTTTAAATTACATCAGATGTAAAAAAATGAAATCTTTACATAAACAAATGCATGCGTGTAGATTATACTAATGTTTCTTTAAATAACTTATTACTTATTTTCATCTTTGTAGATATTTTAACAAATTTTTTATTTGTTTATTTTTTTATTAAAGTTACTTATCTCTCAAATATATTACTAATTTTACCATTGTTAAAATTATTTACGTTTTCCAATACATTTTCAAAAATACTTTTTCACACTATTTGAGCAGTTGTCCTATTTGAATACATTGGGTAAAAAATTATTTTTAAATTAAGGATTAAAATCTAATAAACTAACTGAAACAAACTTTTTTTATGAATGTTTTACACGATTGTTGCTTTTAGTTGATTCTTATTGTTTGTTAAATAACTTGCAAGTAAACAGAAAATAAAAAAGAGAATAAAAATAACAAATGCAAGCAAATTTTCAAGACAAAAACATTTCTGATGATAAAAGTATTGAAAAGGAGGAAAAATCATCAGAATAACTCTAATTAATATTTTTAAATAGAATGTTTCATGATTAACATAAGAAAAAATATTTTAACTGATAATTTTATTTGTATTGGTAGCATATAAAAAATGATGCAGCCTTCTATTTTTATTATATAAAATATTCTGCAAAGTAAATGTATTAAAAAAAAAAGGGCCTGATGGCCGAATGGCTAGCGCTCAGGCGTTCGGTACCGAGGTATCGGGTTCAAATCCCCTTTGCCATGGGAGTTTTAGTGGTTCGGAAATTTCAGCTGTAGGTCCCGGTCCTAATAGGATGAAGCGCTGGGGGGCATTGTTACTCCGCGCCCGTGGCTTACCATAGTTACACGCGCCCCCTGGGTAATGCAAAGTGAGTAACATCAGTGCAGCCCTTATGGCAAAAGATCACGGTCTATCTGCTAGCTGCATTAGAAGAACAGGTATTAAAAAAAGAATACATTGATGTTTCTTCTCAGAAAATGAGCAGCGAAGTACTAAGAAATATCCTAATACTGAGTTTTATTCTCAATTTCATGTAATTCTACTAGTGAAACAGGGACTCATTATCTGAAATAATATTCCTTAGCAATTATCTTAAGTCTCATGTTTTAAGTCATTTTGTTTTTCACATTAGTATCATTTTGTAAATCCTAATCAATAATCATTATCGATAATTGAAACAAAAGTTTGGGTTGCCAAATATTAGAAGTTAAAGTTTTTTTTTAATTTTTAAATTACTCACTTATACATGCGTAATAAGGAGTGGTAGATTTTTTTATTTTATTATATTATCGGTTTATTAAAGTTATTAACAAAAGCAAAATTTTACCATTGTTGTGGACAGTTTTTTAATTTTTTTTAACAATGAAAAATAAAGATATAAACTGTGCCCATGCATTTTCTGTAAACATGATTAGAATTATAAAGCTTTAATATTTATATTAATAATGGCTTTATGTTCGGCATAAATATATATACTATATTATCTTAATGATCGAATAGAATTATAAAGCTTGCGGTGGTCTCGAACCATTTGCAGGGTCCCGTTCAATAGGATAATGGTTTTTTATGTCTTCATGCATAAATATATACTATATTAAGACCGTTGTCTTAAGTCTTAGAAAGATGTCTTTCTGGTCGATCATTTCGCCACATTAGTATCATTTTCCAAATCCCTATTTGTTATAAACATTATTTATCGATAATTGAAAACAAAAAAGATTTGCTTCAAATTTTAGGAGTTTGGTAACAAAATATTGTTTAAATAACTCACCATACTTACGTTATAAGGAATGATTAATTTTTAAATTAAATTACTTCATTCAATCTAGTTAAAACTTTTTTCTGGTTATTTTATTTAATGTTTTTCCAATAATTTTAAACACCTTTTTGAAAAGTGTAATTTATTGAAAAATCAAAATTTTTATATTGGCCAACCTTTTATATTTTAATAACGTAAACTAAATATATCAAAACTTGCCTATGCATTTTCTGCAAAGCAAATTACAAAATTATGAAGTTTTATTAAGTTAATAATGGTTTTTTGTTTCTGTATGAATTGCAGTATATTGCATAAACTGTTTTAAGTGGGGGTTTTTTATTATTAAAATTATTGAACTATTTCCTTTTAAAAATGGAAAAAAAAATTCTAACAAAAAGTAATAAAAGCGAAGCGAAATGTATTAATTGTAAGAAATACACATATTAATTAACTATGGATTTTTTGAAATACGTGTATGTTACTAAACATATCACGTAGGAAAACTGGTTTTCACATAATACTTAACCTTACCCACATCTAATCCCCATATCCATATATATGTGCTGGCAAACGCCTCGAGTTAAAATCTGAGAGTGGAAAATAAAAAACAAATAGAAAAACTTTAATTACAAAGTAATAACAAACTATTATAAGCCACAAGAGAAAAATTTGAAAAAGTACATAATACACAAGGAAAAATATTTCCTTTATTAAATGAACTAAAATAGATGAAAAACAGAAAATTATTCGCCTGACTTTCTTTTGGAAGGAGAAACGAAAATTCTGCATTACGTGAATATGTGTATTTTAAATATGTCATTCAATTCAGGTTAGTCAAAACAAAACTATACTCAAGGTCTTTTCAGGAATACAATTATCATTATAAAATATCAATAGCATTTGGTTATTTCAGTTCTCGAATATTATAAAAACAATAATAGCATAAAGTATCTCTAAAAATAAATTGGTAATTTTAAATACCACAAATATATAGTAGTTATAATTATATATTAATATATTATATAATATTATATAATATATAATTATATATTATATATTATATATTGTATTATATATAATTATATATATATATATAATTATATATAATATATAATATATAATATATAATTATAATATATATATAATATATAATTATATATAATATAATTATATATAATATATAATATATAATTATTATAATTATATTATAATTATAATATATAATTATTATAATATATTATATATAATTATATATTATATATTATATATTATATAATTATAACTACTGTATTT